>CANSZD010004057.1:0-600000 GCA_947648045.1 Beta corolliflora
CTAATATAGCCCTTATCGAACAATTCTTACAGCTCGTCTTCAACTCACACCTTTCCGGAGGTGCCATTCTATAGGGACTGCTTTAAATATAGGTCAGTTCGAGAGCTAAGTCTATGGTGAACTCGGCGGCTCTAACGAGCGCATACCCGAAATCTCTCGGAAACGCGTCCATAAACTCATTCACAATTGGAACATCTTGATACTTACCCGACTTCTTCCTCACATCTCCTTTACTAAGAAATATACTCATACCCCTTCTTCCCCGACTTCTTCACTTGCATTGGAGATCACCCCAAAGTTCTTGGATTTCCCCAAAACGTCGTCCGAAGTATCGACTTACCTAAATTATTCCTTAGAACTGCTTTACGAACTTCACAATCTATTTTGGCCTTGTATAACTTCAGCCAATCCATCCCCAGAATTACATCCAGGTCTCCCGGATTAAACCTCTATCAAGTCGGAAGGAAAACACGGTCCCCTATTTTCAGAAGCAAGTTTCTAACTTACACCTGGTTGACACCTTATAGTCTCACCGGTAGGTGTGCTAATAGAGCAAATCAATCACCTCAAAATCTACCAACCCCATACTTTGGATATGAGACGACGAAACAAAAGAATAAGTCGCCCGAATCAGATAATGTTTTAACAAGGGTCGAGTTATATAAAAATTACCCGGAAACTACGTGCTCATTTTTTCAGCTTCCTTTCGACTCATCACGAACACATTTTCCCTTGAGCTTACTTTGGTTAGTTCTCACTTGCGGGGCTTATTATAGTTCCCCCGGTGCTGTTCTGTCAGCCCTCCGGACTTAGGACCTTGGTTCCCCCATTTGGTTGAACCCGATCCGGCCCCGATTTCCACTCCCTGGCCTTTCGATCTTTACCATACTTTAGAGTAGCACCTCGTACTCCTATGACCCTTCTTTTGGCAGTAGTTACAAGTCACTGGTTCTCCCTTACAGTCTTTCCCAGGATGGTTTTTTGTCACAAAATTTACCAGTGATGCACTCTCTCCAGGTCTACCTCACTCTAGCGGTTATCTTGGTTGTTCCCTCCCTTGGAAATTCCCATTTCCATTCCGGTTTCTCTTGAAATTCCTTGGTTTCCCCAGCATTAAAAATCTTTCCTCTTTTCACCTACTACTACATTTTTCTTATCTCTCCTTGATTGTAGACCATAGATAGAGATGCTCTCCCATACACAACATCTAGGACGTAAAGGTCTCTCCCTCCCCTAATCCCAAATTTTGTATCTCCTTGGTTAAACCTTGTTCAAACCTTCCCCGAGCTTTAAGCTCCTCGGTGGCTACAACCTCGGGTGCAAAGACAGGGGCTATGAATTTGCCGTAGTACTCAAAGATGGTCATACTACCCATCCTAAGGTTAATGAATTCTTGGGCTTTTGCTTCCTCTCAAAGGCGGGGTAAAACTTCCCTCTCAAGGTAAGTCACAATGCATCCCAATTCAATCCTTCAACAGACTCAATTTAGCTCCACTCTCTCTCCACCATAAATCGACCTCATCTTTCGGATATAGCACAACTGACCCACTCTCATATTTTCCAGTAAGCGGTTCACAACCTCAAAAGTTTCTCAAACTCCCTAATCCAGTTTTTCTAAGAAGGTTGGGTCAGCTTGCCCCTTATAGTACTGGTGGCTTAACTCTTAGCTAGTCTTTCGAACATTTCCCAGCAGTCTCGGGACGCTCGGCTCGCTCCCGAGTCAATTTCTCCTCCAAGAGGGCGAATGCAGCAGCTAGGGTGGTTGTTGTTAGCCATTCTACTTAGGACACATGTAATATAACCCTACTTTAGGTTCCAGCATAACCTCATTTCCATCTAGGAAGGCAACATTTGATTTTTGATCATTAAAGATCGCATCAACAAACAATTTCTCAACTAGTTCTAAGTTCAACATGAAATGTTCTCTAATAATCACATAATCATCCATGTAAAATATATTCACATCAACATGCAAGTAGAAACAAACAAGCATGAATATAATCGCATAATGAAAATAAAATATTCCCATCACGTGCCCGAATAAATTCCTACTCACTCATATAAATAATAATAGCTTTTATTCTTCCATAACGGGTATTTAATAAAATGAAAGTTACTATAATATTATACCTTCTAAAAAAAAACAATGGTTGTATAAAACTATTCTATCACTTGTTGGTCCACTAACCAACCTTATTATATAATATATTATTTCTCTAATCGCTAAAAAAAAAATAAATAGTAACCTAAGGTACCACATTATCATTTCGTCCTCAAATTCTATGTATACCTCGAGTGCGAAGATCTCATCTTCAAACTCATCTATGTCCTCATCATAATATTCGACATATCTCCTTTGTCGTTTAGATCTCCTTGAAGGTTGAGGCTCTTCATCCCTCGACTCGAATCGGTTTCAACCTCGAATGATGCATGGTAAATGTCTCTTCCGGTTTGACCCATAGCACGGCCGAACTCCACAATGAGCTCATCATCACCTTGGTCACCTCTTTCCTCAATATCTTACGCATAACCCACTCGAACCGGTATAGTCATTATCAATGACATGTACATTATCGTCACCTTCATCATCACTTAATACAATAGGATTTTGGTAACTCCCTACTCCGCGGACATGATTAAGGATCTACAATAAATAAATATATTCAATAACATTTTTAGAACTCTCCCCGCACGTAATTCCCAACAATAATAATAAAAGATGCCATTAACACTCATAGGCACAAAATATAACAATCGGCCAGGAAGAAAGATATAAACAAGGTTAGCGTGGAAGAAAAATAATCATGAATAGTTAGCGAGGAAGAAAAAATATTAACATTGAACTAACTATTCAATGCGGGCATATAATATTTCTATCCTATATGCCCTTCCTATACTACCCATTCTCACAATGCAACAAGTAAAGCTTCAAAGGCATGAAAATAAATGCGGACACTTTTATAAGATAATAATAATTAAGTGTCTAAAAAAATATTTCCGACTTATAAAAGTCGAAGGACTTATAAAAATTTCGATTCTAAAAAAAAAAATTCGGAAACTAAAAAAAATTTTTTTTTTCGAACTCCCAAAATTTCGAAATAGTAAAAAAATAATATTCGACCATAAAATTTCCCGAGAGAAAATTTCGGTCTACTCAAAAAAAAATTCGGACCTCTATAACTTATATAATAATATATTCGATAAATTTTCAAATGAATAAGTAAGAAAGCGGTTCTAAAAGTTTATTCAAATAATCGGTAAGTTAGTTAGGCGCCTAAAAGTTTTGAAAATAACCTAAAGCTCGATACCACTTTGTAACACCCCGATAATTCTCTCTTTCGAAATACCTTTATAATATAAAACTTGAGAATTACCCAAGTATTATCGCCCGTGTGATAACGTATCGGCTTATTCGTAATTTTGCATATGGAAAACATCTAACTAAACTTTATACTTTATTATCATAAATAAATAAATAACTAAGTACTTCAAAAACAATTACTCTATAAATGTCTACTCAAACAAACTTATTAAAATATGTTCCTACTAATGCGGAAACATGATAAACTAAATTACAAGCTCTCCATTCCCTGCATTCCCAATGATGCTACATCTGCGAACTCTGTAAATGTCAATGCTCTAGAGAATGCTCGCCAAAATTGGGTCATCACGGGATCAATAAGGCAAAGTCATGATTAACACATACAAACAAAGCACGTATCGGAAAGCGAGTACTACATAATAATACATAAACTTTCCTAACATGATACTAAATAAATAACATGCAGGATAAATAACAATATAATCATATAACATTTCGAGACATCTTTTAACTGAACTAACTCCAAACATCTTTTTATTACTCAAATGGAATAGTTATTGGACTCGAGTTGTCTTATCTACTAATGCCTTCATTACGAAGACGAAATACGGGAGCTACCATGTATTCCGAAATGACCTCGCGTTATCGAGGAACCTTTGCTAAGCGAAAAAGGGATGGTGATCAATCCATCTCCGTAAAAAGCCATGGCTCGCTCACCATGTACCCCAACTCCTAATGTCCAACTCTGGACGTGCACCCGCCTAAAGTCTATAACCATCCTTGTTACACTTTACGTTCTTTACAAATTATTACTTGTTATGACACACATACAAGCAACACGTAAATAACAAATCAACATTCACAATCGAACTTCTTTTATCTTAGGATTTAATAAGTGGTCACAACTTACAACCCAAGACTTACTTTCTTTTAATCTTAACTTTCATATTTGTTGAACCTAGCCAACAATCAAACTTACCTTTACAAGGTATACTTATCAACTTACCAAATGAGGCCCACAGTCCTCATAAAGTAGTGAAAATAATATTTGTAAGGGAACACATGAATAATCATGAATCAATCTTAATAACATATTAATTCCCCCATGTGAATTAATAATTAAAGTTCCCATCCACATGCTTGCATCAATAAATCCATACAAACATGACAATTCTTTACTCATAATAAATCTAATAATTAACATGCTTGCTCACAGGCATACAACATGTAGAAATCAATCATACTAAAAATCATATATGAACTTATAAAGTTCCTATACATAATACTACAACTTTTTCCTCCAGAAATCATGATACTAATCATATAATCACACAAGTATGTACGTACCTTGTGTAAACTAATCGGCAGGCCACTTTTAACACTTTAAAAGTCTCCTACAGAATATTCTCCGCCTAGAAATCAAATATAACTAAAATCAATACTCTTAAATAAAAAGACAGCAACTTTAAAATATTTAAAATCCCCTTTAAACATATTCAAAAGTTGATTTTACTATCAAAACTTCAATTACTTTTAATTCCTAGCATAGTACCACCATACTAGAAATTAAAATTCTTAAAACTCCCTAAATAAAATACTTTCTGAAATTCCAGCAACTTATAAAATCATAAAACCCTCTTTAAACATATGCAAACATGTTTAAATTCATAATCTAAACCAATCTCATAGTATACAACATGCTACTATGGTTTTCTAATAATTAACACCCTAAACATCCATGCTTTAATGATTAAAACTTCAATCTAACAATAATAAATAAATCTGAATTTTTATTCTTATAATATATAATATATATGAATCAAGATTATTTATTGAAACAGTAAATTAAAATCAATAATCATGATTAACATTAAAATAAAGCATAAAAACATAGTCTTTAATGGAAACTTGAGGGAGAAGAAAAGAATTAAACCAACAATCAAAGAATCCAAGAAGAAAGATGAAGGTGCCGGAAATCAACAGCCACGCAGCAGCAAGAAGGTTTTGTGACGTTTCTTGTCGAAGAAGAAAGCGTTACTTGAGGAAGAAGAAAGAAAACTTGAGAGAAGAAAAAGAAAAACGGTGAGGAGAGAAAAAGAATAGTGTGCCGTGAGTTTTGAGAGAGGAGAGAGAAAATAATCTTTGTGTGGTAAAAATAATTGGGCTTAAGGTATTTATAAGTAGGGTTTTCTTTTGGGCTTAGGAAAAGGAGATTGAGTTTGAATATAATTTGATGACGACTAGGATTGATAAATTAGAACTCCTAGCATCAATATAACTCCTCTTTCCTAATCTACTTAGAATTTGGGCTCCTCAAGTCCACTTAGACTTATTTTCCAAATCAAATTCGTATTTCAAACCTTTTTCAAAGCATGCCTAATTAAAATATTTTCAACTTTCTTAAATTCTTAAAATAATTTCATTTGACTTTTAAAATAGTCAACCTTCTTTAAATAATAAAATCATTTCAACTAAAATATAAATATATAATTGATAAAATATATTTATAAAATCATTTAAAATTATGGGGGATTACAGACGGCGCCTAAGGTTTTTTTTTAGGGAAGTAAAAGGAAACCTAGTTATCCCCTTTTATTATTAATTTTAAAAGTCTATTGCTGCGGTTTTAGGTAAGAACCGCAACAATAGGTTTAAATATTTTTTTTTTAATATATTGCCGCGGTTTTTGTCGAAACCCGCAAAGCAATATGTTCGGTCAAATAGTCAACTTTTTTCAAAAAATTTCCCGTTGACACCATATTGCTGCGGTTTTCGGCCGAAACCGCAGCAATATGGATATTTTATATTTTACCTTTTCTTTTTATGTGATATATTGCTGCGTATGGGTAAAACCGCAGCAATACCACCGCATCAATAAGCAATTATTCTACTAGTGCCACAATCATCCCTACGAAAAGAACAAATATATAAGCCTACCTTATATACAATGTGAAAAATAAGAGAGAAGAAATTTTGTGCTATGCAAGCATACAGTTGTCGTTTACATTGTGGATATTCGTCAGTGAAATCTTTCATGTCCACGGACAAAGGTGCCAAACGGTGACTTTCAAGCTTTTTCGAAGTTGCAATCATCTGATACAAAACAAAATAGGGAAAAGCAAGTGTTACCAAACATTAATAGGGTTCTGTCTTGTTTGGTAATAACCTAAATATATTAAGGTAATTACCTAAACCCAACTGTTAGTGTTTGGTAATAACCTAAAGATATTTAGGTAATAACCTGAACCGTAATAAGTACAAATTTGAGTACCATGTCCATGACTGCAACAAGGCAATGGTTCGATTTGGTAAGAGAATCCATAATGTACACCTTTTTCTTACGTAAGTCAATGATCGTCAAGAACCAATGCTCATGCTTCACATCAAGCAGAGGAATATGCACCTATACACAAGTCACAAGCAACGTTTAGTAAAACCTAAATGAAGCCACGTGAAGAAACATACATAGCAAGGTTTAGTACAAACCTCTTCAATACTACTTAAGTCAGTTTGGAGATAATAATTCAACCAACAAGCAAAGGTCTCCAAAAGGGTGTTGCTACAACCGTTAAACCCACTGCATGTATCTTGTCGTAACATAACAACGTTTTAGCTGGTTCTAATAATTCTATAATAAACTTAAAATTTAGTGGGTCACCTCACCAATAATATATTTGGAAGTATTAATTTCTGGCTTTTTTCCTCGAGCTGGGTCATTTGTAAATCATACATATACACATCAAGGAACTGTTAAAATCCAACAATAATTAGTAGTAGACAAATTACCACAATCTATTCACATGATAAACTGGTGTTCTAACAGTGTTAGGTAATGACACAAACACATTTGAGTCATTACCATAAGACTGAGGTCACACTACAAGAAAACCTGTTCATTGCAATGACATAAGTCGTTGCGAAAAATCAATTGTCGTTGTTATAAATAGATATTGCAATGATTTTTGCCGTTGTAGGGTCGTTGCGAGTACAATGTTAGGTAATGACACAAACACGTTTGAGTCATTACCATAAGACTAAGGTCACACTACAAGAAAACCCGTTCATTGCAATGACATAAGTCGTTGCGAAAAATCAATTGTTGTTGTTATAAATAGATATTGCAACGACTTTTGCCGTTGTAGGTTCGTTGCGGTTACGCGCGTAGCTAAAGATTTTGGCAACGACGTTTGTTGTTTTAGCCGAATTGATTATTGTAGGCGTGTTTTTATTTCGCCTACGCAGTGTGAGCGCGTATTAGATTTGACTGCCCCACTGTTAAAGGTTTTATTGAAAATTGTTTTGAAAGAAGTCGCCAACAATTCTTTTTAGGAAGAATCATAAACCTAATTGGATATGGGAAAACCGTAGGGACAAATTATCCAATGTAGATTTCCCCGTCCTGACTCCATAGATGGTCAAAGTGAACCAAAGATTGAGTTCGGGGGTTAGAGTACGAATATAGTCATAATGAACCACATTCGCCCAAAGTTGGCCTCTACTAAATATCGATTCATAACAGATTTTATGCCAAAGAATAATCAAATAATGTTTTAAACACCCTAAAAATATTTAGTCTAAGTAGGTTCAGAAACACATAAAAGACTAATTTTTAGTGACAAGTTATTATGCAAACAATTACAGGGAACCTAACAGGTTGTCCAAATTAATCTGATTAATATTATAACATTTCTTTAGGTCTTGATTAACAAATATAACATGTGGGGTGATAAAAGCATTGAAACAGGCCAATCATATAATATGCATAGAATAATCAGGCAAGTATGATATATTCAAAGGCATGAATAATAATAATATGAAATAAAGCATAGAAAAGGGATTAGAATGTACAAAGGCACGATTATTACTTACAGATCTACATCATGAAATAAATTGTTAGTAACTTCAAAGCAATATATATAATTGATTATTCAAGGATCCTTAGGAATTATACCTATGCGGCTTAGATTGAAGCGATTAGCAACGATCTTTAGGCGGAGCAATCGTGAAACCAAGAACGTAGTGATTGAAAGTATTGATTGATTGAAAGTATTTGAAAGTATTTGAGTGTTTGAGTGTTTGTAGTATTGAAGTGTATGGTAGAAGTATTCGTCGGTTTTTGTATTCGTGAAATAATAATATTGAAAAGCCGTCCGTAATTCGTGAAATCCCGGGTATTTATAGCAAAAACAAAACTTGCGCTCCACGCAAGCCCCGCGCCGTGAAGCATGCCTACGTGGCGGACGCGGTGCCATGCGTCAGGCGCACATTGGTGTGCCTAACGCATCCAACCCAATCAGGTTTAGGCACGTGTAAACGCGTTTTGAAAAGATAGAAAAGAAAGTTGCGTCTCACACAAGACTTGCGTCAGACGCAGGACTCTGTGTGAGTCACAAAATCTACGTCTCAGGCGCTCATTGGCACGCCGACGTGATATGGCCAATGTCTTTGGACGCACGTGGCGCACTGAGCGCACCCCGCGTCCGGCGCATATTCTGGAATATTCGAGCATATTCATTTGCACGTCTTTCAAAGATACCTTTTTTATCCCTAAAATTCCGGAGATGGAATTTTACGGATTAAAAATCTAATTTATTTATCAAAGATAAATGTTTATGAAAAATATTTATTAAAATAATAAATATTTGATTAGGCTTTTAAAACGGAATTAAAACATTTTATGGGCTTGAAATACAATTAATCATCATGAACAATTAAATGGGCTTTAGAATATCATTTCAAAACACATTTTGGATTGGTTCTTTAGATTGCTCTTCCGTTGAGTCGTGCCAACTAATGCCGCGGTATGTTTCATCATTGGATCCTTAAATGGGGAGACACGATTATGTATCTACAATTATTTTCTTGTAAATATGTTTAGCAACGACAAGTGGTTGCTTTAGCCAGATTGATTATTTTGCAACGACCCTGATCGTTGCAGAAACAAGTGACACATAATAGCAACGACTCTTCTTGTTGCATTACATGTGTAATATTTTATAACAACGACCTTTTTTGTTGCTATATGTAGAGTCAATTTTCACAAACCGCCCGCACAGATTTGAGGGGGAGTTCATTTTAATATATGGCAAGAACAATTGCAACGATTATATTTTTCTGCTGCCAAAACCATGTATTGCAACGACACAAAATGAGTTGTTGCAAAAAGTCGTTGCAATAAATGGTTTTTCTTGTAGTGTCATTACCCAAACTTGTGTCAAATGAAACTACCAGTTAACAAGGTAATGACCCAAATCATTTAGGTAATGACTCAAACCATCATTGGTAATCACCAAACACTATTAGAACACCATATTGTGTTATGAAAAGGTTTAGGTAATCAGCCAAACATGTTTGGGTAATCACCAAACATTGTCAGACAACACGATACCCACACTTGTGTCAAAGGAAAAAAAATTGACATGGATGGCGTACGTACCCGAAAGCTTAGCCATTGACTAGGGTACATGCAAAAACATTCGTAGGCACCGATAAAACTCCAAGACTCTTGCTGGTCGGTAAATAGTTTTATTTGATGATCCTTACAATATATTCTTGCAAATATTTTTATTAATAAATGTGGTTCAAAGAGGGTAAGTACTATTCGAATAATGGAAGCAGCCTACCACGATTGTACGTTAATGACCGATCGACAAAAACTTTATTCCTCATTTTTACATACCATTCTTAATGGCCTTATTAATTAAGTAAAGCAAGTTGTTGCCCAACCGCTTTCTCTTTAACATTTTCCTATAATTTCAGGCATGGTGTGTTAGACTATATTAGTTTGCATACTTAATAAATAGGCAAACACGAGAAAGTTTTATTTGATATCGATGATTCTTCTGTGTCACTCCCATCTTCTTCCGACATCTTAACCTTTTTCGGTGTTGATCTTTTTGCCTACAATAATGGAGAAAATAACAAATAAAATAACGTCAAGTGAAGTTAGTAACCAAACATCGATGACATCCATTACCTTAAACGCGAAGATGTTAGTAACATTCACAATCAACATATAAGACAATGACCAAACACAACCCCGGCCATAAAATCATGACCTCAATTAAAAATATCCAACTCATTTGTTTACTTGTTATAACTCCGTCCTGAAAACTTTGGGTCATATAATCCTTCACGCATTCACAATACAAGAACAAATAATAGTATATGAACATATGGTAATGACCAAAAATAAATTTGGTCATTATCAAAATAAATGTACATTTGTTTACTTATTACAACTCCAAGTTGAAAACTTTGAGTCATATAACCCATCACACATTCTGAAAATACAAGAACAAATACGAGTATATGAACATATGGTAATGACTGTACAATGTCATAGTATGTGCAAGGAAAAAATTAGAACCAATTAAAATAAAGTCTATTCATCTTCTACTGATGATGTTTTTCTTCATCCACCTCGAGTGGTTTTTTGTTTGGTTGAACTTTTTTTTCGGCTGAGTAGTTCTTTTTGGCACTCGGAGGTGTGAGTTCAATTTTTTTGTGACATTCACTTTTGTGGTACTCTTCTTCGGGGTTACCTTTTCTAAAGGCGTGTTTGGTACACCATCTTCTTTTTTGTTGTCTTGGCTTTTTTAGTGCTCTTTTTTAGCGTCAACTTCTCTATGGGCATGTCTGTAGTGTTTCGAAACCATAGATAGGTTTGGGAGAATAAAGCGAATATCTTTCGGGCTAAACGATGAATTAACTTTAACACTAGGCACAATACTCTCATCATCATCGTCAACGTCCAATTTACGCTTTGAACATTTTCAACGCAACACTAAGTAAGGGAGATATAAATGGAGAGCACATCTTATCTGCCTCACATCCGGTTCAGTGGGGACAATCGGGACATCGCTGAAGATTTCGTCTCCGTCCTTCCCCCATCATTACCTTGTAATTTATTGGTGGTGTCATCATCATTCCCACCGTTTTTATGTGTCGTTTTCTTATCTTCGGACGTAGGTTTAAAATAAGCTTATCCAATGCAACCTCAATGTGCGTCACCTTTGAGAATATAGCATTCACCTTGGAGACGATTGTTTTGAGAGATTCTTCTATCATTCCAATCCGCTATTCACATAAACATTTTCTCAATAAACCATTTATATCACCAAAGTCTTTCAATTCTAACATTTGAAAGCCAAAGAAAAAGGGAAAATGCAACATTTTACCCCGATTGCATATATTCGATATGAACCACGTAAAATCTCATGGATTAGGTTATCAATAACCCATATGTTAAGCATACAATTTCATCATCATATATGTTATAGCCAAATAGTGAGATTATTGCCTAAGCCAATTATTATTTTAGGTAATGCTCTATAGTGGGATAGGTGATAACCTAAACTATTTGGTAATATCCTAATCTGATTAGGTCATTACCTAACATATAGAGTGGTTATTTTAGATCATGTCCGAAATAACTTTAGGTAATTACCCAAACCCTGCAGTAACTTACACTGAAAACTAGCTCAACTTGCCATGAAGACTATAATGGAAGTCTCGAAAATTCTGCAAATTTTTTTCATCTAATTGCTAAACTATAGTATGAAGTACTCAGCAAATGTAACCACAAATTTTCCAATAAAAGTGTGAAGTGCATTGATTTAGAGCAATTATCTTAACCACACCTTAATTTTTATTTTCCCTAAAATCTTTGTTTCTTTTGGGGAAAAATTTCATAAAATTGCAAATTTAATCTTATTCAAATGCACAAATAAAGATATAAAATCATGATTTGTTACTATATGTGAAATATTCAAGTAAACTTACATCAATTTCATCTACGGGTGATCTAATTTAGGTCGATTTCCATGGCTCTTCCCAATTTCACTTTCCTTGCTCAAATCTTAATGTTTGGGTCAAGTTTAACAATGGAGGTAAAACCTTAAAGGAGAAGGTGGAATATTGGGTGGAAATCCGATTGAAAATCGTGGAAGGAGGAAGAAGATGGGGGTGTTGGGGTTGAAGAACATGAACAGTAGAGATGAGGGAGGAGAGAAAATGGGTCAAAAATTTTAGGTCAAAATTTTTTTACAACGTGAAAAGTAAATTGGGAGGTAATTTTTTTGAATTTTTTTTTGGATTTTAATATCTATACCCATTAAAAAGCCCACAAGTTTGGCTCTTGTTCATAGTAACGGTGCTTTGGCACTTTTGCCCTCCCAAACTCTCATAATTACTTGCTCCTTGCTTTGCCACACGAGCTTTTTGGTGACATCTTCAATCTTGATTTACAGGGATTTCCTCCCTTCTTCCTTTTTCTAGTTTATCTCCTCCTATTCTTCTACTATTCTCTCACCCTTTTTTCTCGGTCGATCCAAACGCTCCTCTAAATTTTATCATCTTATTCTTCCCTAGAAAATTTGTTGGATTTTATTCACAAAAATGGAAGAAAATTGAAGCTTTTTTCATTATCGATTAAAGAAGATGTTTTTGAAGAGTTTTATGAGAAGATAGAAGCTCCAAAATTGCGTCGATTTTACGGTTACAAATCAGTTTTTTCCCCGACGATTGCTATTAGATCTCGCTCCCACGTTAATTGGTCTGTTTTCTCTCTTTTTTTATCATAATTTCTGTAGATTTTGATAGTTTTTTAAAGCTCAAAATAGTAGAATTATTATTGGGTAATTATATTTTATTGTGAGATTAAGTGGGTTGGTTTTTAATTTTGTTATGGCGATTATATTTTCCGGGTTTCTCTGAAAGTTAATCCTACACATAGATGAAATTTATGATTTTGAGCTGATTTTTTCGATTTTCACTCTAATTTCTCGATTATTTTTATTCTTTTCCCATTTTGTATAGATGTTAATTCAACAAAATCTTTTTAGTTTCTAAATTAAGAACTCGTAAAAAGTAAGCACGCATTTGAGTAACTCTTGGACTTTAGTTCTATCTTATGTATAATGTTGATGATCTTGATGTTGTGAGGTTGAATTTCAATTAAATTTAGCAACTTTTACCTTTATTTAAGTTATGTCAAGTAAGCACGCATTTATAAAGAATGTATGACCCGAAGCACGAAATTCTTCAATAACTGTATTTTGCAAGAAGACATATTGCTTTTCCTATATAATGTGATGGGTGAATGTTAGGGTTATGAGTGCAAGCGGAAGCAAATATTTAGAGATTTAGAAAAAATAGATATAGTTGAATATACGGCAAGAAAGTAATATAAATGGATACACAAATTTACCTTGAGAAAAGTCCTGAAGAGGCACAAATCGACGAACAATGAGCACCCAATAATCCACTATATGAAAAATATGGAACTATAAGAACCTTAAATAATTTGAGTAAGTAATAAGATTTTAACTCGACTATCTACTAACAACTCACAAAGGAGTAATTGAGCGGGACCCTGGGAATATTATAGTAGGGAGATTGTGTGTATAAAAGGATCTAATTGCTCAATTTCTTAGAGAGTCAAACATTCTCCTAATAGGTGCCAACAATTATCTCGGAAGTGGAGGTAACTTACATTGTAGATAATCTCTAATACAAAATATTATGTGTATAGGAAGAAATCCTTGAGGCTCAGAGCGTTGGAGGATAATCTATGGATTATGTTGGGGGATCAATGTAGCTTCTTGTGGATGCCCAAAATAGAACTCAATTGTTTATAGAGGTGCCTAAATTGGTTGACTAATGCCAAAAGGAATAGAGAAGTCTCTAGCATTGATTCCATGAAAAAATGTAGAATATTTTACCTTTTATGCTCTTCACATCATAATTTTACTCGAGATTTCTAGATTAAGGTGTGCACTTAGAAGATATCTTAGGATGATCAAATCCAATTTGTAAGAGCGCCGACCTTCATGTAAAGAAGTTTAAGATATATCCTTGAATAGGAAAACATAATATGGACCATAGAGGAATTTGGACCACACAAACCCAAAGAATGAAAAATAAAACAGGTTTTATTTACCTGCATAATGTGATGGTTGATATACAAGTTCACATTGTGCATATAATGTGAGAGGGTGGGGAGTGAGGGGGAGGGGGAGATGGGAAGGAGTTGAGGGGGTGAGAGGGGGAGGGGAGGAGGGGGGGGGAGAGTGAGATGGTGAGGGGGAGGGAGCGAGGGGTGAAGAGTGAGAGGGAAGGGAGTGAGGGTGGAGGGTGAGAGGGTGAAAGAAGAGGGAGCGAGGGGCGGGGGTGAGAGGGGGAGGGTGCGAGAGGGGTGAGAGGTGAGGGGGGTGGGGAGTAAGGGGGAGAGTGGGGGTGAGAGGGAGGAGCAGAGGTCGATAGGGGATAGAGGGTAGGGAGTGAGGGTGGGGGTGAGGGGGAGAGTGGGGGTTGAGAGGGTGAGAGGGAGGAAGCGAGGGTAGGGGTGAGGGGAGAAAGGTGAGGGGGTGGGGAGTGGGGAAGAGGGGCGAGAGTGGGGGGGTGAGAGGGGAGGGAGCCCGGCGGAGGGGTGAGAGTGAGGAGGCACGGGAGTGAGCGGAGTGGATAGGGGAAGGGATGAGAAGGGGAGGGGTGGATGTGAGAGTTAGGAGGGAGGGAGTGGATGGAATACCACCTTTTTGGGTATTTTACTTGATTTAAGAGGTTTGTTTCCTATAGGTTTGTTTCCTAACTGTTTTGCAATTAATTGAATATTCACAACATTACTCCATCGAGATGTGTTTATTAAGTTCTCGGCTAATTGGTGATCGATTTATCTATGATGACAATGATGCCGTTGGTTATATGTAGACTCAAAAGTTTTGACTACACTTGTGTAGATCTATTATCGGTTTTGTTTCCTTCTTTATTGTTAACTAGGGCCTCGGGTGTCGAGTTTGTGTAAGGTTGAGTGGTGCGGGGATGATCGATGAGGTGTCAAAGCACTCGCTTCTTTACACAAAATTATTGTTGAAAAGCCAAGTTTTCAAAAAGGAAATCTACACCACATCACAAGAAGTTCTAATTATGATTGCTTCTACAACAATTAGAAAGTCGAGTAATTTGTATCCGGGGAAATCTACACCACATCATAGATGATAAACTTCTCCATAGGACGCTTACACATGTCACAAATTACGGCTTCTTCCATTAGCTCTTTCTCGTATCTACTAATTCTTGAGTGGGAGCATGGCTCGATTGGTGTAGGAGGTTCCACAGTAAAGCTCGATAGCATTTACTAACCCAATTCCAAGCAGATACTTTTTCCATACTTGGTCTTTACTCGGGAAGTTAGCCCATCCATCACCGTCAACCTTTACAATATTTGTTGAAGAACCCTTCCCAACTATCATCCAATCTTCATCTAAATCATCATCTATCAATGTTATTACCTCGCTCGAATATTATAAGCGTGGTCCTGTTTGAGCCCGAGTTTTGATCTTCGATGCTTTCAAGACGCTCCCAAAATAAGATATCTTGGTAAAAGAGATAGAGTGGCTTGTTTCTCGTTCTCTATAGCACAATCTATGTTGCTTCGGGTACCCTTAGGTGGTTTTGCCAACATAAAGCACCTCAACTTGAGCACCTAAGCTTTGGATGCCCTTAATTTCTTTCTTTGATCTTTCTTACGCACTCAATATTGTTGCCTCCATGAATGCAAATCGTACTTCCTTCTTCCACCCGAAATTATTGTGAGATCGTCATAATTAGTGCAAATGTTTACTACAATAAAATCGAGCGAGTTCCCAAAATGTTAGCTAAGATCATACCCACTTGGTTAACAAGGGGTCAATACTGCAAGTAAGAGTCTCGTGATTCCATCTCTCTTTTTCCATAACTCCTCTTCTCTTGGCCGAGAATGGGTAAGCTTGACTCCCCATATCGTACCATGTCAACAACATTTATATAAGTAACATTTCTCGTAGGCTCCAAGACAACCATAACGGGTGATAATTGAATTTCCACTCCTTTTTTGCATAATTGATTGTTGTTGAGCTCGTGTGACCATGGTTGTTGAATGGAATACCATGGCAAGGAGTTTGAGAAAAGATTGAAGAGTGTTACTTCATTGTTACTCCCATTCTCGGAAGTTGAGATTGGGATCCATAAGATATAATAGCTTCTATTCGGCATATTGTGCGGGAAGATGATCATATGTCTGTCGAACCAAGAAAAGCAATTCATCTAAGAGCGTGGATTTTCGGTTTTAAAATTAACTGATTAAAAACCTTGTTCTTCGGTGAGTTGATGCCAACTGTCACAACAAGAGAATACCGCGTTACACCACCGCGGAGAGCAAACCAATGGCCAAACCCCGTCAAAGAAGTGTTAGCAACGATGAAAGAAAATATTATGATCCTCTCAGTTTCTCTCTCGCAATTGTTAGCCATCTCTTCTACGGATCTTCATCAATTTCTTCCTCTCAAATAACTTTTTTTTTCCAGATTTCACTCCACCACTTGAATTTCTATGCAATATCGAACTTCTGAGGGCTCATATTTCATCTTACAAAGACCTTGAGAGAGAAGAGAGAATGAAAACAGCACAAACCTGTGGTGATTGGATTTTAGTATGCTTCATCCTTGAGGTAAGGTTTCATTTCAGTTGGTGTTTTCCAATGTTTTAAGGATTTTTTTTGTATGTGTTCTCGTTATGTGAAATCCGAAATTAATTGATTACAAGATTAAATCCATACCCATTAAAAAGCAAGGAGTTACCTTATTATAGCTTAGGAACAATGCTTTGACTATTTTGCCCTTGCACTTGTACGATTACACACTCTGTCCTCCAACATTACCTTAACAAGTTTTTCCTTGTTTCACTTCACACGTTCTTTTTCTGGTGTTCCTCCAAATTGTTCATCTTGCTTTACCGGGATTTCCTCCTTATCCACGTTTTCCATGTCTATCTCCTCCTTTTCTCTCTCCTGTTTCTTTTTTCTTTCCTTTTCTTCTTCTCATTTCTGCAAGATGTCCCTTTCATATTAGTTTCTTTTTTTGAAGCTTGAACATCATATTCAAATTCTGATGAATTTAGGGTTAACATTTTACATGATGTGTTCTTATTCGATCTTTCGGGAGTCCGACGTCTGCTTTCTTATCTCCGATGTTGTCATCATTCACTGTTTCAGGCTTCGCAACATGAGCAACAACAGCAGAGACGGGAACAGTGAGAGACCGGTGAGGGGTTTAATGGTTGCCTTGTTATGTTTGAGTTTTGGATTTTAGGATATTTTTTGGGTTGTTGTTGATAATATTTTCACTCTTGTTTAATGGGTTCAGCTCAAATTTGTGATTTGGTCTTGATTAGGTTTTGTTAAAGTTTTTTAATGCTAATGTTGCAGAGATTCACATCTGGGCTATCCTTGATCTTAGTTGAGTTATTTTCGTTACAATTGCTTTCTTGACCTGGCTTTGCTGAATGTTACTTTTGTTCCTCAAAATACAATTAATTTCACTTTTGTGTTTCTGCAGACATAATTTCCAGATTTGTTCGCCTCTCTTTCTCTCTCTTGGTCAGTTGCACTTTAGGGTTTTTGTGAGAGCAAGCTTCAAAAATCTCCAAAGGCAGACGATGAATACAATGATTTGGAGATGGGGTAAGCCTTTTCCCTTTCAAGTAATCTGTATATTTTTGTAACGTAAATTACACAAATTAGGGTTCCCGCGTCATTTTTTCGTGCCTTCACGACACTTCTCTTAAGTTAATTCACTTTCTATTAAGTTTGTTTATATAGAAGAGTTAAGGTGTCTCCAATCAATTTTGGCAAAATGTTCTGGTGCTTGGTAGTTACACATTCATGCTTCACTGACAACTAAATTAAAAGGTCTTGGCTTCTCAACTGCTACTTTCCGGTTTCACTAGATGTGGAATTGCTTTAGTCTACTTTTGAAGCAAGCTTCATGATTAATCTAATGCACCTACATCCTTAGAAGCTATGAGAGATAGGTGGATCAAGAAATCCAAGAGAGGTGCATGCCTTGATGTTTGTGTCCCCAAAAAATAAAGGAAATAAGATAAAGCTAGAAAATATAAGAAAGAACAAGGGCGGTTCATCATCTCCTACTATATACCGTTCTAGGTAACGCTTAGTCTGCGTTCTATATAGCATCCCATAATAAGTGAAGCAAAGTTGTGTGTTTGGTGCAATTTCTTTGTTCTTGGAAAAATTACTGCCGTTGTTTTTAGGACTTTAAGATATTGAATGTTTGGTTGAAATTTCTTCATCTATCCTTCAATAAAGATGTTCAAACTCATGGCATTTAAGTTCCCGACTACTTAATGTTCCGCATATTGGCAACATATGCCAAGGAAAATGGAAATAAGTTTGTTCACTATGTAACTTACATCATTGATTCTTTGTGAAACATATTACATTTTACATGAAATCGATTGTTTATGAAGCAAGTTGAGATCTAAAGTTTTGTATGTTAATATAATTTTTTTGCAGAAAGTTGTTAGCATTGAAAGAGATGGCTGACAAAAATTGCAGATCTAAATTGTTAATTTGTCACCTTCTTTCTCTCTCCTTTAAGCTCTCTCCTTTTAATGGAGGATTTCCAGCAATTGATACGAGAGCGTGCTATTGTCTATGACATTGGGCCTAGACAAATCAAAGTTTGGTTCCACAATCTCTGGTAATTTCCTTGTTTATTTCGGACAATCCTTTTCGATTAGGCTTTCAATCCTTGTTTGTAATGCATTTTTTTGGGGGTTACACTTATAGAATTACAAAAGATGTATGCCAAATTTCAGAAATATTTATTTAGTTCACACTCGGATTGTTGCTTTAGTAGATTAATAATAATAATTATCATTTCTGAGTGTTAAAGTTTTTATTGTAATTAAGTATTTTTTTGGTTTTTGCCAATTTCCAGTTCTGATTGCCTTGATTAGCGGAGTGGACAATGATAATATGATTGTGTGTGTGCACTCTTTTTATACAAGTGTATTGATTTAAGTTTTATCTAAACGTTTATTATGAGTATTTTAGGATTTGGATGTAGACCTTTCTTGGGCTTCTAACTCAGTACTACTTTATCTTCTTTTGAGGTGATAATAGGTCTCAATTAATGTAAAATTTGTTTTTTCGATGTGGTTGATAATATGAACTAAATTTTGTTCTTTTTCGCTAATTTACTTGTATAGAGAATGTTGATTAAGCTTGGGATAGAGTCTATCCTCAATTTTCCTCAAACAGAACTCCCTCGAGGTTATCCTCCAAGGATTCAATACCTCCAGCAACAGATGCCCTTTCTGAATCCTTGGAGGATAACCTCCAGGGAGTTCTGTATTTTTTTGCATGCCTCCATCAATTTTACCATTGATTAAAGAGACCTATTAGTTCTCTTTTGACATTTGGAAATCTTCACAGGATTGAAGGTGGTATTCCACTACTTGTTGAACTTCTGGAATCGACAGATGTTAAAGTCCAGAGAGCAGCAGCAGGTGCATTAGAACTCTTGCTTTCGAGAATGATGAGAACAAATATCAGGTTCATACGCTTAGTTTGCTTCCTTGCTGCTGCGATTAAAGTGAGAAATGAGGTTGGTTTTGTTAAAATTGGGAACCAATCTCGTGAAAGTCTTATCTTTGCGTGTGGTTTGCTTAATTTCTGAAAAAGAGTTTAATTTGGGTGAGGAAAGCGGATGATTCAGGTGAAAAATTGTTATAATTGGAAGTTTTCTTCTTAAATTTCGTATCTTTTCATTGCTTGAAGGTAATTATGTAAAGCCTTTTCTGGGTTTGGGTGAATTAGTATGAATATAATGGTCTGATGGAGTGAAATATTTTTGGAAATTTGGCTTGAAACAGAGGCTTACATGGGAGGAGATGATTTAGAGATGGAGGATGATTACAAGCAAGAGTTTTCATGCCCATTTTGCCCGGAGGAGTTTGATATCGTGGGGCTGTTTTACAAGTTTAATTTAACCTATTATTGAGTGATGGATGTAGTGTATACTGTGTATTTCTCTTGCCTACCAGACGAACAAACAAAATAAACGAGTTGGAGAGAATGTGTGAGGAGTGGACGACCCTTTTTGTCCATGTTCTTCTTCTTTTTTGTTTTTTGGTGTTTACTCTAATTTTTTTCTTCTACAACAGATGAAGAGCCAAAGGAGATGCTGAGAATTTCTGCTCTAGGATAAAGTCCATTGTAAATAGATGAAGAGAGATGCTGGCACCTGTTTTTTTTCCAGATTAATTAAACGAATTTTAAAAACTTTTATGGGAAAAAATGCAGAATTTCATTTTTCTGATTCTAATGAAGAAGAATTGAAGGCGGAACAGATAAAAAAAGAATCCAAAAGAAGAAGAAAAAAAAATCTCGTGGCCTGAATTACAAGTTCTAATATGATGTGCTGCTGTGAGTGCTCAGAAACATTTTATTCCCCGTTTTCCTCTCCCCTAGATGATGTATAATCTTCGTCAACTGAGTGTCCAACAGTAACCAGAATGAGAATTATATAAATTTTGGATAAACTTTATGTTTAATGGTTGCATTACTTGTTCTCCGTTTTACCTTCCGCTTTTGAAAGCTGATCTAAATAATCAAAGAGCAATCCTTTCTATGCCATTAAGTTTCCTATGTCATAAACATTTTTTTGGATGCAAAGGATCCGAATGGCTTTATCATAAGAAGCTAAAATTTTTACTAGTGCACAAAAGATCTGAACACTAGTGGAAAAAACCTCATCTGTCACTTAGTAACAAATGCGATTTTTACAAAACCGCATCAGAAAATCAATTAAAAAAATGGGAAGGAAATCTGAGAAGAAAATCTGATGCGGTCCTCTTGTGGACCGCATCAGATTAAATAACTGATGCGGTTTTCTTAAAAAAAAAACGAAACCCCGATCGATGCGTGGCCCACCCGCTTCTTCCCTTATAACCCTTGACCCGGTCGGCTCCTTAACCCTAAAAACCTCTCTCATAACCCTCTCCCCTCTCCCCCTCTCTCATAACCCTCTCCCCTCTCTCTCATAACGACGCCTCTTCCCCCTCTCCTCTCACAGCCTAGTCATCAACACCGTCGTTCTTCATCAACTCCCATCAAAAATTCGTCATTTTCATCATCAACAACCAGATCTCGTCTCTCCTCTCATCACTCATCAAAAATTCGTCATCGAAAATTCGTCTCTCCGTCGCTTGTCGCTCGTCACTGTCATCAAGTCCGTCGCTCGTCGTTGTCATCAAGTCCGTCGCTCGTCGCTCCTCTCATCCCTTTTCGTGTTTCGTTTTTTTCCAGATCTGGGTTTATATTTTTCGTTTTTAAATTTCATTTTCGTTCCACTCTCTTACTTTCGTTTGTAATTAGCTTAGTTTGAAGTTTATAATTTCATTTCTGAATTTTTATTTTCATTGTTATTTTGAGTTTTTTTTTCTAGATCTGGGTTTTACTTTATGTTTATTTCTTAATTTCCGTATTTTGTTCGATTTTTTTGTTATATTTTTGTATAAGTTTTCAGTTTTTATTTGGTTATATTCATCTGAATTTTTTGGTTTGTATAATATTTCTATAATTAAATTCATCTTTAGTTTGTATAATATTTGTATAATTAAATTCATTTTTAGTTTGTATAATATTTGTATAATTGAATTCATTTTTAGTTTGTATAATATTTGTTATTAGATCTGAAATTTTTTGAAGTTTCGTTGCTTAGACCTGTATAATTGTTTGGGTTGTCTTTTGTTCTTTACTCGGTCCTGCTTTGTTGCTGCAGACCTGCAGTGCAAAGCAGGTTTTTTTTTTAAATTCCATGACCCCAAAATCTGATGCGGTCTTGCAAAACCGCATCAGTTAGTGAGAAACTGATGCGGTTTTTGGACCAGATCAGTTTGTCGTTCGAAACTGCTGCGAGCCCATTTGATGCGGACCAAAACCGCATCAGTAAGCCCGGTTTTGACCGCATCATGTGGGCTTTTTTCCACTAGTGGAATGGGCTTTCTGAAAAAGAGTTTAACCTTGCGCAATCCACAACAAGGGGTATATGTTATGCAATCTACTTAACTTATGTTATTAACTACCAAGTTTGAATTCCTTTGTTTTTCCTTACTCGATCACGCTAATGTTTAACATTTAGTTGTTCGCAGTTTATTGTCGCTACCTTGGGGGGCCGCACACGATAGCGCGCGGTCCAACAACTAGTATTAAGAAAAAGGGAAAAGAAAATGGAAAAGGGGACCACATAACAAATGGGTGGGCTCACAATGCATTGACCATGTTTGACTTTCATGGTCATTTTACAAAAATGGGCATAGTAGAATCATCCAGTTGATAAGGTAAGGGAAATAGACTATACGACTTATCAGTCGGCGTTTGCTGAAGAGGACTAATCACTATAGTTGATAAGAAGCTTTTGACGATCCCAATATTGACGCGGAAGGATACATTGATCAATTGTTAGGTACTAACTTAGGTCTAAGTTTTGGATTCGCACTGTAATATATATTTTGAGTGTTTTAACTTAAAACAATGGGTTTTTCTATGATATACCCCTGTGTTTTTTTTAATTCTATAATGTACCTCTAATGTTTTTTTATTCTACACTGTACCCCTGTGTTTTTTAAGTTTTCTACATAGTACCCCTACGTTAAATGACGTAACGTTTACCGTTATCTCTTTGCATTTCTGGGCTTCTCTCTCAACCCCCTCCCCGCTGCACCCCTAGCCCAACCCCCACCCCTGCCCTCCACCTCCGCAACCACCATGACCGCCCCTGCCAAGTCCTCCACCCCCGTAACCACCATACCGCCGCAACCACCAATGTTTTTATAAAAATAAACCCGGATTTAATCGTGGGGGCTACGGGAAATCGAAGGGGATGGGGTGGGGGGCAACGGGAAATCGAAGGGAGGGGGTGGGGGGCAACGGGAAATCCAAGGGGAGGGGGTAGGGGATGCGGGAAATCGAAGGGGAGGGGGTGGTGGGGCTACGGGAAATCGAAGGGGAGGGGGTGGGGGCCGCCTGGGAAATCGAAGGGGAGGGGTGGGGGTTGCGGGAAATCGAAGGGGGGGTTGGGGGTTGGGGGTCATGGGAAATCGAAGGGGAGGGGGTGGGGGGCTGGGCTAATAGGGGGGGGGGGTGGGGGGATGCGGTGGAGGAGAGGGGAGGGGGTCCGGGCCGGCAAGGGGAGGGGGTTGGGAGCCGCGGCGGTGGGGGGGGAGCGAGGGGGCCGGGGTGGAGGGGATGGGGAGGTTTGGGTGGGAATTCAAAAATGTTTAACGTCCGTTTTCATTAATACACACTAGGGGTACCATGTAGAAAACTTAAAAAACATATGGGTACAGTGTAGAATTAAAAAACATTAGGGGTACATTATAGAATTTTAAAAAACACAGGGGTATATCATAGATTAACCCTAAAACAATTATAGAAGTACATTTTTTTATGGATAGAAGTACCAATTTTAAATTCAAAAGAGAATACTGGTTCCTTGAAAAAAATCAAAAAAAAAAAAGAATATTGGTTCCACAACCTACCTTCAAGTGGAAACCTCTTCTTAATTGTCGACAACTCGCGACTTTATAGATATTTTTTTCAGATTCATAAGTCCCAAGAAAGAAGTTAAGTATTATTTAAGGATCTAAAGTTTATAAATTTTTGATGTTACATGAAAGACCTCGTTTTTGGATGGAACTTAGTGAGGAAAAAGAATAGGAAAACTTACAAAGAATATTATTTATCAATTAAGTACAAGGACCTAATGTCTTATAAACAAAACATATTATACTTTACAAATAATAACTTTAAAGTTATAATTGTTTAGCAGTTACACATAGAGAAATTGACTTGATTTGGCAAAAAGTAGGCATACCAAGAGATAACATCCTAGCAATACAAAGAGATAACATCCCAAAATTAACAATCACCACAATTTCTTGAAAAAAAATATTCACATTATTGCCTTGATCACTGATGATGGGTTGTCAGTTAAAACCCAGTAAAATTCAACATGCTTTATAATTATAAGATTTAGCTATTGAAGTTATTAGTACCTAATAATCTCCCAAGAAGCCATATAATACTGAATATAAATTTAAAATCAAACCAGATGTAACAAAAAAGATTACGTTAATCTAATAATCACACGTTATTGTAGATACAATAGAAAAAAATTACTAAAAAATATTCACTTTTCACAAACTTGACATATGCAAGTAGAATTACAGGAAAAAAAATATTATAAGGCATAACTTATTGACGAAGGAAGGAGAAGTAATTTGGTTTGCAAAATTGTTGAAATTTACATGCTTCCTTTCCTCTGTTAAGGCGAAGAAGAAGAGCTTTAGTTTTATCTTTATTTTTTTTTTAAATAAGAAGGTGAGTTTTATCTTTATCTTTAGTCTTATATTAGCGTTGGATTATTGAAGTAGGCTCTTAGATATAATTATATAAACGGTTTTTCTAACCTATGCTGCTATGCACCTAGTGTAAAGGTTAAGGCAAATCTATTAAACAAATTAATTAACAAAATAGAATATTCTCCCTAAAATTATGTTAAATAGTTATTTTCCTAATTAATATATCTATTTTTTTTTATAATCAAAACCAAAATCACGTGACACAATTTAGCAAACAAAATTCTCACGTGATTGCCTCACGTGATTTTGGATTTGATTATAAAAAAAAGATATATTAATTAGGAAACTCACTATTTAGCATAATGGTATGGAGGAGAATCTATTATTGTTAATTAATTTGTTAAATAGATAAGCTTTAACCTTTGCACTAGGTGCATAGGTTAAAAGAAAAGTGACTTAAAACGAAAAAATAGAAAGGACATGAAAGATGGAGTGAGTATTGCTTAATTGAAATCTTCGAACCTAATCAAGGAAATTGGTTGCGATCTCTCGCTCCATTAATGTGGGAGTTTAGGTTAATAGTATTAGTGGTGCATGCCCAATTAGCCCATGTGTAAACGTGACTAAGTTGGCTCGATTAAACCTAACCCCGGCCAATTTTGCACTTAGAATTTTTCTTTTTTTTTGGGCAACAACACTCGGAATTTGTCGCATCACCGTTCTTTCCTATGAACATATAAGCTGTCATGAAACTAGTGTATTACACCAATTGTGATGGGTCTCTGATCGGAAGGCTATTAATGATCAGTATTTATTACGTTGTACGAACTTAGGTGGTGTCTCTTTCACCTCACAAAAAAAAATAAGTTTTGTCTCATACCTGATATGGGCAGATACTTACTCAGTGTCTCATTGGGGTGAGAGTGATCAAGTTATCTTTTTTTTTTTCTTTCTATTTCGAGGCCAATTAATGCTAGTTTATTATTCGTTCTTTGTTCATTGACATTGGCCACGACAAAATTGACTTTAAGCTCCTGTTTTTTTGGCACAATTTGAGGGTTTAGCTACTTTCAATTTCACTTCAATTTAATTCAGTTCAGTTCAGTTCGATTCAGATCAATTCAGCCTAAAAGAATAGGGCTTAAGTGTGTAAACAATTCAACACTCATTCATATTTTTGACTAAACGTACCACGTTCCAACTTTTGGACCAAGCGTGCTTGAAATAGTTGGTTCAGAATTCACCATATAACCTAAAGGTTACAAGGTCGAATCTTCCCAATGACGGTGCTTAGGGGTAAGTGTAGACACATAATCGTGTCTCCCCATTTAAGGATCCAATGATGAAACATACCGCGGTATTAGTTTACGCGACCCACGGAAGAGCAATCTAAAGAACCAATCCAAAATTGTGTTTTGAAATGAGATTCTAAAGCCCAATTAATTGTTCATGATGATTAATTGTATTTTAAGCCCATAAAATGTTTTAAGTCCACTTAAGAGCCCAATTGAATAATTATTATTTTAATAAATATTTTTTATAAATATTTTTATTATCTTTGATAAATATTTTAAATACAAATCAGATTTTTTTTAATCCGTAAATTTCAATCCCCGGATTTTAGGGATTAAAAAGTATATTCGAAAGACGCGTACACTAGTGGAAAAAAGCCCATCTGATGCGGTCAAAACCGGGCTTACTGATGCGGTTTTGGTCCGCATCAGATGGGCTCGCAGCAGTTACGAACGACAAATTGATCCGGTCCAAAAACCACATTAGTTTCTCACTAACTGATGCGGTTTTGCAAGACCGCATCGGATTTTGGGGTCATGGAATTTAAAAAAAAAACATGCTTTGCACTGCAGGTCTGCAGCAACAGAGCAGGACCGAGTAAAGAACAAAAGACAACCCAAACAATTATACAGGTCTAAGCAACAAAACTTCAAAAAATTTCAGATCTAATAACAAATATTATACAAACTAAAAATGAATTCAATTATACAAATATTATACAAACTAAAAATGAATTTAATTATACAAATATTATACAAACTAAAAATGAATTTAATTATACAAATATTATACAAACTAAAAAATTCAGATGAATATAACCAAATAAAAACCGAAAACTTATACAAAAATATAACAAAAAATCGAACAAAATACGGAAATTAAGAAATAAACATAAAGTAAAACCCAGATCTAGAAAAAAAACTCAAAATAACAATGAAAATAAAATTTCAGAAATGAAATTATAAACTTAAAACTAAGCTAATTACAAACGAAAGTAAGAGAGTGGAACGAAAATGAAAATTAAAAACGAAAAATATAAACCCAGATCTGAAAAAAAACGAAACACGAAAAGGGATGAGAGGAGCGACGAGCGACAGACTTGATGACAGCGACGAGCGACGGAGAGACGAATTTTTGATGAGTGATGAGAGGAGAGACGAGATCTGGTTGTTGATGATGAAAATGACGAATTTTTGATGGGAGTTGATGAAGAACGACGGTGTTGATGACTGGGCTGTGAGAGGAGAGGGGGAAGAGGCGCCGTTATGAGAGAGAGGGGAGAGGGTTATGAGAGAGGTTTTTAGGGTAAAGGAGCTGACTGGGTTGGGTTATAAGGGGAAGAAGCGGACTGGGCCACGCATCAGACTGGGTTTCGTTTTTTTTTGTTTTTGAAAAAATAAAAAAAATCTTATGCGGTCCTAGGAACCGCATCAGATTTTAAGAAAACCGCATTAGTTTTTTAATCTGATGCGGTCCACAAGAGGACTGCATCAGATTTTCTTCCCAGCTTTCCTTCCCATTTTTTTTAATTGATTTTCTGATGCGGTTTTGTAAAAACCGCATCTGTTACTAAGTGGCAGATGAGGTTTTTTCCACTAGTGGTAGAATCAAAACCGAATATGCTGGAATATACACCGGACGCGGTGACTGCGCTCAGCGCGCCAAGTGTGTCCAGCGCATTGGCCAGAACGCGTCAGGCGAGCCAATGAGCGTCTGACACGTGGACTTGTGACTCACACAGAGTCATGCGTCTGACGCAAGTCCTGTGTAAGACGCAACTTTCTTTTCTATCTTTTCAAAAACGCGTTTACACATGTTTGAATCTGATTGGGCTGGCTGCGTCAGGCACACCAATGTGCGCCTGGCGCGTGGCATTGCGCTTGCCACGTAGGCTTGTGCCTGGCCTAGGGCTTGCGTGAGGCGCACGGTTCTCTTTGCCTATAAATACTCGTGATTTCCTGAATTACGGAGGGATTTTGATTATTATTTTACGCATACACAAACTTACGAATATCTCCGCAATACACTTCGAATCTCCACATACTTAAACACTCAAACACTTTCAATACTTCAAATCAATATCTATTCCTAAATATACTACGTTCCTGGTTCCACGATTGCTCCGCCTAAAGATCGTTGCGCATTTCAATCGATGCCGCATAGGTATAATCCATGAGGATCCTTGAATAATCAATTATATTTATTGCTTTGAAGTTACTAACAGTTTATTTCATGATGTAGATCTTTAAGTAATAAATCGTTCTACTGTATATTCTAACCCCTTTTCTATGCTTTATTTTATATTATTATTCTTGCCTTTGTATATTATATGCTTGCCTGATCATTCCATGTATATTACATGATTGTCCTATTTTATTGCTTTTATCACCCACATGTTATTATTGCTAAACAAGACCTAAAGAACTATTCTAACATTAATCAGATTAATTTGGACAACTTGCTAGGAACCTTGTAATATGATTGCATAATAACATATATATCACTAAAAAATAGTCTTTTTATGTGTTTTCTGAACCAACTTAGACTAAATATTTTTAGGGTGTTTGAAATATTATATGATTATTCTTTGGCATAAAATCTGTAATGAATCGATATTTAGTAGAGGCCAGCAATGGGCAATATGGTTCCTGACTGTATTGTACCCTTACCCCCGAACTTAAGCTTTGGTTCATTTTGACCATCTATGGAGTCAGGACGGGGAAATCTACATTGGATAATTTGTCCCAACGGTTTTTCCCATATCCAATGAGGTTTATAATTCTTCCTAAAAAGAATTGTTGGCGACTTCTTTCAAAACAATTTTCAATAAAACCTTAACAATGGGGTAGTCAAATCTAATACGCGCTCACACCGCGTAGGCGAAATAAAAACACGCCTACAGTAAGGATCCCCTTACCTTTCCCCCTACAATAAGGTCTCAAAGTCGAATCCTCCCAACTGCACTGCTTAGGACTAGGGATCCTCTTACCTTTCCCCCTATCCGAAGTACCTGGCCTCAAATGCTAGATAAAAAATCATGAGAGTTGAAGTATAACCACGACCCTTCTTTATACAAACTAAAAAAAAACTTTTCAACTTTCATGCTTCCATTAAAAGGTGTAGTACAATGCATATTTCATGGAAATAAGTTCCCATTAGTAGTAATTATATTTTTTTTTTACTTTGATTTATAAGGGATTTCTATATTCATTACACAATCAAAGTAAGTTAGTAAAGGCGATGCTAAACATGTGTGATTTAGGCAACTACATAAGACCTCGAGATATTTGAGGACCCACATATGCAAATTTTGTATTAGTAATTACACAAAATCATGGATGTAACTGCTACACCATTAATAATGGTGTAACAAACCATTTACACGTGTGAAATAAAAATATTAATCAAGCAAAACTGTTTTGGACAAATTCTGGATGAACCAAAATAAGTCGATCAAGGATGTAGGTCAACAACTCAATAATCAAAGGACTTGACAAAATTTAATAAAGATGAAAACAAGAACATAAATATATAAGAGATGAGCTTGAGGAAGAAGTAGAATACTTTATTATTGCTTGTAGCTGTGTGTGTTTACATCGATTAACCTAACTAATATTTATACTAAAATTACAATGAGTATATTGATACTAATAAATCCCTAAGAAATCTCAACAACAAATGTGTGTAAAGTTATTCCCTACCGCAGTGCAACAACAAGGCTTGGACCTTGGACTTATGATGATTCTACCATGGTCTTTTTTCAAAAAAGACCATTGAGACAAATGAATGTGAGCCACTCATTCTTGCTAGTGGAGCCCTCACTTCTTTTCTTTTCCCTTTTCTTTTAATTGCCAAAACTAATTTCTTTTCATTTTGTTTATTTACCAAAATTTATGAAAATATTTTATGAAAATCGAAAAAAAAATTAAAAAAAAAATTTAAATTCGATTTTTTTTTCACCAGCCAAACAGTAATTCATGTTGGGAAAAAAAATTTGGAGCGAATTTTTTTTAACCCATTTTCTCTCTCCTCCTTGTTCTTCATGTTCTTGGTGTTCTTCACCAAAAACTCAAAAACACATCATCTTCCACGATTCTCACCCGAATTTCTCCCAAATCCGACCCATTCTTCCACCTTCTCCCTCAATTTCGACCCTATCTTCCTTCTTCTCCCTCCATTTCGACTCATTCTTCACCTCTATTTCACCCCAAACCTTCACCTCCATTGTTGAACTTCACCTCCATGGAAATCGATCTAAACTCTTCACCCGTAGATGAAATGGATGTAACTTGACTTGAATATTTCGCATATAGTAACGAATAAATGATTTTCTATCTTCATTTGTGCGTTTGAGTAAGATTAAACTTGCAATTTATGAAAATTTTCCCCAAAAAAAAACCTAGGGTTTTAGGAAAATAAAATGACGGTGTTGTTGATTAAACTGCTCTAAATTAATGCATTTCACACTTTTATGCGACAATTTGTGGTTACATTTGAGTAGTTCATACTTTAGTTTAGCTACTAGATGATGCAAAAAAAATTCAGATTTTTCGAAACCTCCATGGGAGGTTGAGCTGGTTTTTAGTCTAAGGTACTGTAGTGTTTTGGTAATTACTAAAGATATTTTGGACATGACCAAACATAAAGATATTTTGGTAATTACTAAATATATTTTGAACATGACCAAAAATAAAATTAAGGTGTGTGTGAGATAATTGCAATAAATAAATGCACTTCACACTTTTATTGGGTTACATTTGCTGAGTAAATCATACTTTAGTTTAGCAATTCGATGAAAAAAATTTGTTGCATTTTCGGAACCTCCATTGTGATGGAATGCCACTGGTTTTTTGTGCAAGTTACTGCAGGATTTAGGTAATTACTAAAGATATTTTGGTCATGACCTAACATAACCACTATATATGTTAGGTAATCACCTAATTAGAATAGGTATTATAAAAAATTTTAGGTCATTACCGAACCTATTTTAGGGCATTACCTAAAATAATAATTGTCATGGAAAATGGACTCAAATCATGTGACTATAACATATATGATGAGGGAATTGTATGGTTAAGATGTGGGTTATTGATAACCTAATCCATGAGATTTTATGTGGTTTATATGATAAGATTGCATCGGGGTAAAACGTTGCTTTTTTCCTTTTTATTCTTTTGCTTTCAAATGATTGAATTGAATGACTTTGGTGGTATGAAAGGTTCACCGATAGAATGTTTATGTGAATAGCGGATTGGAATGGTCGAACAATCTCTCAAAAGAATTCTCTCCATTGTAGTGGAATGTCACTGATTTTTTGTGCAAGTTACTACTAGATTTAGGTAATTACTAAAGATATTTTGGTCATGACCTAACATAACCACTATATATGTTAGGTAATCACCTAATTAGTTTAGGATATTACCAAAAAATTTAGGTCATTACCTAACCCATTTTAGGGCATTACCTAAAATAATAATTGTCTTGGGCAATGGCCTCAAATCATGTGACTATAACATATATAATGAGGAAATTGTATGGTTAAGATGTGGGTTATTGATCACCTAATCCATTTGGTTTTATGTGGTTTATATGACAAGATTGAATCGGAGTAACCGTTGCGTTTTTTCCTTTTTCTTTTGCTTTCAAATGATTGAATTGAATGACTTTGGTGATATGAAAAGTTCATCGATAGATTGTTTATTTGAACAGCAGATTGGAATGGTCGAACAATTTCAAAATTCATCGATAGATTGTTTATGTGAACATCGGATTGGAATGGTCGGACAATTTCTCAACAAATCATCTCCATTGTAGTGGAATGTCACTGGTTTTTTGTGCAATTTACTACAGGATTTAGGTAATTACTAAAGATATTTTGTTCATGACCTAACATAACCACTATATATGTTAGGTAATCACCTAATTATATTCGTATATTACAAAAATTTAAGGTTATTACCTAACCCATTTTAGGGCATTACCAAAAATAATAATTGTCTTGAGCAATGGCCTCAAATCATGTGACTATAACACATATGATGAGAAAATTTTATGGTTAAGATGTGGGTTATTGATAACCTAATCCATGAGGTTTTATATGGTTTATATGATGAGGGAATTATGTGGTTAAGATGTTTTCCCAATCACAATCCATTCCCATTACTCATCAAAGTAATCATATGAGGATTGGACAATCATGCCACTGGGTTCATTAGGCCCAATACCTAACCAAACTCCATTGACTTCAGTTTTGGGCCCCCATTGTCCCTCCTTGTACAAAAAAGCCCAAATTAACCCCAATCATATGATTTAAGGTAATTACCAAACATGTTATGAAGATTACCAAACTATTAACTGGATGATGAACTCCCAATGACAAACATTTATCATTACTCATCAAAGCAATCCTATGGGGATTGGACAATCATGTCACTGGGTTCATTAGTACCAATACCTCACCAAACCCCATTGAGTTGAGTTTTGGGCCCCCATTGTCCCTCCTTGTACTAAAAAGCCCAAATTAACCCTAAATCATATGCTTTTAGGTAATTACCGAACATGTTTTGGGTATTACTAAACCTATCCAAACACAATCCATTCCCATTACTCATCAAAGCAATCATATGGGGATTGGACAATCTTGCCACTAGGTCCATTAGGACCAATACCTCACCAAACCCCATTGACTTGAGTTTTGGGCCCCCATTGTCCCTCCTTGTACTAAAAAGCTCAAATTAACCCTAGATCATATGTTTTTAGGTAATTACCAAACATGTTTTGGGTATTACTAAACCTATCCAATCACAATCCATTCCCATTACTCATCAAAGCAATCCTATGGGGATTGGACAACCATGCCACTTGGTCCATTAGGCCCGATAACACACCAAACCCCATTGACTTCAGTTTTGGATCCCCATTGTCCCTCCTCATACAAAGAAGCCCAAATTAACCCCAATCATATGCTTTAAGGTAATTACCAAACATGTTATGAAGATTACCAAACTACTAAGTGGATGATGTTCTCCCAATGACAATCATTTATCATTACTCATCAAAACAATCCTATGGGGATTGGACAATTCTTCCACTGGGTTCATTAGACCCAATACCTCACTAAACCCCATTGACTTGAGTTTTGGGCCCCCATTGTCCCTCCTTGTACTAAAAAGCCCAAATTAACCCTAGATCATATGTTTTTCGGTAATACCCAAACATATTTTGGGTATTACTAAACCTATCCAATCACAATCTATTCCCATTACTCATCAAAGCAATCCTTTGGGGATTGGACAACCATGCCACTGAGTCCATTAGGCCTGATACCTCACCGAACCCCATTGACTTGAGTTTTGGGCCCCCATTGTCCCTCCTTGTACTAAAAAGTCCAAATTAACCCGAAATCATATGTTTTTAGGTAATTACCAAACATGTTTTGGGTATTACTAAACCTATCCAATCACAATCCAATCCCATTACTCATCAAAGCAATCCTATGGGGATTGGACAATCATGCTACTGGGTCCATTAGGACCAATACCTCACCAAACCCCATTGACTTCAGTTTTGGGCCCCCATTCTCCCTCCTTGTACAAAGAAGCCCAAATTAACCCCAAACATATGCTTTAAGGTAATTACCAAACATGTTATGAAGATTACCAAACTACTAAGTGGAAGATGTTCTCCCAATGACAATCATTTATCATTACTCATCAAAGGAATCCTATGAGGATTGGACAATCATGCCACTGAGTCCATTAAGATCAATACCTCACCAAACCCCCATTGACTTGAGTTTTGGGCCCCCATTGTCCCTCAATGTACTAAAAAGCCCAAATTCACCTCATATCATATGCTTTTAGGTAATTACCAAACATGTTTTGGGTATCATCAAACCTATCCAATCACAATCCATTCCCATTACTCATCAAAGTAATCATATGGGGATTGGACAATCATGCCACTAGGTCCATTAGGACCAATACCTCACCAAACCCCATTGACTTCAGTTTTGGGCCCCCATTCTCCCTCCTTGTACAAAGAAGCCCAAATTAACCCCAAACATATGCTTTAAGGTAATTACCAAACATGTTATGAAGATTACCAAACTACTAAGTGGATGATGTTCTTCCAATGACAATCATTTATCATTACTCATCAAAGCAATCCTATGGGGATTGGACAATCATGCCACTGGGTCCATTAGGACCAATACCTCACCAAATCCCATTGACTTCAGTTTTGGGCCCCCCATTGTCCCTCCTTGTACAAAGAAGCCCAAATTTACCCAAATCATATGCTTTAAGGTAATTAATAAACATGTTATGAAGATTACCACACTACTAAGTGGATGATGTTCTCCCAATGACAATCATTTATCATTAATCATCAAAGCAATCCTATGGGGATTGGACAATCATGCCACTGGGTCCAGTACGACAAATACCTCAACAAACCCCATTGACTTGAGTTTTTGGTCCCTATTGTCTCTCCTTGTACTAAAAAACCCAAATTAACCCTAGATCATATGTTTTTAGGTAATTACCAAACATTCTTTGGGCATTACCAAACCTATCCAATCACAATCCATTTCCATTACTCATAAAAGCAATCATATGGGGATTGGACAATCATGTCATTGGGTCCATTAGACCCAATACCTCACCAAACCCCATTGACTTGAGTTTTGGGCCACCACTGTACCTCCTTGTACAAAGAAGCCCAAATTAACCCCAATCATATGCTTTAAGGTAATTACCAAACATGTTATGAAGATTACCAAACTACTAAGTGGATGATGTTCTTCCAATGACAATCATTTATCATTACTCATCAAAGCAATCCTATGGGGATTGGACAATCATGCCACTGGGTCCATTAGACCCAATTCCTCACCAAACCCCCATTGACTTGAGTTTTGGGCCCCCATTGTCCCTCCTTGTACTAAAAAGCCCAAATTATCCCTAAATCATATGTTTTTAGGTAATTACCAAACATGTTTTGGGTATTACTAAACCTATTCAATCACAATCCATTCCCATTACTGATCAAAGCAATCCTATGGGGATTGGACAACCATTCCACTGGGTTCATTAGGCCCAATACCTCACCAAACCCCATTGAGTTCAGTTTTGGGCCCCCATTGTCCCTCCTTATACAAAGATGCCCAAATTAACCCCAATCATATGCTTTAAGGTAATTACCAAACATGTTATGAAGATTACCAAACTACTAAGTGGATGATGTTCTCCCAATGACAATCATTTATCATTAATCATCAAAGCAATCCTATGGGGATTGGACAATCATGCCACTGGGTTCATTAGGCCCAATACCTCACCAAGCCCCATTGACTTGAGTTTTTGGCCCCCATTGTCCCTCCTTGTACTAAAAAGCCCAAATTAACCCTAGATCATATGTTTTTAGGTAATACCCAAACATATTTTGGGTATTACTCAACCTATCCAATCACAATCTATTCACATTACTCATCAAAGCAATCCTTTGGGGATTGGACAACCATGCCACAGAGTCCATTATGCCCGGTACCTCACCAAACCACATTGACTTGAGTTTTGGGCCCCCTTTGTCCCTCCTTGTACTAAAAAGCCCAAATTAACCCTAAATCATATGTTTTGGGTATTACTAAACCTATCCAATCACAATCCATTCCCATTACTCATCAAAGCAATCCTATGGGGATTAGACAATCATGCTACTGGGTCCATTAGGACCAATACCTCACCAAACCCCATTGACTTCAGTTTTGGGCCCCCATTGTCCCTCCTTGTACAAAGAAGTCCAAATTAACCCCAATCATATGCTTTATGGTAATTACGAAACATGTTATGAAGATTACCAAACTACTAAGTGGATGATGTTCTCCCAATGACAATCATTTATCATTAATCATCAAAGCAATCCTATGGGGATTGGACAATCATGCCACTGGGTTCATTAGGCCCAATACCTCACCAATCCCCATTGACTTGAGTTTTTGGCCCCCATTGTCCCTCCTTGTACTAAAAAGCCCAAATTAACCCTAGATCACATGTTTTTAGGTAATACCCAAACATATTTTGGGTATTACTAAACCTATCCAATCACAATCTATTCCCATTACTCATCAAAGCAATCCTTTTGGGATTGGACAACCATGCCACTGAGTCCATTAGGCCCGATACCTCACCAAACCCCATTGGCTTGCTTTTTGGGCCCCCATTGTCCCTCCTTGTACTAAAATGCCCAAATTAACCCTAAATCATATGTTTTTAGGTAGTTACCAAAATGTTTTGGGTATTACAAACCTATCCAATCACAATCCATTCCCATTACTCATCAAAGCAAGCCTATGGGGATTGAACAATCATGCTACCGGGTCCATTACGACCAATACCTCACTAAACCCCATTGACTTCAGTTTTGGGCCCCCATTGTCCCTCGTTGTACAAAGAAGCCCAAATTGACCCCAATCATATGCTTTAAGATAATTAACAAACATGTTATGAAGATTACCAAACTACTAAGTGGATTATGTTCTCCCTATGACAATCATTTATCATTAATCATCAAAGCAATCCTATGGGGATTTGACAATCATGCCACTGGGTTCATTAGGCCCAATACCACAGCAAACCCCATTGACATGAGTTTTGGGCCTCCATTGTCCCTCCTTGTACTAAAAAGCCCAAATTAACCCTAGATCATATGTTTTTAGGTAATACCCAAACATATTTTGGGTATTACTCAACCTATCCAATCACAATCTATTCCCATTACTCATCAAAGCAATCCTTTGGGGATTGGACAACCATCCACTGAGTCCATTATGCCCGGTACCTCACTAAACCCCATTGACTTGAGTTTTGGGCCCCCTTTGTCCCTCCTTGTACAAAAAAGCCCAAATTAACCCTAAATCATATGTTTTTAGGTAATTACGAAACATGTTTTGTGTATTACTAAATCTATCCAATCACAATCCATTCCCATTACTCATCAAAGCAATCCTATGGGGATTAGACAATCATGCTACTGGGTCCATTAGGACCAATACCTCACCAAACCCATTGACATCAGTTTTGGGCCCCCATTGTCCCTCCTTGTACAAAGAAGTCCAAATTAACCCCAATCATATGCTTTATGGTAATTACGAAACATGTTATGAAGATTACAAACTACTAAGTGGATGATGTTCTCCCAATGACAATCATTTATCATTACTCAAAAAAGGAATCCAATGAGGATTGGACAATCATGCCACTGAGTCCATTATGATCAATACATCACCAAACCCCATTGACTTGAGTTTTTGGGCCCCCATTGTCCCTCAATGTATTAAAAATCCCAAATTAACCTCATATCATATGCTTTTAGGTAATTACCAAACATGTTTTGGGTATTACCAAACCTATCCAATCACAATCCATTCCCATTACTCATCATAGCAATCCTATGGGGATTGGACAATCATGCTACTGGGTTCATTAGGACCAATACCTCACCAAACTCCATTGACTTCAGTTTTGGGCCCCTAATGTCCCTCTTTGTACAAAGAAGCCTAAATTAAGCCCAATCATATGCATTAAGGTAATTACCAAACATGTTATGAAGATTACCAAACTACTAAGTGGATGATGTTCTCCCAATAACAATCATTTATCATTAATCATCAAAGCAATCCTATGGGGATTGTACAATCATGCCACTGGGTTCATTAGGCCCAATACCTCACCAAACCCCATTAACTTGAGTTTTGGGCCCCCATTGTCCCTGCTTGTATTAAAAAGCCAAATTAACCTCATATCATATGTTTTTTGGTAATTACCAAACCTGTTTTGGGTATTATTAATCATATCCAATCACAGTCCATTCCCATTACTCATCAAAGCAATCCTATGGGGATTGGACAATCATGCCACTGGGTCAATTAGGACCAATACCTCACCAAACCCTATTGACTTTAGTTTTGGGATCCCATTGTCTCTCCTTGTACAAAGAAGCCCAAATTAACCCCAATCATAAGCTTTTATATAATTACCAAACATGTTATGAAGATAACCAAACTACTATGTGGATGATGTTCTCCTAATGACAATCATTTATCATTACTCAACAAAGGAATCCTATGGGGATTGGACAATCATGCCACTGAGTCCATTATGATCAATACCTCACCAAACCCCATTGACTTGAGTTGTGGGCCCCCATTGTCCCTCAATATACTAAAAAGCCCAAATTAACCTCATATCATATGCTTTTAGGTAATTACCAAACATGTTTTGGGTATTACCAAACCTATCTAATCACAATCCATTCCCATTACTCATCAAAGCAATCCTATGGGGATTGGACAATCATGCCACTGGGTCCATTAGGCCCAATACCTCACCAAACCCCATTGACTTGAGTTTTGGACCCCCTTGTCCCTCCTTGTACTAAAAAGCCCAAAATATCCCTAAATCATATGTTTTTAGGTAATTACCAAACATGTTTTGGGTATTACTAAACCTATTCAATCACAATCCATTCCCATTACTGATCAAAGCAATCCTATGGGGATTGGACAACCATTCCACTGGGTTCATTAGGCCCAATACCTCACCAAACCCCATTGACTTCAGTTTTGGGCCCCCATTGTCCCTCCTTATAGAAAGATGCCCAAATTAACCCCAATCATATGCTTTAAGGTAATTACCAAACATGTTATGAAGATTACCAAACTACTAAGTGGATGATGTTCTCCCAATGACAATCATTTATCATTACTCATCAAAGCAATCCTATGGGGATTGGACAATCATGCCACTGGGTTCATTAGGCCCAATACCTCACCAATCCCCATTGACTTGAGTTTTTGGCCCCCATTGTCCCTCCTTGTACTAAAAAGCCCAAATTAACCCTAGATCATATGTTTTTAGGTAATACCCAAACATATTTTGGGTATTACTAAACCTATCCAATCACAATCTATTCCCATTACTCATCAAAGCAATCCTTTTGGGATTGGACAACCATGCCACTGAGTCCATTAGGCCCGATACCTCACCAAACCCCATTGGCTTGCTTTTTGGGCCCCCATTGTCCCTCCTTGTACTAAAATGCCCAAATTAACCCTAAATCATATGTTTTTAGGTAGTTACCAAAATGTTTTGGGTATTACAAACCTATCCAATCACAATCCATTCCCATTACTTATCAAAGCAAGCCTATGGGGATTGAACAATCATGCTACCGGGTCCATTACGACCAATACCTCACTAAACCCCATTGACTTCAGTTTTGGGCCCCCATTGTCCCTCGTTGTACAAAGAAGCCCAAATTGACCCCAATCATATGATTTAAGGTAATTAACAAACATGTTATGAAGATTACCAAACTACTAAGTGGATTATGTTCTCCCTATGACAATCATTTATCATTAATCATCAAAGCAATCCTATGGGGATTTGACAATCATGCCACTGGGTTCATTAGGCCCAATACCACAGCAAACCCCATTGACATGAGTTTTGGGCCCCCATTGTCCCTCCTTGTACTAAAAAGCCCAAATTAACCCTAGATCATATGTTTTTAGGTAATACCCAAACATATTTTGGGTATTACTCAACCTATCCAATCACAATCTATTCCCATTACTCATCAAAGCAATCCTTTGGGGATTGGACAACCATCCACTGAGTCCATTATGCCCGGTACCTCACTAAACCCCATTGACTTGAGTTTTGGGCCCCCTTTGTCCCTCCTTGTACAAAAAAGCCCATATTAACCCTAAATCATATGTTTTTAGGTAATTACGAAACATGTTTTGTGTATTACTAAATCTATCCAATCACAATCCATTCCCATTACTCATCAAAGCAATCCTATGGGGATTAGACAATCATGCTACTGGGTCCATTAGGACCAATACCTCACCAAACCCCATTGACATCAGTTTTGGGCCCCCATTGTCCCTCCTTGTACAAAGAAGTCCAAATTAACCCCAATCATATGCTTTATGGTAATTACGAAACATGTTATGAAGATTACAAACAACTAAGTGGATGATGTTCTCCCAATGAAAATCATTTATCATTACTCAACAAAGGAATCCTATGGGGATTGGACAATCTTGCCACTGAGTCCATTATGATCAATACCTCACCAAACCCCATTGACTTGAGTTTTTGGGCCCCCATTGTCCCTCAATGTACTAAAAAGCCCAAATTAACCTCATATCATATGCTTTTAGGTAATTACCAAACATGTATTGGGTATTACCAAACCTATCCAATCACAATCCATTCCCATTACTCATCATAGCAATCCTATGGGGATTGGACAATCATGCTACTGGGTTCATTATGACCAATACCTTACCAAACTCCATTGACTTCAGTTTTGGGCCCCTAATGTCCCTCTTTGTACAAAGAAGCCTAAATTAAGCCCAATCATATGCATTAAGGTAATTACCAAACATGTTATGAAGATTACCAAACTACTAAGTGGATGATGTTCTCCCAATAACAATCATTTATCCTTAATCATCAAAGCAATCCTATGGGGATTGTACAATCATGCCACTGGGTTCATTAGGCCCAATACCTCACCAAACCCCATTAACTTGAGTTTTGGGCCCCCATTGTCCCTGCTTGTATTAAAAAGTCAAATTAACCTCATATCATATGTTTTTTGGTAATTACCAAACCTGTTTTGGGTATTACTAATCATATCCAATCACAGTCCATTCCCATTACTCATCAAAGCAATCCTATGGGGATTGGACAATCATGCCTCTGGGTCAATTAGGAGCAATACATCACCAAACCCTATTGACTTTAGTTTTGGGACCCCATTGTCTCTCCTTGTACAAAGAAGCCCAAATTAACCCCAATCATAAGCTTTTATATAATTACCAAACATGTTATGAAGATAACCAAACTACTAAGTGGATGATGTTCTCCTAATGACAATCATTTATCATTACTCAACAAAGGAATCCTATGGGGATTGGACAATCATGCCACTGAGTCCATTATGATCAATACCTCACCAAACCCCATTGACTTGAGTTGTGGGCCCCCATTGTCCCTCAATATACTAAAAAGCCCAAATTAACCTCATATCATATGCTTTTAGGTAATTACCAAATATGTTTTGGGTATTACCAAACCTATCTAATCACAATCCATTCCCATTACTCATCAAAGCAATCCTATGGGGATTGGACAATCATGCTACTGGGTCCATTAGGACCAATACCTCACCAAACCCGATTGACTTCAGTTTTGGGCCCCCAATGTCCCTCTTTGTACAAAGAAGCCCAAATTAAGCCCAATCATATGCATTAAGGTAATTACCAAACATGTTATGTAGATTACCAAACTACTAAGTGGATGATGTTCTCCCAATAACAATCATTTATCATTAATCATCAAAGCAATCCTATGGGGATTGGACAATCATGCCACTGGGTTCATTAGGTCCAATACCTCACCAAACCACATTGACTTGAGTTTTGGGCCCCCATTGTCCCTGCTTGTATTAAAAAGCCTAAATTAACATCATATCATATGTTAGGTAATTACCAAACATATTTTGGGTATTACTAATCATATCCAATCATAATCCATTCCCATTACTCATCAAAGCAATCCTATGGGGATTGGACAATCATGTCACTGGGTCCATTAGGACCAATACCTCACCAAACCCCATTGATTTTAGTTTTGGGCCCCCATTCTCCCTCCTTGTACAAAGAAGCCCAAATTAACCCCAATCATATGCTTTTAGATAATTACCAATCATGTTATGAAGATTACCAAACTACTAAGTGGATGATGTTCTCCCAATGACAATGATTTATCATTACTTATCAAAGGAATCCTATGGGGATTGGACAATCATGCCACTGAGTCCATTAAGACCAATATCTCACCAAACCCCATTGACTTGAGTTTTGGGCCACCATTGTCCCTCAATGTACTAAAAAGTCCAAATTAACCTCATATCATATGCTTTTAGGTAATTACCAAACATGTTTTGGATATTACCAAACCTATCCAATCACAATCCATTCCAATTACTCATCAAAGCAATCCTATGGGGATTGGACAATCATGCCACTAGGTCCATTAGGACCAATACCTCACCAAACCCCATTGACTTCAGTTTTGGGCCCTCATTGTCCCTCCTTTAACAAAGAAGCCCAAATTAACCCCAATCATATGCTTTAAGGTAATTACCAAACATGTTATGAAGATTACCTAACTACTAAGTGGATGATGTTCTCCCAATGACAATCATTTATCATTACTCATCAAAGCAATCCTATGGGGATTGGACAATCATGCCACTGGGTCCAATAGGACCAATACCTCACCAAACCCCATTGACTTGGGTTTTGGGCCCCCATTGTCCCTCCTTGTACTAAAAAACCCAAATTAACCCTAGAGTATATGTTTTTAGGTAATTACCAAACATGTTTTGGGTATTATTAAACCTATCCAATCACAATCCATTCCCATTACTCATCAAAGCAATCCTATGGGGATTGGACAACCATGCCACTGGGTCCATTAGGCCCAATATCTCACCAAACACCATTGACTTGAGTTTTGGGCCCAACATTATCCCACCCTGTACAAAAAAGCCCAAATTCACCCCATATCATATGCTTTTAGGTAATTACTAAACATTCTTTGGGCATTACCGAACCTGTAATCCCCCATAATTTTAAAGGATTTTATAAATATATTTTATCATTTATATATTTATATTTTAGTTCAAATGATTTTTATTATTTAAGTAGGTTGACTATTTTGAAAGTCAAATGAAATTATTTTAAGGATTTAAGAAAGTTGAAAATATTTTAATTAGGCATGCTTTGAAAAAGGTATGAAATATGAATTTGATTTAGAAAAGAAGTCTAATGGACTTGAGGAACCCAAATTCTAAGTAGATTAGGAAAGAGGAGTTATATTGATGCTAGGAGTCCTCATTCATCAATCCTAGTTGTCATCGAATTTTATTTAAACTTAAATTCCTTTTTCCTAAGCCCAAAAAGGAAACCCTAACTATAAATACCCTAAGCCCAATTATTTGCCCTACACAAACTATTTTTTTCCTTCACTCTTCCTCTCAATTCTCACGGCTCTCTCTCTCTCCTCTTCCACGTAATTTTCTTTTCTTCTTCCTCTCAAGCTTTTGTTTCTTCTTCTTCAAGTAACACTTTCTTCCTTGCTAAGAAACGTCACCGCCGCTGTTGTTGACCGCCGTTGACCGTCGCTGCTGCCACCAAGACTCCTCCTTGGCCGGCGCCTCCTCCCTTTCATCTTGAGTTGGTTTAATTCTTTCCTTTTCCTCAAGTTTTCCATTAAAGACTATGTTTTTATGCTTTATTTTAATGTTAATCATGTTTATCAATGTTAATTTACTGTTTTAATGAATAATCTTGATTCATATATATTTTATATTATAAGAATAAAAATTCAGATTTATTTATTATTGTTAGATTGAAGTTTTAATAATTAAAGCATGGATTTTTAGGGTGTTAATTATTAGAAAACCATAGTAGCATATTATATACTATGAGATTGATTTAAGTTATGATTTTAAACATGTTTAAGAGGGTTTAAAGAAGGTTTTATGATTTTATAAGTTGCTGGAATTTCAGAAAGCATTTTATTTAGGGAGTTTTAAGAATTTTAATTGCTAGTATGGTAGTACTATACTAGGAATTATAAGTAATTGGAATTTTGACAGAAAAATCAACTTTTGAATATGTTTAAAGGGGATTTTAAATACTTTAAAGTTGCTGCCTTTTTAGATAAGAGTATTGATTTTAGTTGTATTTGATTTCTAGGCGGAGAGTATTCCGTAGGAGATTTCTAAAGGGGCTAAAGTGGCCAGTCGACTAGTTTACACAAGGTACGTACATACCTATGTGAGGTTTGAGATAGTATCATGATTTTATGAAGGAGAATTATGTAGTATCATGTATAGGAACTATGTTGAGTTCATGTATGATATTTATTATGTTGGATTTTGCATGTTTTATGCCTGTGTGCAAACATGTTAATTATAATATCTGATTATGAGTAGAATATCATGTTTGTATGGAATATTGATGCAAGCATGTTAATTGGATTGGGAACCTTATTTATTAATTCACATGGGGGAATTAATATATTTATTAGTATTGGATCATGGTTGATCATTGTTCCCTTTTTGTATTTCACTACTTTATGAGGACTGTGGGCCTTATTTGGTAAGTTGACAAGTTATGCCTATGAAAGGTAAGATTGATTATTGGCTAGGTTCAACAAAGTAAGAAAGGTTGGAATTAAAGAAAGTAATCTTGGATTGTATGTTGTGTGATCACTTGTTAAATCCTAAGATAAAAGAAGTTCAGTTGTGAATGTTTGAATTATATTCTGTGTTGCTTGTATGTGTGTCATAACAAGTAATAAATTGTTAATCACGTAAAGTGTAACTTGGATAGTAATAAGCTTTAGACTGGTGCACGTCTGAAGTTGGACAATCAGGAGTTGGGGTACATGGTGAGCGTGCCATGGCTTTTTCTGGGAATTGGATTGATCACCATTCCTCTTTTTATTCAAAGGTTCCTCGATATCGCAGGTCATTATGGAATACGGAGTCGCGCCCGTATTTCGTCTTCCTAGGTGAAGGCTGGTTTTTAGTTAGACAACTCGGTCCAATAACTATTCCATTTAATATAATAAAAGATGATTAAAGTTTAGTTCAGTAGAAGTCATCTGCAGAATGTTATATGGTTGTATTATTATTTATCTCTGTTTATTATTTCTTAGTATCATGATTAGGATTGTTTATGTATTGTTATGTAGTACTCAGCTTTGCTGATTACGTGCTTTGTTGTGTGTGTTGATCATGGCTTTGCCTTATTGATCCTGTGATGACCCAATTTTGGTGAGCAGATTCTCTAAAGCATTGACATTTACAGGTTCGCAGATGTAGCATCATTGGGAATCTGGGAATGGAGAGCTTGTGTTCATTTAGATTATCATGTTTTTCTGCATTAGTCGGATAATGTTATTATAAGTTGGTTGATAGACTTTCATAAAGGGGTTTGTTTTTGAAGTACTTAATTTATTATTTATAAAGTTTAGTTGATGTTTTCCGCTGCAAAATTCTGAATAAGCCGATACGTTATCACACGGGCGATAATACTTGGGTAATTCTCTAAGTTTTGTATTATAAAGGTATTTCTGGGAAAAAGAGAATTATCGGGGTGTTACAAAGTGGTATCTGGGAGCTTTAGGTTATTTTCAAAACTTTTAGGCGCCTAATTAACTTACAAGTTATTTGAATAAACTCTTAGAATTGCTCCTACTTATTCGTTATAAGAATATATATATATATATATATATATATATATATATATATATATATATATATATATATATATATATATATATATTTAAAAAAAAAGGTCCGAAATTTTTTTTTAGGGGCCGAATTATTTTTTTTAGAGCTGAATTTCGAAGTTATATATTTTATATAGCCGAATTTTTTTTTTTTAGAGTCGAAATTTTTTTTTCCCTTTCGATTTTTTTTTTATGTTCGAAATTTTTTTTTTTTTATGAGGAAATATTTTGTTTTTAGACACTTAATTTTTATTATCTTATAAAAGTGTCTGCATTATTTTCATGGCTTTGAAGTTTTACTTGTAATATTGTGAGAATGGGTAGCATAGGAAGGGCATATAGGATAGCAATATTATATGTCTGCATTGAATAGTTAGTTCAGTATGTTAATATTTTTCTTCCCTGCTAACTATTCATGATTATTTTTCTTCCCTGCAACTGTATATATATTTCTTCCCTGCTGATTGTTATATCTTGTGCCTATGATGTTGATGGTATATTTTATTGTTATTGTTGGGAATTACGTACAGGGAGAGTACTAAAAATGTTATTGAATATATTTATTTGTTGTAGATCATTAATCATGTCTGCCAGATTAGGAAGCTATTATAACCCCATTGTTCTGAGTGACGATGAAAGTGATGAGGACATAGCACCTCTTGATGGCAATAACTATACCAGTCTAGATTGGACTATGCGTACTTTAATGAGGAGGGAAGTAACCAGTGATGATGAGCTCATTGTGGAGTTCGACCATGCTAGAGGCCAAACTAGAAAAGATATCTATCGTGCATGGTTCAGGTTTGAAACTGATTCGGAGTCAGAGGATGAAGAGCCTCAACCATCAAGGAGATCTAAACGACAAAGGAGATATGTCGCGTACTATGATGAGGACATAGATGAGTTTGAAGATGAGATCTTCGTACCTGAGCTATACATAGAAATTCAGGACAAAAATGATAATGTGGTACCTTAGGTTGCTATTTATTTATTTTTTTTATTAATCTTCTTAGCAATAGAGGAAATAATATGATAATCAGTTGGTTAGTCGACCAACAGGGATAGCATAGTTTTATTTTTTTTACAATCATGGTTTTCTTTTAGGAAGGTATAATATTATAGCAACATTTATTACATTTAAATACCCGTTATGGAAGAATAAAAGTTATTACTTAATTATATGAGTGAGTAAAAATTTATTCTGGGCACGTAATGGGAATATTTTTTTTTTATTTTCATTAGGCAATTATATTCTTGCTTGCTTGTTTCTATTTGCATGTTGATGTGAATATATTTTACATGGATGATTATGTGATCATTAGAGAACATTTCATGTTGAACTTGGAACTAGTTGAGAAATTGTCTGTTGATGCGATCTTTAATGATCAAATCAAATGTTGCCTTCCTAGATGGAAATGTGAGTTATGCTGGAACCTAAGGTAGAGTTATATTACTTACAGGTCCCGAAGTAGAATGGCTAACAACAACGATCTAGCTGCTGCTATTCGCCTCTTGGCGGAGAAATTGACTCAGGAGAGAGCTGAGCGTCCTGAGAGTGCCGGGGATATGTTCGAAAGGCTAGCTAAGGTTAAGCCACCATACTATAAGGGGCAAGCTGACCCTACCTTCCTAGAAAACTGGATTAGGGAGTTTGAGAAACTTTTTGAGGTTGTAAACTGCCCTGAAAATTTGAGAGTGGGTCAGGCTGTGTTGTACCTTAAGGATGAGGCTGATTTATGGTGGAGGGAGAATGGAGCTAGACTGAGTGCTATAGAGGGATTCAATTGGAATGCTTTTGTGTCTGCTTTGAGGGGGAAGTTTTACCCTGCATTTATGAGGAAGCAGAAGGCCCAGGAATTCATTAACCTGAGGATGGGTAGTATGACCATTTCGAGTATTACAAAGAAATTCATAGCACTGTCGAGGTTTGCACCCGAGGTTGTAGCTACTTGCGGAGTTGAAGGCTCGGAGATTTGAGCAAGGGTCGATCGATGAGATACAACTGGGATTAGGAGGGGAGACCTTTACATCCCTAGATATCGTGTATGGGAGAGCCGCCCATATTTATGGACTCCAATCGAGGCGGGATAAAAAGAATCCGATGGTAGGTGAGAAGAGGAAGGACTTTAATGCTGGGGGAAACCAGGGGAATTTCAAGAAGAATAGGAATGGTAATGGGAATTTCCAAGGAAACAACAACCAGGATAACCGCAATAGGGGTCGAGCTGAAAGAGTGTATCACTGCAAGAAGTGTAGCAACAATCACCCTGGTAGAGACTGTAAGGGGGACCCAGTGATTAGTAACTACTACCAGAAGAAGGGCCATAGGGAGTATGAGTGCTTTGCTAAGCAAAAGAAGGAGCAAAATGGCAATGGGGGTAGTAACCAAGTGAGGTCTGGATTTAACCAGTCAGGAAATCAGGGTTCGAAGCCTGCAGGGGCACAGAACAATCAAGGAAGCTATAGCAAGCCTGCTAGTGAGAACAACCAGAACAAGGCTCCGGGAAAGCTGTTCGTGATGAGTCGAAATGAAGCTGAACGATCTGCCGATGTAGTGTCTGGTACTTTTTCTATTAACACCGTGCTAGTTAAAGCATTATTTGATTCGGGGGCGACTTATTCTTTTGTCTCGTCGTCTGTTATTAAAAGTCCGGGGTTAATAGATTTTGAAGTGATTAATTTGCTCGTTAGTATACCTCTTGGTGAGACCATAAGGTGTACCAAGATGTTTAGAAACTTGCCTCTAAAGATAGGAGACTGTGTTTTTCCTTCTGACTTGATAGAGTTTAATCTGGGAGACCTAGATGTAATTCTGGGGATGGATTGGCTAAGTTTATACAAGGCCAAGATAGATTGTGAAGTTCAGAAAGTAACTTTAAGGAATCCTTTGGGTAAGCTGACTTCGTATAGACGTTTTGGGAAATCCAAGAGCTTTGGGGTTATCTCCGCAATGCAAGTGAAGAAGTTGATGAAGAAGGGGTGTGAGTTATATTTCTGTAGTGTGCAAGATGTGGGTAAAGAGGCTGGGGTAAGTATTGAAGATGTTCCGATTGTGAATGAGTTTATGGACGTGTTTCCGAGTGAGATCTCGGGTATGCCGCGCTGTTAGAGCCGTTGAGTTCACCATAGACTTAGTTCCGGGAACTGCTCCTATATCTAAGGCACCTTATAGAATGGCACCTCCGGAAATGAGTGAATTGAAGACGCAGTTGCAAGAGTTGTTCGATAAGGGTTATATTAGACCTAGTGCATCACCGTGGGGAGCTCCTGTGTTGTTTGTCAAGAAGAAAGATGGAAGTATGAGGTTGTGTATCGATTATAGGGAATTGAATAACGTAACCATCAAGAATAAGTATCCTTTGCCTAGGATAGATGACCTATTTGATCAATTAAATGGAGCGAGCGTGTTCTCGAAAATTGATTTGCGTTCGGGGTATCACCGATTGAGAGTAGGTGATAAGGATATACCTAAGAATGCATTTAGGACTCGTTACTTACGGTCATTATGAGTTCACCGTAATGCCTTTTGGGTTAACCAATGCACCTGCCATATTTATGGACTTAATGAATAGGATTTTCCATTAGTTCTTAGATAAATTTGTGGTCGTATTCATTGATGATATCCTGATCTATTCGAGGAACGAGAAGGAGCATGATGAGCATTTGAGGATCATATTGGAGACGCTTAGGAAGAATCAATTGTATGCCAAGTTCTCTAAGTGTGAGTTTCGTTTGGAGAAGGTAGCATTTTTGGGTCACTATGTGTCTAAGGAAGGAGTCTCTCGTAGATCCCGCTAAGATTCAAGCTTTGTGAGTGAGTGGCCAACTCCGAAGAATGTGTCCGATATTCGAAGTTTCTTAGGTCTAGCTGGTTATTATAGAAGATTTGTGAGAGATTTCTCGAAGATAGCAAGACCTATGACCAATTTGATGAAAAAGAGTCAAAATTCGAGTGGAGTGAGAAGTGCGAGGAAGCCTTTCGGATTTTGAAGGATCGTTTAACCTCCGCGCTGTTTTTGACCCTACCCGATGGGAATGAGGGATTTGAGGTATATAGTGATGCTTCGAAGAATGGTTTAGGATGTGTGTTGCAACAGAAGGGGAAGGTGATTGCGTATGCGTCGTGTCAGTTGAAACCTTATGAGGCTAATTACCCTACCCATGATCTTGAGTTAGCTGCCATTGTGTTCGCTTTGAAGATTTGGAGACATTACTTGTATGGGGTGACTTGCAAGATATTCACAGATCATAAGAGCTTGAAGTACATCTTTACCCGTAAAGATCTCAACATGAGGCGAGAGGAGGTGGTTGGAGTTGATAAAGGATTATGACTTAGACATCCAATACCATGAGGGGAAAGCAAATGTAGTCGCCGATGCACTGAGTAGGAAGTCGAGTCATTGCATGAACGCCTTGATAGTTCCTGAGGAGTTGTGTCGAGATATGCAAAGGCTTAGCATAGAAATTTTAAATCCCGGGGAGATCGAGGCAAGATTGAGTGCTTTATCATTGGGATTGTCAATTCTAGACGAGATCAAAGAGGGTCAAGTTGGGGATGAGCACTTAGAGAAGATCAAGGAGAAGATGGGCCAAGGCAAGGGAAGTGATTTCACGATTCATGATGATGGTAGTCTGAGGTTCAAGGGTAGGTGGTGTGTACCACAAAAGTGTGGTGAGATTAAGAGACGTCTTATGGATGAGGGTCATAATACGTACTACTGTGCACCCCGGGGGTGACAAGCCGTATAAGGACCTTAAGCGAGATCTATTGGTGGCCAAACATGAAGCGAGAGGTAGGCCGAGTATGTGTCTAAGTGCCTAACTTTGCCCGGAAGGTGAAGATAGATCACAAGCGACCCATGGGGAAAGTTCAACCATTGAGAGGTTCCGGGATGGAAGTGGGATTCCATATCGATGGATTTTTGTAATCGCTTTGCCTAGAACAAGGAGTGGTAATGATACTATTTGGGTTATTGTGGACCGTCCGATAAAGTCATTTGTTTTCATACCGATCAAGGAGACATGGAAGAAGAAGCAACTAGCAAAGACATATGTTAAGCATGTGGTGAGACTGCATGGAGTTCCAAAGGATATCATTTCTGATCGGGACTCTAGATTCCTTTCGAAATTTTGGAAGAAGGTTCAATTAAATCTGGGGACAACATTGAAGATGAGTACAGCCTTTCACCCTGCGACTGATGGTCAAACTGAGAGGACTAACCAGACGATGGAGGATATGTTGAGAGCGTGTGCTATTGATTTTCAAGGTAGTTGGGAGGACCAATTAGACCTGATTGAGTTTTCTTATAACAATAGTTACCATGCGAGCATTAAGATGGCACCTTTTGAGGCCTTATATGGACGGAAATGTAGGAGCCCCATTTGTTGGAATGACTTTAGCGAAAATATAGTCTTGGGGACAGAGTTTATTGAGGAAACGGTTAAGAATGTCGGCCGATTCAATTAGAATCTGCGCAAGATAGACAGGAAGAGTTACGCCGACTTGAAGCGACGCGAAGATGAGTTTGCTATAGGTGATAAAGTGTTTTTGAAAGTATCACCAACTAAGGGTGTGATGAGATTTGGGAAAAAGGGCAAGTTAAGTGCTAAGTATGTAGGCCCATATGAGATTTTGGAGCGAATTGGGAAAGTTGCCTACAGATTGGCATTGCCAATGGAGTTTGAAAAGATGCATGATGTGTTCCATATTTCTCAACTTAAGCGTTATATTCCCGATGAACGTCATGTCCTAGAGCCTGAACGAATTCAGATCGATAGTAGCCTCACATATGAGGAAAGGCCTGTCAGGATTCTCGACAGAAAAGTGCGTAGTACACGCAATAAGGATGTCCATATCGTGAAAGTACTTTGGTCTAACCACGAATCTGAAGAGGCAACGTGGGAAGCCAAAGATGAGATGAAAAAGAAGTATCCAGATCTGTTCCTTGAGGTGAGTTACGAGGGCGTAACTCGTTTTCTTTAAGGGGGATAGAATGCGATAAATTTCGCGCTTTTTATCTATTTTTATGAGATTTTTATGCATATGTATGCCTATGTTGAGCAATTTGCACATGTTAGTGCTAAAGAAGTAGACTCTCCGCATAAGAAAGCGTGTTCATAAGTAACACAAGTGTTTTAAGTTAGCAAAAGTGTGCACAAGTGGCACAATTCTTTGCAAACTTTTGAAAAGTTGAGTTCAAGTTTTGAAAAATATGTGAGTTTTCGTGTCAAGTTTCGGGACGAAACTTCTTTTAAGGGGGGTAGACTGTAATCCCCCATAATTTTAAAGGATTTTATAAATATATTTTATCATTTATATATTTATATTTTAGTTCAAATGATTTTTATTATTTAAGTAGGTTGACTATTTTGAAAGTCAAATGAAATTATTTTAAGGATTTAAGAAAGTTGAAAATATTTTAATTAGGCATGCTTTGAAAAAGGTTTGAAATATGAATTTGATTTAGAAAAGAAGTCTAATGGACTTGAGGAACCCAAATTCTAAGTAGATTAGGAAAGAGGAGTTATATTGATGCTAGGAGTCCTCATTCATCAATCCTAGTTGTCATCGAATTTTATTTAAACTTAAATTCCTTTTTCCTAAGCCCAAAAAGGAAACCCTAACTATAAATACCCTAAGCCCAATTATTTGCCCTACACAAACTATTTTTTTTCTTCACTCTTCCTCTCAATTCTCACGGCTCTCTCTCTCTCCTCTTCCACGTAATTTTCTTTTCTTCTTCCTCTCAAGCTTTTGTTTCTTCTTCTTCAAGTAACACTTTCTTCCTTGCTAAGAAACGTCACCGCCGCTGTCGTTGACCGCCGTTGACCGTCGCTGCTGCCACCAAGACTCCTCCTTGGCCGGCGCCTCCTCCCTTTCATCTTGAGTTGGTTTAATTCTTTCCTTTTCCTCAAGTTTTCCATTAAAGACTATGTTTTTATGCTTTATTTTAATGTTAATCATGTTTATCAATGTTAATTTACTGTTTTAATGAATAATCTTGATTCATATATATTTTATATTATAAGAATAAAAATTCAGATTTATTTATTATTGTTAGATTGAAGTTTTAATAATTAAAGCATGGATTTTTAGGGTGTTAATTATTAGAAAACCATAGTAGCATATTATATACTATGAGATTGATTTAAGTTATGATTTTAAACATGTTTAAGAGGGTTTAAAGAAGGTTTTATGATTTTATAAGTTGCTGGAATTTCAGAAAGTATTTTATTTAGGGAGTTTTAAGAATTTTAATTGCTAGTATGGTAGTACTATACTAGGAATTAAAAGTAATTGGAATTTTGACAGAAAAATCAACTTTTGAATATGTTTAAAGGGGATTTTAAATACTTTAAAGTTGCTGCCTTTTTAGTTAAGAGTATTGATTTTAGTTGTATTTGATTTCTAGGCGGAGAGTATTCCGTAGGAGATTTCTAAAGGGGCTAAAGTGGCCAGTCGACTAGTTTACACAAGGTACGTACATACCTATGTGAGGTTTGAGATAGTATCATGATTTTATGAAGGAGAATTATGTAGTATCATGTATAGGAACTATGTTGAGTTCATGTATGATATTTATTATGTTGGATTTTGCATGTTTTATGCCTGTGTGCAAACATGTTAATTATAATATCTGATTATGAGTAGAATATCATGTTTGTATGGAATATTGATGCAAGCATGTTAATTGGATTGGGAACCTTATTTATTAATTCACATGGGGGAATTAATATATTTATTAGTATTGGATCATGGTTGATCATTGTTCCCTTTTTGTATTTCACTACTTTATGAGGACTGTGGGCCTTATTTGGTAAGTTGACAAGTTATGCCTATGAAAGGTAAGATTGATTGTTGGCTAGGTTCAACAAAGTAAGAAAGGTTGGAATTAAAGAAAGTAATCTTGGATTGTAAGTTGTGTGATCACTTGTTAAATCCTAAGATAAAAGAAGTTCAGTTGTGAATGTTTGAATTATATTCTGTGTTGCTTGTATGTGTGTCATAACAAGTAATAAATTGTTAATCACGTAAAGTGTAACTTGGATAGTAATAAGCTTTAGACTGGTGCACGTCTGAAGTTGGACAATCAGGAGTTGGGGTACATGGTGAGCGTGCCATGGCTTTTTCTGGGAATTGGATTGATCACCATTCCTCTTTTTATTCAAAGGTTCCTCGATATCGCAGGTCATTATGGAATACGGAGTCGCGCCCGTATTTCGTCTTCCTAGGTGAAGGCTGGTTTTTAGTTAGACAACTCGGTCCAATAACTATTCCATTTAATATAATAAAAGATGATTAAAGTTTAGTTCAGTAGAAGTCATCTGCAGAATGTTATATGGTTGTATTATTATTTATCTCTGTTTATTATTTCTTAGTATCATGATTAGGATTGTTTATGTATTGTTATGTAGTACTCAGCTTTGCTGATTACGTGCTTTGTTGTGTGTGTTGATCATGGCTTTGCCTTATTGATCCTGTGATGACCCAATTTTGGTGAGCCGATTCTCTAAAGCATTGACATTTACAGGTTCGCAGATGTAGCATCATTGGGAATCTGGGAATGGAGAGCTTGTGTACATTTAGTTTATCATGTTTTTCTGCATTAGTCGGATAATGTTATTATAAGTTGGTTGATAGACTTTCATAAAGGGGTTTGTTTTTGAAGTACTTAATTTATTATTTTTAAAGTTTAGTTGATGTTTTCCGCTGGAAAATTCTGAATAACCGATACGTTATCACACGGGCGATAATACTTGGGTAATTCTCTAAGTTTTGTATTATAAAGGTATTTCTGGGAAAAAGAGAATTATCGGGGTGTTACAGAACCTATCCAATCACAATCCATTTCCATTACTCATAAAAGCAATCATATGGGGATTGGACAATCATGTCATTGGGTCCATTAGGACCAATACCTCACCAAACTCCATTGACTTCAGTTTTGGACCCCTAATGTCCCTCTTTGTACAAAGAAGCCTAAAGTAAGCCTAATCATATGCATTAAGGTAATTACCAAACATGTTATGAAGATTACCAAACTACTAAGTGGAGGATGTTCTCCCAATAACAATCATTTATCATTAATCATCAAAGCAATCCTATAGGGATTGTACAATCATGCCACTGGGTTCATTAGGCCCAATACCTCACCAAACCCCATTGACTTGAGTTTTGGACCCCCATTGTCCCTGCTTGTACTAAAAAGCCCAAATTAACCTCATATCATATGTTTTTTTGGTAATTATCAAACATGTTTTGGGTATTACTAATCATATCCAATCACAGACCATTCCCATTACTCATCAAAGGAATCCTATGGGGATTGGACAATCATGCCACTGGGTCAATTAGGACCAATACCTCAGCAAACCCCATTGACCAGTTTTGGGCCCCCATTGTCCGTCCTTGTACAAAGAAGCCCAAATTAACCCCAATCATAAGCTTTTAGATAATTACCAAACATGTTATGAAGATAACCAAACTACTAAGTGGATGATGTTCTCCCAATGACAATCATTTATCATTACTCATCAAAGGAATCCTATGGGGATTGGGCAATCATGCCACTGAGTCCATTATGATAAATACCTCACCAAACCCCATTGACTTGAGTTGTGGGCCCCCATTGTCCCTCAATGTACTAAAAAGCCCAAATTAACCTCATATCATATGCTTTTAGGTAATTACCAAACATGTTTTGGGTATTACCAAACCTATCTAATCACAATCCATTCCCATTACTCATCAAAGCAATCCTATGGGGATTGGACAATCATGCTACTGGGTCTATTAGGACCAATACCTCACCAAACCCGATTGACTTCAGTTTTGGGCCTCCAATGTCATTCTTTGTACAAAGAAGTCCAAATTAAGCCCAATCATATGCATTAAGGTAATTACCAAACATGTTATGAAGATTACCAAACTACTAAGTGGATGATGTTATCCCAATAACAATCATTTATTATTAATCATCAAAGCAATCCTATGGGGATTGGACAATCAAGCCACTGGGTTCATTAGGCCCAATACCTCACCAAACCCCATTGACTTGAGTTTTGGGCCCCCATTGTCCCTGCTTGTACTAAAAAGCCCAAATTAACCTCATATAATATGTTTTTAGGTATTACCAAACATGTTTTGGGTATTACTAATCATATCCAATCACAGTCCATTCCCATTACTCATCAAAGCAATCCTATGGGGATTGGACAATCATGCCACTGGGTCCATTAGGACCAATACCTCACCAAACCCCATTGACTTCAGTTTTGGGCCCCCATTGACTTCAGTTTTGGGCCCCCATTGTCCCTCCTTGTACAAAGAAGCCCAAATTAACCCCAATCATATGATTTTAGATAATTACCAAACATGTTATGAAGATTACCAAACTACTAAGTGGATGATGTTCTCCCAATGACAATCATTTATCATTACTCATCAAAGGAATCCTATGGGGATTGGACAATCATGCCACTGAGTCCATTAGGACCAATACCTCACCAAACCCCATTGATTTGAGTTTTGGGCCACCATTGTCCCTCAATGTACTAAAAAGCCCAAATTAACCTCATATCATATGCTTTTAGGTAATTACCAAACATGTTTTGGGTATTACCAAACCTATCCAATCACAATCCATTCCAATTACTCATCAAAGCAATCCTATGGGGATTGGACAATCATGCCACTAGGTCCATTAGGACCAATACCTCACCAAACCCCATTGACTTCAGTTTTGGGCCCTCATTGTCCCTCCTTAAACAAAGAAGCCCAAATTAACCCCAATCATATGCTTTAAGGTAATTACCAAACATGTTATGATGATTACCTAACTACTAAGTGGATGATGTTCTCCCAATGACAATCATTTATCATTACTTATCAAAGCAATCCTATGGGGATTGGACAATCATGCCACTGGGTCCAGTAGGACCAATACCTCACCAAACCCCATTGACTTGGGTTTTGGGCCCCCATTCTCCCTCCTTGTACTAAAAAACCCAAATTAACCCTAGAGTATATGTTTTTAGGTAATTACCAAACATGTTTTGGGTATTACTAAACCTATCCAATCACAATCCATTCCCATTACTCATCAAAGCAATCCTATGGGGATTGGACAACCATGCCACTGGGTCCATTAGGCCCAATATCTCACCAAACCCCATTGACTTGAGTTTTGGGCCCAACATTATCTTAACCTGTAAAAAAAATCCCAAATTCACCCCATATCATATGCTTTTAGGTAATTACCAAACATTCTTTGGGCATTACCGAACCTATCCAATCACAATCCATTTCCATTACTCATAAAAGCAATCATATGGGGATTGGACAATCATGTCATTGGGTCCATTAGGCCCAATACCTTACCAAACCCCATTGACTTCAGTTTTGGGCCCCCATTGTCCCTCCTTGCACAAAGAAGCCCAAATTAACCCCAATCATATGCTTTTAGATAATTACCAAACATGTTATGAAGATTACCAAACTACTAAGTAGATGATGTTCTCCCAATGACAATCATTTATCATTACTCATCAAAGGAATCCTATGGGGATTGGACAATCATGCCACTGAGTCCATTGTCCCTCCTTGTACTAAAAAGCCCAAATTATCCCTAAATCATATGTTTTGAGGTAATTACCAAACATGTTTTGGATATTACTAATCATATCCAATCACAGTCCATTTCCATTACTCATCAAAGCAATCCTATGGGGATTGAACAATCATGCCACTGGGTCCATTAGGACCAATACCTCACCAAACCCCATTGACTTCAGTTTTGGGCCCCCATTGTCCCTCCTTGCACAAAGAAGCCCAAATTAACCCCAATCATATGCTTTTAGATAACTACCAATCATGTTATGAAGATTACCAAACTACTAAGTGGATGATGTTCTCCCAATGACAATCATTTATCATTACTCATCAAAAGGAATCCTATGGGGATTGGACAATCATGCCACTGAGTCCATTAGAACCAATACCTCACCAAACCCCATTGACTTGAGTTTTGGGCCACCATTGTCCCTCAATGTACTAAAAAGCCCAAATTAACCTCATATCATATGCTTTTAGGTAATTACCAAACATGTTTTGGGTATTACCAAACCTATCCAATCACAATCGATTCCAATTACTCATCAAAGCAATCCTATGGGGATTGGACAATCAAGCCACTAGGTCCATTAGGACCAATACCTCACCAAACCCCATTGACTTCAGTTTTGGGCCCTCATTGTCCCTCCTTAAACAAAGAAGCCCAAATTAACCCCAATCATATGCTTTAAGGTAATTACCAAACATGTTATGAAGATTACCTAACTACTAAGTGGATGATGTTCTCCCAATGACAATCATTTATCATTACTCATCAAATCAATCCTACGGGGATTGCACAATCATGCCACTGGGTCCAGTAGGACCAATACCTCACCAAACCCCATTGACTTCAGTTTTGGGGCCCCATTGTCCCTCCTTGTACTAAAAAGACAAATTATCCCTAAATCATATGTTTTTACATGTTTTGGGTATTACTAAACCTATCCAATCACAATCCATTCCCATTACTGATCAAAGCAATCCTATGGGGATTGGACAACCATGCCACTGGGTTCATTAGGCCCAATACCTCACCAAACCCCATTGACTTCACTTTTGGGCCCCCATTGTCCCTCCCTGTACAAGAAAGCCCAAATGTACCCCAATTATATGCTTAATGGTAATTAACAAACATGTTATGAAGATTACCACACTACTAAGTGGATGATGTTCTCCCAATGACAATCATTTATCATTAATCATCAAAGCAATCCTATGGAGATTGGACAATCATGCCACTGGGTTCATTAGGCCCAATACCTCACCAAACCCCATTGACTTCAGTTTTAGACCTCCATTGTCCCTCCTTGTACTAAAAAGCCCAAATTAACCCTAAATCATATGTTTTTAGATAATTACCAAACATGTTTTGGGTATTACTAAACCTATCCAATCACAATCCATTCCCAATACTGATCAAAGCAATGCTATTGGGATTAGACAACCATGCCACTGGGTTCATTAGGCCCAATACCTTACCAAACCCCATTGACTTCAGTTTTGGGCCCCCATTGTCCCTCCTTATACAAAGAAGCCCAAATTAACCCCAATCATATGCTTTATGGTAATTACCAAACATGTTATGAAGATTACCAATCTACTAAGTGGATGATGTTCTCCCAATGACAATCATTTATCATTACTCATCAAAGAAATCCTATGGGGATTAGACAATCATGCCACTGGGTTCATTGGGCCCAATACCTCACCAAGCCCCATTGACTTGAGTTTTGGGCCCCAATTGTCCCTCCTTGTAATAAAAAGCCCAAATTAACCCTAGATCATATGTTTTCAGGTAATACCCAAACATATTTTGGGTATTACTAAACCTATCCAATCACAATCTATTCCCATTACTCATCAAAGCAATCCTTTGGGGATTGGACAACCATGCCACAAAGTCCATTAGGCCCGATACCTCACCAAACCCCATTGACTTGATTTTTAGGCCCCCATTATGCCTCCTTGTACTAAAATGCCCAAATTAACCCTAAAACATCTGTTTTTAGGTAGTTACCAAACATATTTTAGGTATTACTAAACCTATCCAATCACGATCCATTCCCATTACTCATCAAAGCAATCCTATGGGGATTCAACAATCATGCTACTGGGTCCATTAGGACCAATACCTCACCAAACCCCATTGACTTCAGTTTTGGGCCCCCATTGTCCCTCCTTGTTCAAAGAAGCCCAAATTAACCCCAATCATATGCTTTAAGGTAATTAACAAACATGTTATGAAGATTACCAAACTACTAAGTGGATGATGTTCTCCCAATGACAATCATTTATCATTAATCATCAAAGCAATCCTATCGGGATTTGACAATCATGCCACTGGGTTCATTAGGCCCAATACCTCACCAAGCCCCATTGACTTGAGGTTTGGGCCCCCATTGTCCCTCCTTGTACTAAAAAGCCCAAATTAACCCTAGATCATATGTTTTTAGGTAATACCCAAACATATTTTGGGTATTAATAAACCTATCCAATCACAATCTATTCCCATTACTCATCAAAGCAATCCTTTGGGGATTGGACAACCATGCCACAGAGTCCATTAGACCCGATACCTCACCAAACCCCATGGACTTGAGTTTTGGGCCCCTATTGTCCCTCGTTGTACTAAAAAGCCTAAATTAACCCTAAATCATATGTTTTTAGGTAATTACCAAACATGTTTTGGGTATTACTAAACCTATACAGTCACAATCCATTCCCATTACTCATCAAAGCAATCCTATGGGGATTGGACAATCATGCTACTGGGTCCATTAGGACCAATACCTCACCAAATCCCATTGACTTCAGTTTTGGGCCCCCATTGTCCCTCCTTGTATAAAGAAGCCCAAATTAACCCCAATCATATGCTTTAAGGTAATTACCAAACATGTTATGAAGATTACAAAACTACAAAGTGGATGATTTTCTCCCAATGACAATCATTTATCATTACTTAACAAAGGAATCCAATGGGGATTGGACAATCATGCCACTGAGTCCATTATGATCAATACCTCACCAAACCCCATTGACTTGAGTTTTGGGCCCCCATTGTCCCTCAATGTACTAAAAAGCCCAAATTAACCTCATATCATATGCTTTTAGGTAATTACCAAACATGTTTTGGGTATTACCTAACCTATCCAATCACAATCCATTCCCATTACTCATGAAAGCAATCATATTGGGATTGGACAATCATTCCACTAGGTCCATTACGACCAATACCTCACCAAACCCCATTGACTTCAGTTTTGGGCCCCCAATGTCCCTCTTTGTACAAAGAAGCCCAAATTAAGCCCAATCATATGCATTAAGGTAATTACCAAACATGTTATGAAGATTACCAAACCACTAAGTGGATGATGTTCTCCCAATAACAATCATTTATCATTAATCATCAAAGCAATCCTATGAGATTGAACAATCATGCCACTGGGTTCATTAGGCCCAATACCTCACCAAACCACATTGACTTCAGTCTTGGGCCCCCATTGTCCCTCCTTGTACTAAAAAGCACAAATTAACCCTAGATCATTTGTTTTTAGGTAATACCCAAACATATTTTGGGTATTACTAAACCTATCCAATCACAATCTATTCCCATTACTCATCAAAGCAATCCTTTGGGGATTGGACAACCATGCCACAGAGTCCATTAGACCCGATACCTCACCAAACCCCATGGACTTGAGTTTTGGGCCCCCATTGTCCCTCGTTGTACTAAAAAGCCTAAATTAACCCTAAATCATATGTTTTTAGGTAATTACCAAACAAGTTTTGGGTATTATTAAACCTATCCAATCACATTCTATTCCCATTACTCATCAAAGTAATCCTATGGGGATTGGACAATCATGCCACTGGATCCACTAGGACCAAAACCTCACCTAACCCCATTGACTTCAGTTTTGGGCCCCCATTGTCCCTCCTTATACAAAGAAGCCCAAATTAACTCCAATCATATGCTTTTAGATAATTACCAAACATGTTATGACGATTATTAAACTACTAAGTGGATGATGTTCTCCCAATGACAATCATTTATCATTACTCATCAATGGAATCCTATGGGGATTGGACAATCATGCCACTGAGTCCATTTGGACCGATACCTCACCAAACCCCATTGACTTCAGGTTTGGGCCCCCATTGTCCCTCCTTGTACAAAGAAGCCCAAATTAACCCCAATCATATGCTTTAAGGTAATTAACAAACAGGTTATGAAGATTACCAAACTACTAAGTGGATGATGTTCTCCCAATGACAATCATTTATCATTAATCATCAAAGCAATCCTATCGGGATTTGACAATCATGCCACTGGATTCATTAGGCCCAATACCTCACCAAGCCCCATTGACTTGAGGTTTGGGCCCCCATTGTCCCTCCTTGTACTAAAAAGCCCAAATTAACCCTAGATCATATGTTTTTAGGTAATACCCAAACATATTTTGGGTATTAATAAACCTATCCAATCACAATCTATTCCCATTACTCATCAAAGCAATCCTTTGGGGATTGGACAACCATGCCACAGAGTCCTTTAGACCCGATACCTCACCAAACCCCATGGACTTGAGTTTTGGGCCCCCATTGTCCCTCGTTGTACTAAAAAGCCTAAATTAACCCTAAATCATATGTTTTTAGGTAATTACCAAACATGTTTTGGGTATTACTAAACCTATCCAGTCACAATCCATTCCCATTACTCATCAAAGCAATCCTATGGGGATTGGACAATCATGCTACTGGGTCCATTAGGACCAATACCTCACCAAATCCCATTGACTTCAGTTTTGGGCCCCCATTGTCCCTCCTTGTATAAAGAAGCCCAAATTAACCCCAATCATATGCTTTAAGGTAATTACCAAACATGTTATGAAGATTACCAAACTACAAAGTGGATGATTTTCTCCCAATGACAATCATTTATCATTACTTAACAAAGGAATCCAATGGGGATTGGACAATCATGCCACTGAGTCCATTATGATCAATACCTCACCAAACCCCATTGACTTGAGTTTTGGGCCCCCATTGTCCCTCAATGTACTAAAAAGCCCAAATTAACCTCATATCATATGCTTTTAGGTAATTACCAAACATGTTTTGGGTATTACCAAACCTATCCAATCACAATCCATTCCCATTACTCATCAAAGCAATCATATTGGGATTGGACAATCATGCCACTGGGTCCATTACGACCAATACCTCACCAAACCCCATTGACTTCAGTTTTGGACCCCCAATGTCCCTCTTTGTACAAAGAAGCCCAAATTAAGCCCAATCATATGCATTAAGGTAATTACCAAACATGTTATGAAGATTACCAAACTACTAAGTGGATGATGTTCTCCCAATAACAATCATTTATCATTAATCATCAAAGCAATCCTATGAGATTGAACAATCATGCCACTGGGTTCATTAGGCCCAATACCTCACCAAACCCCATTGACTTCAGTCTTGGGCCCCCATTGTCCCTCCTTGTACTAAAAAGCACAAATTAACCCTAGATCATATGTTTTTAGGTAATACCCAAACATATTTTGGGTATTACTAAACCTATCCAATCACAATCTATTCCCATTACTCATCAAAGCAATCCTTTGGAGATTGGACAACCATGCCACAGAGTCCATTAGACCCGATACCTCACCAAACCCCATGGACTTGAGTTTTGGGCCCCCATTGTCCCTCGTTGTACTAAAAAGCCTAAATTAACCCTAAATCATATGTTTTTAGGTAATTACCATACAAGTTTTGGGTATTATTAAACCTTTCCAATCACATTCTATTCCCATTACTCATCAAAGTAATCCTATGGGGATTGGACAATCATGCCACTGGATCCACTAGGACCAAAACCTCACCTAACCCCATTGACTTCAGTTTTGGGCCCCCATCGTCCCTCCTTATACAAAGAAGCCCATATTAACTCCAATCATATGCTTTTAGATAATTACCAAACATGTTATGACGATTATTAAACTACTAAGTGGATGATGTTCTCCCAATGACAATCATTTATCATTACTCATCAAAGGAATCCTATGGGGATTGGACAATCATGCCACTGAGTCCATTTGGACCAATACCTCACCAAACCCCATTGACATCAGGTTTGGGCCCCCATTGTCCCTCCTTGTACAAAGAAGCCCAAATTAACCCCAATCATATGCTTTAAGGTAATTAACAAACATGTTATGAAGATTACCAAACTACTAAGTGGATGATGTTCTCCCAATGACAATCATTTATCATTAATCATCAAAGCAATCCTATCGGGATTTGACAATCATGCCACTGGATTCATTAGGCCCAATACCTCACCAAGCCCCATTGACTTGAGGTTTGGGCCCCCATTGTCCCTCCTTGTACTAAAAAGCCCAAATTAACCCTAGATCATATGTTTTTAGGTAATACCCAAACATATTTTGGGTATTAATAAACCTATCCAATCACAATCTATTCCCATTACTCATCAAAGCAATCCTTTGGGGATTGGACAACCATGCCACAGAGTCCATTAGACCCGATACCTCACCAAACCCCATGGACTTGAGTTTTGGGCCCCCATTGTCCCTCGTTGTACTAAAAAGCCTAAATTAACCCTAAATCATATGTTTTTAGGTAATTACCAAACATGTTTTGGGTATTACTAAACCTATCCAGTCACAATCCATTCCCATTACTCATCAAAGCAATCCTATGGGGATTGGACAATCATACTACTGGGTCCATTAGGACCAATACCTCACCAAATCCCATTGACTTCAGTTTTGGGCCCCCATTGTCCCTCCTTGTACAAAGAAGCCCAAATTAACCCCAATCATATGCTTTAAGGTAATTACCAAACATCTTATGAAGATTACCAAACTACAAAGTGGATGATTTTCTCCCAATGACAATCATTTATCATTACTTAACAAAGGAATCCAATGGGGATTGGACAATCATGCCACTGAGTCCATTATGATCAATACCTCACCAAACCCCATTGACTTGAGTTTTGGGCCCCCATTGTCCCTCAATGTACTAAAAAGCCCAAATTAACCTCATATCATATGCTTTTAGGTAATTACCAAACATGTTTTGGGTATTACCAAACCTATCCAATCACAATCCATTCCCATTACTCATCAAAGCAATCATATTGGGATTGGACAATCATGCCACTGGGTCCATTACGCCCAATACCTCACCAAACCCCATTGACTTCAGTTTTGGGCCCCCAATGTCTCTCTTTGTACAAAGAAGCCCAAATTAAGCCCAATCATATGCATTAAGGTAATTACCAAACATGTTATGAAGATTACCAAACTACTAAGTGGATGATGTTCTCCCAATAACAATCATTTATCATTAATCATCAAAGCAATCCTATGAGATTGAACAATCATGCCACTGGGTTCATTAGGCCCAATACCTCACCAAACCCCATTGACTTCAGTTTTGGGCCCCCATTGTCCCTCCTTGTACTAAAAAGCACAAATTAACCCTAGATCATATGTTTTTAGGTAATACCCAAACATATTTTGGGTATTACTAAACCTATCCAATCACAATCTATTCCCATTACTCATCAAAGCAATCCTTTGGGGATTGGACAACCATGCCACAGAGTCCATTAGACCCGATACCTCACCAAACCCCATGGACTTGAGTTTTGGGCCCCCATTGTCCCTCGTTGTACTAAAAAGCCTAAATTAACCCTAAATCATATGTTTTTAGGTAATTACCAAACATGTTTGGGTATTATTAAACCTATCCAATCACATTCCATTCCCATTACTCATCAAAGTAATCCTATGGGGATTGGACAATCATGCCACTGGGTCCACTAGGACCAAAACCTCACCTAACCCCATTGACTTCAGTTTTGGGCCCCCATTGTCCCTCCTTGTACAAAGAAGCCCAAATTAACTCCAATCATATTCTTTTAGATAATTACCAAACATGTTATGACGATTACCAAACTACTAAGTGGATGATGTTCTCCCAATGACAATCATTTATCATTACTCATCAAAGGAATCCTATGGGGATTGGACAATCATGCCACTGAGTCCATTAGGACCAATACCTCACCAAACCCCATTGACTTGAGTTTTGGGCCCCCATTGTCCCTCAATGTACTAAAAAGCCCAAATTAACCTCTTATCATATCCTTTTAGGTAATTACCGAACATGTTTTGGGTATTACTAAACCTATCCAAACACAATCATATGCTTTAAAGCAATCATATGGGGATTGGACAATCATACCACTAGGTCCATTAGGACCAATACCTCACCAAACCCCATTGACTTCAGGTTTCGGCCCGCATTGTCCCTCCTTGTACAAAGAAGCCCAAATTAACCCCAATCATATGCTTTAAGGTAATTAACAAACATGTTATGAAGATTACCAAACTACTAAGTGGATGATGTTCTCCCAATGACAATCATTTATCATTAATCATCAAAGTAATCCTATCGGGATTTGACAATCATGCCACTGGGTTCATTAGGCCCAATACCTCACCAAGCCCCATTGACTTGAGTTTTGGGCCCCCATTGTCCCTCCTTGTACTAAAAAGCCCAAATTAACCCTAGATCATATGTTTTTAGGTAATACCCAAACATATTTTGGGTATTACTAAACCTATCCAATCACAATCTATTCCCATTACTCATCAAAGCAATCCTTTGGGGATTGGACAACCATGCCACTGAGTCCATTAGACCCAATACCTCACCAAACCCCATGGACTTGAGTTTTGGGCCCCCATTGTCCCTCGTTGTATTAAAAAGCCTAAATTAACCCTAAATCATATGTTTTTAGGTAATTACCAAACATGTTTTGGGTATTACTAAACCTATCCAATCACAATCCATTCCCATTACTCATCAAAGCAATCCTATGGGGATTGGACAATCATGCTACTGGGTCCATTAGGACCAATACCTCACCAAATCCCATTGACTTCAGTTTTGGGCCCCCATTGTCCCTCCTTGTACAAAGAAGCCCAAATTAACCCCAATCATATGCTTTAAGGTAATTACCAAACATGTTATGAAGATTACCAAACTACAAAGTGGATGACTTTCTCCCAATGACAATCATTTATCATTACTTAACAAAGGAATCCAATGGGGATTGGACAATCATGCCACTGAGTCCATGATGATAAATACCTCACCAAACCCCATTGACTTGAGTTTTGGGCCCCCATTGTCCCTCAATGTACTAAAAAGTCCAAATTAACCTCATATCATATGCTTTTAGGTAATTACCAAACATGTTTTGGGTATTACCAAACGTATCCAATCACAATCCATTCCCATTACTCATCAAAGCAACCATATTGGGATTGGACAATCATGCCACTGGGTCCATTACGACCAATACCTCACCAAACCCCATTGACTTCAGTTTTGGGCCCCCAATGTCCCTCTTTGTACAAAGAAGCCCAAATTAAGCCCAATCATATGCATTAAGGTAATTACCAAACATGTTATGAAGATTACCAAACTACTAAGTGGATGATGTTCTCCCAATAACAATCATTTATCATTAATCATCAAAGCAATCCTATGAGATTGAACAATCATGCCACTGGGTTCATTAGGCCCAATACCTCACCAAACCCCATTGACTTCAGTTTTGGGCCCCCATTGTCCCTCCTTGTACTAAAAAGCACAAATTAACCCTAGATCATATGTTTTTAGGTAATACCCAAACATATTTTGGGTATTACTAAACCTATCCAATCACAATCTATTCCCATTACTCATCAAAGCAATCCTTTGGGGATTGGACAACCATGCCACAGAGTCCATTAGACCCGATACCTCACCAAACCCCATTGACTTGAGTTTTGGGCCCCCATTGTCCCTCGTTGTACTAAAAAGCCTAAATTAACCCTAAATCATATGTTTTTAGGTAATTACCAAACATGTTTTGGGTATTACTAAACCTATCCAGTCACAATCCATTCCCATTACTCATCAAAGCAATCCTATGGGGATTGGACAATCATGCTACTGGGTCCATTAGGACCAATACCTCACCAAATCCCATTGACTTCAGTTTTGGGCCCCCATTGTCCCTCCTTGTACAAAGAACCCCAAATTAACCCCAATCATATGCTTTATGGTAATTACCAAACATGTTATGAAGATTACCAAACTACAAAGTGGATGACTTTCTCCCAATGACAATCATTTATCATTACTTAACAAAGGAATCCAATGGGGATTGGACAATCATGCCACTGAGTCCATGATGATAAATACCTCACCAAACCCCATTGACTTGAGTTTTGGGCCCCCATTGTCCCTCAATGTACTAAAAAGTCCAAATTAACCTCATATCATATGCTTTTTAGGTAATTACCAAACATGTTTTGGGTATTACTAAACGTATCCAATCACAATCCATTCCCATTACTCATAAAAGCAACCATATGGGGATTGGACAATCATGCCATCGGGTCCATTAGGCCCAATACCTCACCAAATCCCATTGACTTCAGTTTTGGGCCCCCAATGTCCCTCTTTGTACAAAGAAGCCCAAATTAAGCCCAATCATATGCATTAAGGTAATTACCAAACATGGTATGAAGATTACCAAACTACTAAGTGGATGATGTTCTCCCAATAACAATCATTTATCATTAATCATCAAAGCAATCCTATGAGATTGACAATCATGCACATCGGGTTCATTAGGCCCAATACCTCACCAAACCCCATTGACTTGAGTTTTGGGCCCCCATTGTCCCTCCTTGTACTAAAAAGCACAAATTAACCCTAGATCATATGCTTTTAGGTAATACCCAAACATGTTTTGGGTATTACTAAACCTATCCAATCACAATCCATTCCCATTACTCATCAAAGCAATCCTTTGGGGATTGGACAACCATGCCACGAGTCCATTAGACCCGATACCTCACCAAACCCCATTGACTTGAGTTTTGGGCCCCATTGTCCCTCGTTGTACTAAAAAGCCTAAATTAACCCTAAATCATATGTTTTTAGGTAATTACCAAACATGTTTTGGGTATTACTAAACCTATCCAATCACAATCCATTCCCATTACTCATCAAAGCAATCCTATGGGGATTGGACAATCATCTTTGGGTCCATTAGGCCCAATACCTCACCAAACCCCATTGACTTGAGTTTTGGGCCCCCATTGTCCCTCCTTGTACAAAGAAGCCCAAATTAACCCCAATCATATGCTTTAAGGTAATTACCAAACATGTTATGAAGATTACCAAACTACTAAGTGGATGATTTTCTCCCAATGACAATCATTTATCATTACTCAACAAAGCAATCCTATGGGGATTGGACAATCATGCCATTGGGTCCATTAGGACCAATACCTCACCAAACCCCATTGACTTGAGTTTTGGGCCCCCATTGGCCCTCCTTGTACTAAAAAGCCCAAATTAACCTCATATCATATGCTTTTAGGTAATTACCAAACATGTTTTGGGTATTACCAAACCTATCCAATCACAATCCATTCCCATTACTCATAAAAGCAATCATATGGGGATTGGACAACCATGCCACTGGGTCCATTAGGACCAATACCTCACCAAACCCCATTGACTTCAGTTTTGGACCCCAATGTCCCTCTTTTGTACAAAGAAGCCCAAATTAAGCCCATATCATATGCTTTAAGGTAATTACCAAACATGTTATGAAGATTACCAAACTACTAAGTGGATGATGTTCTCCCAATAACAATCATTTATCATTAATCATCAAAGCAATCCTATGGAGATTGAACAATCATGCCACTTGGGTTCATTAGGCCCAATACCTCACCAAACCCCATTGACTTGGGTTTTGGGCCCCCATTGTGCCTCCTTGTACAAAAAAGCACAAATTAACCCTAGATCATATGTTTTTAGGTAATTACCCAAACATATTTTGGGTATTACTAAACCTATCCAATCACAATCTATTTCCCATTACTCATCAAAGCAATCCTTTTGGGGATTGGACAACCATGCCACTGAGTCCATTAGGCCCGATACCTCACCAAACCCCATTGACTTGAGTTTTGGGCCCCCATTGTCCCTCCTTGTACTAAAAAGCCTAAATTAACCCTAAATCATATGTTTTTAGGTAATTACCAAACATGTTTTGGGTATTACTAAACCTATCCAATCACAATCCATTCCCATTACTCATCAAAGCAATCCTATGGGGATTGGACAATCATGCCACCGGGTCCATTAGGACCAAAACCTCACCTAACCCCATTGACTTGAGTTTTGGGCCCCCATTGTCCCTCCTTATACAAAAGAAGCCCCAAATTAACTCCAATCATATGCTTTTAGGTAATTACCAAACATGTTTTGAGGATTATTAAACTACTAAGTGATGATGTTCTCCCAATGACAATCCTTTACCATTACTCATCAAAGCAATCCTATGGGGATTGGACAATCATGCCATCGAGTCCATTAGGCCCAATACCTCACCAAACCCCATTGACTTCAGGTTTGGGCCCCCATTGTCCCTCCTTGTACAAAGAAGCCTAAATTAACCCCAATCATATGCTTTAAGGTAATTAACAAACATGTTATGAAGATTACCAAACTACTAAGTGGAGGATGTTCTCCCAATGACAATCATTTATCATTAATCATCAAAGCAATCCTATCGGAATTTGACAATCATGCCCTTGGGTTCATTAGGCCCAATACCTCACCAAGCCCCATTGACTTGAGTTTTGGGCCCCCATTGTCCCTCCTTGTACTAAAAAGCCCAAATTAACCCTAGATCATATGCTTTTAGGTAATTACCAAACATGTTTTGGGTATTACTAAACCTATCCAATCACTATCCATTCCCATTACTCATAAAAGCAATCCTTATGGGGATTGGACAACCATGTCACTGAGTCCATTAGGCCCAATACCTCACCAAACCCCATTGACTTGAGTTTTGGGCCCCCATTGTCCCTCGTTGTACAAAAAAGCCTAAATTAACCCTAAATCATATGGTTTTAGGTAATTACCAAACATGTTTTAGGTATTACTAAACCTATCCAGGAGTTCTCCCAATCCAATCCATTTTTACTCATCAAAGCAATCCTATGGGGATTGGACAATCATGTCATCGGGTCCATTAGGACCAATACCTCACCAAACCCCATTGACTTGAGTTTTGGGCCCCCATTGTCCCTCCTTGTACAAAGAAGCCTAAATTAACCCCAATCATATGCTTTAAGGTAATTACCAAACATGTTTTGAAGATTACCAAACTACTAAGTGGATGATTTTCTCCCAATGACAATCATTTATCATTACTCATAAAAGCAATCCAATGGGGATTGGACAATCATGCCACCGAGTCCATTAGGACCAATACCTCACCAAACCCCATTGACTTGAGTTTTGGGCCCCCATTCTTCCTCATTGTACAAAAAAGCCCAAATTAACCCCATATCATATGCTTTTAGGTAATTACCAAACATGTTTTGGGTATTACTAAACCTATCCAATCACAATCCATTCCCATTACTCATCAAAGCAATCATATTGGGATTGGACAATCATGCCACTGGGTCCATTAGGCCCAATACCTCACCAAACCCCATTGACTTGAGTTTTGGGCCCCCAATGTCCCTCCTTGTACAAAGAAGCCCAAATTAACCCCAGATCATATGCTTTAAGGTAATTACCAAACATGTTATGAAGATTACCAAACTACTAAATGGATATTTCTCCCAATAACAATCATTTACCATTACTCATCAAAGCAATCCTATGGAGATTGGACAATCATGCCATTGGGTTCATTAGGCCCAATACCTCACCAAACCCCATTGACTTGGGTTTTGGGCCCCCATTGTCCCTCCTTGTACAAAAAAGCCCAAATTAACCCCAAATCATATGCTTTAAGGTAATTACCAAACATGTTTTGGGTATTACTAAACCTATCTAATCACAATCCATTCCCATTACTCATCAAAGCAATCCTTTGGGGATTGGACAACCATGCCACGGAGTCCATTAGGCCCGATACCTCACCAAACCCCATTGACTTGAGTTTTGGGCCCCATTGTCCCTCCTTGTACTAAAAAGCCCAAATTAACCCTAAATCATATGCTTTTAGGTAATTACCAAACATGTTTTGGGTATTACTAAACCTATCCAATCACAATCCATTCCCATTACTCATCAAAGCAATCCTATGGGGATTGGACAATCATGCCACTGGGTCCAGTAGGACCAATACCTCACCAAACCCCATTGACTTGAGTTTTGGGCCCCCATTGTCCCTCCTTGTACAAAGAAGCCTAAATTAACTCCAATCATATGCTTTAAGGTAATTACCAAACATGTTATGAAGATTACCAAACTACTAAGTGGAGGATGTTCTCCCAATGACAATCATTTATCATTACTCATCAAAGCAATCCTATGGGGATTGGACAATCATGCCACTGGGTCCATTAGGACCAATACCTCACCAAACCCCATTGACTTGAATTTTGGGCCCCCATTGTCCCTCCTTGTACTAAAAAGCCCAAATTAACCTCATATCATATGCTTTTAGGTAATTACCAAACATGTTTTGGGTATTACTAAACCTATCTAATCACAATCCATTCCCATTACTCATCAAAGCAATCATATGGGGATTGGACAATCATGCCATTGGGTCCATTAGGCCCAATACCTCACCAAACCCCATTGACTTGAGTTTTGGGCCCCCATTGTCCCTCCTTGTACAAAAAAGCCCAAATTCACCCCATATCATATGCTTTTAGGTAATTACCAAACATGTTTTGGGTATTACTAAACCTATCCAATCACAATCCATTCCCATTACTCATAAAAGCAATCCTATGGGGATTGGATAATCATGTCATTGGGTCTATTAGGCCCAATACCTCACCAAACCCCATTGACATTAGTTTTGGGCCCCCACTATGCCTCCTTGTACAAAGAAGCCTTAATTAACTCCAATCATATGCTTTAAGGTAATTACCAAACATGTTCTGAAGATTACCAAACTACTAAGTGGAGGATGTTCTCCCAATGACAATCATTTATCATTACTCATCAAAGCAATCCTATGGGGATTGGACAATCATGCCCCCTCGGGTCATTAGGCCCAATACCTCACCAAACCCCATTCACTTGACTTTTGGGCCCCCATTCTTCCTCCTTGTACTAAAAAGCCCAAATCAACCCTAGATCATATGCTTTTAGGTAATTACCAAACATGTTTTGGGTATTACTAAACCTATCCAATCATTATCCATTCCCATTACTCATAAAAGCAATCCTATGGGGATTGGACAACCATGCCACTGAGTCCATTAGGCCCAATACCTCACCAAACCCCATTGACTTGAGTTTTGGGCCCCCATTGTCCCTCCTTGTATAAAAAAGCCCAAATTAACCAAAGATCATATGTTTTTAGGTAATTACCAAACATCTTTTGGGTATTACTAAACCTATCCAATCACAGACACCATTCCCATTACTCATCAAAGCAATCCTATGGGGATTGGACAATCATGTCATTGGGTCCATTAGGACCAATACCTCACCAAACCAAATTGACTTCAGTTTTGGGCCCCCCATTGTGCTCTCCTTGTACAAAGAAGCCTAAATTAACCCCAATCATATGCTTTAAGGTTATTACCAAACATGTTCTGAAGATTACCAAACTACTAAGTGGAGGATCATCTCCCAATGACAATCATTTATCATTACACATCAAAGCAATCCTATGGAGATTGGACAACCATGCCACTGAGTCCATTAGGCCCAATACCTCACCAAACCCCATTGACTTGTGTTTTGGGCCCCCATTGTCCCTCCTTGTACTAAAAAGCCCAAATTCACCACATATCATATGCTTTTAGGTAATTACCAAACATGTTTTGGGTATTACTAAACCTATCCAATCACAATCCATTCCCATTACTCATCAAAGCAATCATATGGGGATTGGACAATCATGTCATTGGGTCCATTAGGCCCAATACCTCACCAAACCCCATTGACTTGAGTTTTGGGCCCCCACTGTGCCTCCTTGTACAAAGAAGCCTAAATTAACCCCAATCATATGCTTTAAGGTAATTACCAAACATGTTCTGAAGATTACCAAACTACTAACTGGAGGATGTTCTCCCAATGACAATCATTTATCATTACTCATCAAAGCAATCCTATGGGATTTGACAATCATGCCACCGGGTCCGATAGGACCAATACCTCACCAAGCCCCATTGACTTGACTTTTGGGCCCCCATTGTTCCTCCTTGTACTAAAAAGCCCAAATTAACCCTAAATCATATGCTTTTAGGTAATTACCAAACATGTTTTGGGTATTACTAAACCTATCTAATCACAATCCATTCCCATTACTCATAAAAGCAATCCTATGGGGATTGGACAACCATGCCACTGAGTCCATTAGGCCCAATACCTCACCAAACCCCATTGACTTGAGTTTTGGGCCCCCATTGTCCCTCCTTGTACAAAAAAGCCCAAATTAACCCCATATCATATGCTTTTAGGTAATTACCAAACATGTTTTGGGTATTACTAAACCTATCCAATCACAATCCATTCCCATTACTCATCAAAGCAATCCTATGGGGATTGGACAATCATGTCATTGGGTCCATTAGGCCCAATACCTCACCAAACCCCATTGACTTGAGTTTTGGGCCCCCACTTTGCCTCCTTGTACAAAGAAGCCTAAATTAACCCCAATCATATGCTTTAAGGTAATTACCAAACATGTTTTGAAGATTACCAAACTACTAAGTGGAGGATGTTCTCCCAATGACAATCATTTATCATTACACATCAAAGCAATCCTATGGGGATTGGACAATCATGCCACTGGGTCCATTAGGCCCAATACCTCACCAAACCCCATTGACTTGAGTTTTGGGCCCCCATTGTCCCTCCTTGTACTAAAAAGCCCAAATTCACCATAAATCATATGCTTTTAGGTAATTACCAAACATGTTTTGGGTATTACTAAACCTATCTAATCACAATCCATTCCCATTACTCATAAAAGCAATCCTATGGGGATTGGACAACCATGCCACTGAGTCCATTAGGCCCAATACCTCACCAAACCCAATTGACTTGAGTTTTGGGCCGAGTCATTGGGCCACCTCACCACCCATTGCCTCCTTGTACAAAGAAGCCTTAATTAACTCCAATCATATGCTTTAAGGTAATTACCAAACATGTTCTGAAGATTACCAAACTACTAAGTGGAGGATGTTCTCTCAATGACAATCATTTATCATTACACATCAAAGTAATCCTATGGGGATTGGACAATCATGCCACTGGGTCCAGTAGGACCAATACCACACCAAACCCCATTCACATGACTTTTGGGCCCCCATTGTCCGTCCTTGTACTAAAAAGCCCAAATTAACCTTAAATCATATGATGTTAGGTAATTACCAAACATGTTTTGAGTATTACTAAACCTATCTAATCACAATCCATTCCCATTACTCATCAAAGCAATCATATGGGGATTGGACAATCATGTCATTGGGTTCATTAGGCCCAATACCTCACCAAACCCCATTGACATTAGTTTTGGGCCCCCATTGTCCCTCCTTGTACAAAAAAGCCCAAATTCACCCCATATCATATGCTTTTAGGTAATTACCAAACATGTTTTGGGTATTACTAAACCTATCCAATCACAATCCATTCCCATTACTCATCAAAGCAATCATATGGGGATTGGACAATCATGTCATTGGGTCCATTAGGCCCAATACCTCACCAAACCCCATTGACATTAGTTTTGGGCCCCCACTATGCCTCCTTGTACAAAGAAGCCTTAATGAACTCCAATCATATGCTTTAAGGTAATTACCAAACATGTTCTGAAGATTACCAAACCACTAAGTGGAGGATATTCTCCCAATGACAATCATTTATCATTACTCATCAAAGCAATCCTATGGGTATTGGACAATCATGCCACTGGGTCCAGTAGGACCAATACCTCACCAAACCCCATTGACTTGAATTTTGTACCCCCATTCTTTCTCCTTGTACAAAAAAGCCCAAATCAACCCTAGATCATATGCTTTTAGGTAATTACCAAACATGTTTTGAGTATTACTAAACCTATCCAATCATTATCCATTCCCATTACTCATAAAAGCAATCCTATGGGGATTGGACAACCATGCCACTGAGTCCATTAGGCCCAATACCTCACCAAACCCCCCATTGACTTGAGTTTTGGGCCCCCATTGTCCCTCCTTGTATTAAAAAGCCCAAATTAACCCTAGATCATATGTTTTTAGGTAATTACCAAACATCTTTTGGGTATTACTAAACCTATCCAATCACAACCCATTCCCATTACTCAACAAAGCAATCATATGGGGATTGGACAATCATGTCATTGGGTTAATTAGGCCCAATACCTCACCAAACCAAATTGACCTCAGTTTTGGGCCCCCACTGTGCCTCCTTGTACAAAGAAGCCTAAATTAACCCCAATCATATGCTTTAAGGTTATTACCAAACATGTTCTGAAGATTACCAAACTACTAAGTGGAGGATCATCTCCCGATGACAATCATTTATCATTACACATCAAAGCAATCCTATGGAGATTGGACAATATGCCACCGGGAATACCTCCAACCCATGACTTTTCTTTCCTCACAGCCAAATTAACCCTATTATGTTTAGGTAATTACAAACATGTTTGTATTACACCTATCTAATCACCATTCTTACTATAAAAAATCCTTGATGGACAACCATGCCACTGAGTCCATTAGGCCCAATACCTCACCAAACCCATTGACTTGTGTTTTGGGCCCCCATTGTCCCTCCTTTTACTAAAAAGCCCAAATTCACCACATATCATATGCTTTTAGGTAATTACCAAACATATTTTGGGTATTACTTAACCTATCCAATCACAATCCATTCCCATTACTCATCAAAGCAATCATATGGGGATTGGAGAATCATGTCATTGGGTCCATTAGGCCCAATACCTCGCCAAACCCCATTGACTTGAGTTTTGGGCCCCCACTGTGCCTCCTTGTACAAAGAAGCCTAAATTAACCCCAATCATATGCTTTAAGGTAATTACCAAACATGTTCTGAAGATTACCAAACTACTAACTGGAGGATGTTCTCCCAATGACAATCATTTATCATTACTCATCAAAGCAATCCTATGGCAATTGGACAATCATGCCACTGGGTCCAGTAGGACCAATACATCACCAAACCCCATTGACTTGAATTTTGGGCCCCCATTGTTTCTCCTTGTACTAAAAAGCCCAAATTAACCCTAGATCATATGCTTTTAGGTAATTACCAAATATGTTTTGGGTATTACTGAACTTATCTAATCACAATCCATTCCCATTACTCATAAAAGCAATCCAATGGGGATTGGACAACCATGCCACTGAGTCCATTAGCCCAATACCTCACCAAACCCCATTGACTTGAGTTTTAGGCCCCCATTGTCCCTCCTTGTACAAAAAAGCCCAAATTCACCACATATCATATGCTTTTAGGTAATTACCAAACATGTTTTGAGTATTACTAAACCTATCTAATCACAATCCATTCCCATTACTCATAAAAGCAATCCTATGGGGATTGGACAACCATGCCACTGAGTCCATTAGGCCCAATACCTCACCCAACCCAATTGACTTGAGTTTTGGGCCCCCACTATGCCTCCTTGTACAAAGAAGCCTTAATTAACTCCAATCATATGCTTTAAGGTAATTACCAAACATGTTTTGAAGATTACCAAACTACTAAGTGGAGGATGTTCTCTCAATGACAATCATTTATCATTACACATCAAAGCAATCCTATAGGGATTGGACAATCATGCCACTGGGTCCAGTAGGACCAATACCTCACCAAACCCCATTCACATGACTTTTGGGCCCCCATTGTCCCTCCATGTACTAAAAAGCCCAAATTATCCCTAAATCATATGATGTTAGGTAATTACCAAACATGTTTTGAGTATTACTAAAGCTATCTAATCACAATCCATTCCCATTAGTAATAAAAGCAATCCTATGGGGATTGGACAACCATGCCACTGAGTCCATTAGGTCCAATACCTCACCAAACCCCATTGACTTGAGTTTTGGGCCCCCACTGTGCCTCCTTGTACAAAGAAGCCTTAATTAACCCCAATCATATGCTTTAAGGTAATTACCAAACATGTTCTGAAGATTACCAAACTACTAAGTGGTGGATGTTCTCCCAATGACAATCATTTATCATTACTCATCAAAGCAATCCTATGGGGATTGGACAATCATCCCACTGGGTCCAGTAGGACCAATACCTCACCAAACCCCATTGACTTGAATTTTGGGCCCCCATTGTTTCTCCTTGTACTAAAAAGCCAAAATCAACCCAAGATCATATGCTTTTAGGTAATTACCAAACATGTTTTCGGTATTACTAAACCAATCTAATCATTATCCATTCCCATTACTCATAAAAGCAATCCTATGGGGATTGGACAACCATGCCACTGAGTCCATTAGGCCCAATAGCTCACCAAACCCCATTGACTTCAGTTTTGGGCCCTCATTGTCCCTCCTTGTACAAAAAAGCCCAAATTCACCCCATATCATATGCTTTTACGTAATTACCAAACATGTTTTGGGTATTACTAAACCTATCCAATCACAATCCATTCCCATTACTCATCAAAGCAATCATATGGGGATTGGACAATCATGTCATTGGGTACATTAGGCCCAATACCTCACCAAACCCCATTGACTTGAGTTTTGGGCCCCCACTGTGCCTCCATGTACAAAGAAGCCTTAATTAACCCCAATCATATGCTTTAAGGTAATTACCAAACATGTTCTGAAGATTACTAAACTACTAAGTGGAGGATGTTCTCCCAATGACAATCATTTATCATTACTCATCAAAGCAATCCTATGGGGATTGGACAATCATGCCACTGGGTCCAATAGGACCAATACCTCACCAAACCCCATTGACTTGAATTTTAGGCCCCCATTGTCTCTCCTTGTACTAAAATGCCCAAATCAACCCTAGATCATATGCTTTTAGGTAATTACCAAACTTGTTTTGGGTATTACTAAACTTATCTAATCACAATCCATTCCCATTTCTCATAAAAGCAATCCTATGGGGATTGGACAACCATGCCACTGAGTCCACTAGGCCCAATAACTCACCAAACCCCATTGACTTGAGTTTTGGGCCCCCATTGTCCCTCCTTGTACTAAAAAGCCCAAATTAACCCTAGATCATATGTTTTTAGGTAATTACCAAACATCTTTTGGGTATTACTAAACCTGTCCAATCACAATCCATTCCCATTACTCATCAAAGCAATCATATGGGGATTGAACAATCTTGTCATTGGGTCCATTAGGCCCAATACCTCACCAAACCCCATTGACTTGAGTTTTGGGCCCCCATTGTGCCTCCTTGTACAATAAAGCCTAAATTAACCCCAATCATATGCTTTAAGGTAATTCCAAACATGTTCTGAAGATTACCAAACTACTAAGTGGAGGATCATCTCCCAAAGACAATCAGTTATCGTTACACATCAAAGCAATCCTATGGAGATTAGACAATCATGCCACTGGGTCCAGTAGGACCAATACCTCACCAAACCCCATTGACTTTACTTTTGGGCTCCCATTGTCCCTCCTTGCACTAAAATGCCCAAATTAACCCTAGATCATATGATTTTAGGTAATTACCAAACATGTTTTGAGTATTACCATACCTATCTAATCACAATCCATTCCCATTACTAATAAAAGCAATCCTATGGGGATTGGACAACCATGCCACTGAGTCCATTAGGCCCAAAAACTCACCAAACCCCATTGACTTCAGTTTTGGGCCCCCATTGTCCCTCCTTGTACAAAAAAGCCCAAATTCACCACATATTATATCTTTTTAGGTAATTACCAAACATGTTTTGGGTATTACTAAACCTATCCAATCACAATCCATTCCCATTACTCATCAAAGCAATCATATGGGGATTGAACAATCTTGTCATTGGGTCCATTAGGCCCAATACCTCACCAAACCCCATTGACTTGAGTTTTGGGCCCCCATTGTGCCTCCTTGTACAATAAAGCCTAAATTAACCCCAATCATATGCTTTAAGGTAATTCCAAACATGTTCTGAAGATTACCAAACTACTAAGTGGAGGATCATCTCCCAAAGACAATCAGTTATCGTTACACATCAAAGCAATCCTATGGAGATTAGACAATCATGCCACTGGGTCCAGTAGGACCAATACCTCACCAAACCCCATTGACTTTACTTTTGGGCTCCCATTGTCCCTCCTTGCACTAAAATGCCCAAATTAACCCTAGATCATATGATTTTAGGTAATTACCAAACATGTTTTGAGTATTACCATACCTATCTAATCACAATCCATTCCCATTACTAATAAAAGCAATCCTATGGGGATTGGACAACCATGCCACTGAGTCCATTAGCCCAACACCTCACCAAACCCCATTGACTTGAGTTTTGGGCCCCCATTGTCCATCCATGTACAAAAAAGCCCAAATTCACCACATATCATATGCTTTTAGGTAATTACCAAACATGTTTTGGGTATCGTTAAACCTATCCAATCACAATCCATTCCCATTACTCATCAAAGCAATCATATGGGGATTGGACAATCATGTCATTGCGTCCTTTAGGACCAATTCCTCACCAAACCCCATTGGCTTGACTTTTGGGCCCTAATTGTCCCTCCTTGTACTAAAAAGCCCAAATTAACCCTAGATCATATGATGCTAGGTAATTACCAAACATGTTTTGAGTATTACTAAACCTATCTAATCACAATCCATTCCCATTACTCAGAAATGCAATCCTATGGGGATTGAACAACCATGCCACTGAGTCCATTAGGCCCAATACCTCACCAAACCCCATTGACTTCAGTTTTGGGCCCCCATTGTCCCTCCTAGTACAAAAAAGCCCAAATTCACCACATATTATATCTTTTTAGGTAATTACCAAACATGTGTTGGGTATTACTAAACCTATCCAATCACAATCCATTCCCATTACTCATCAAAGCAATCATATGGGGATTGAACAATCTTGTCATTGGGTCCATTAGGCCCAATACCTCACCAAACCCCATTGACTTGAGTTTTGGGCCCCCATTGTGCCTCCTTGTACAATAAAGCCTAAATTAACCCCAATCATATGCTTTAAGGTAATTCCAAACGTGTTCTGAAGATTACCAAACTACTAAGTGGAGGATCATCTCCTAATGACAATCAGTTATCGTTACACATCAAAGCAATCCTATGGAGATTAGACAATCATGCCACTGGGTCCAGTAGGACCAATACCTCACCAAACCCCATTGACTTTACTTTTGGGCCCCCATTATCCCTCCTTGCACTAAAAAGCCCAAATTAACCCTAGATCATATGATTTTAGGTAATTACCAAACATGTTTTGAGTATTACTATACCTATCTAATCACAATCCATTCCCATTACTAATAAAAGCAATCATATGGGCATTGGACAATCATGTCATTGGGTCCATTAGCCCAACACCTCACTAAACCCCATTGACTTGAGTTTTGGGCCCCCATTGTCCATCCATGTACAAAAAAGCCCAAATTCACCACATATCATATGCTTTTAGGTAATTACCAAACATGTTTTGCGTATCGCTAAACCTATCCAATCACAATCCATTCCTATTACTCATCAAAGCAATCATATGGGCATTAGACAATCATGTCATTGGGTCCATTAGGCCCAATACCTCACCAAACCCCATTGACTTGAGTTTTGGGGCCCCCACTGTGCCTCCTTGTACAAAGAAGCCTTAATTAACTCCAATCATATGCTTTAAGGTAATTACCAAACATGTTCTGAAGATTACCAAACTACTAAGTGGAGGATGTTCTCCCAATGACAATCATTTATCATTACTCAACAAAGCAATCCTATGGGGATTGGACAATGCCACTGGGTCCAGTAGGACCAATACCTCACCAAACCCCATTGAATTGAGTTTTGGGCCCTCATTGTCCCTCCTTGTACTAAAAAGCCCAAATTAACCCTAGATCATATGTTTTTAGTTAATTACCAAACATGTTTTGGGTATTACTAAACCTATCTAATCACAATCCATTCCCATTACTTATAAAATCAATCCTATGGGGATTGGACAACCATGCCACTGAGTCCATTAGGCCCAATACCTCACCAAACCCCATTGACTTCAGTTTTGGGCCCCCATTGTCTCTCCTTGTACAAAAATGCCCAAATTCAACCCATATCATATGCTTTTGGGTTATTACCAAACATTCTTTGGGCATTACCAAACCTATCCAATCACAATCCATTTCCATTACTCATAAAAGCAATCATATGGGGATTGGACAATCATGTCATTGGGTCCAGTAGGCCCAATACCTCACCAAACCCCATTGACTTGAGTTTTGGGCCCCCATTGTCCCTCCTTGTACTAAAAAGCCAAAATTAACCCTAGATCATATGCTTTTAGGTAATTACCAAACATGTTGTGGGTATTACCAAACCTATCCAATCACAATCCATTATCATTACTCATCAAAGCAATCCTATGGGGATTGGACAATCATGCCACTGAGTCCATTAAGCCCAATACCTCACCAAACCCCATTGAGTTCAGTTTTGGGCCTCTGTTGTCCCTCCTTGTACTAAAAAGCCCAAATTAACCCAAGATCATATGTTTTTAGGTAATTGCCAAACATGTTTTGGGTATTACTAAACCCATCCAATCACAATTCATTCCCATTACTCATCTAAGCAATCCTATGAGGATTGGACAATCATGCCACTGGGTCCATTAGGCTCAATACCTCACCAAACCCCATTGACTTTAGTTTTGGGCCCCCATTGTCCCTCCTTGTATTAAAAGCCCAAATTAACCCAATATCATATGCTTTTAGGTAATTACCAAACATGTTTTGGCCATGACCAAACCTACTAAGACATTCTTGTCTCTTACATATTGTGACTTTATAACTCTATTTGGCTTATTTGGATTAACTCATTTATAGTATATTGATTAATTTGTACTTAGGATTGTTGATTTAAATTGTTTATTTTCTATACACTTTTGAATTGGAGGTTTTGAGACTTCTTTTAGTTTTTGCATAGTTTTGGAAATTACCTGAACCCATTTTAGTAATTACCTAAAGTATCGGTTCAGTCATCTTCTTTAACCCTCATCTTCAACCTTTCGATTTTTTCTCTCTCCTCTGAAATTCTTCTTCTACTGCGAAATGGTCAGCAGTACTCCAAAAACGCACAAATCGGTCCCAAATCGGCGGTTTTCCAACAGATTACAACAATCAAATTATGTTTTTGTCAAATTCATAATGACCTAGAATCTTGATTTTAAGTTTGTTCATTTTAAAACTCATACTTTACTTTTCCATGATATTCGGATGTTCATGGTCTACATAGGATCATCAATTTTATGTTTGTTAGTTTATCATTTCATGAATTTACAAAGACGAAAGAGAGGAAAGTGAAACAAATTTCACGAAAATTTTTCCCAAAAATTTTCCCCCAAAATCGAAAATTACATTTTCGATTTCTCAACTTTTCATCACAAAAATTATTTCTTCATGAATTCTTACCATTTGATGAAAGAGAGAAGGATCCAGGGAAAGAAATCTACTGAAAATTTGAGAAGAATTGAAGATCCATGGAAGATTTGAGGGAAGAAGGGGTAGAGGAGAGGAGAGAAAATCTGGGTAAAAAAAAAATTTCCCCGGATTTTTTTTTGTCCGAAATTCTTTTTCGGATTTTTCTCAATTTTTTCAGTTTTTTTTTTTCGATATTATTTAAAACATTTTCAGAAATTATAATAAATGATTTTGGTATTTTCTAAAAACATTTCAAAGCAAAAAAGAAAAGGGAAAAGAAAAATGAGGTGGGTGGCTCGCATTGATTGTGGCCCCACTATTTCCATGGTCTTTTTTGAAATAAGACCATTGTAGAATTTTCATTTTTCTTTTGTTTCTCTCCTTTCCCTTTTTTCTTTCTTACGTTTTCAAGAGATCATCTGGTTGGTGAGTCTCACTAGGGTGTCAATTTCGATACTCGGCTTGGGTTTTTGGTTAGGTCATCTTGTATTTCGAGTACATTATGTGCTTAGTCACTTATAGCCGCCTCCCCTTTTCTCTCTCTTTTTTCTCTCTCAAACCCTAGCCTCCCCTATCTCTTCTTCATCAGTTAGGGGCTGCCATAGATGATTTCATCCATGGTAAGCCCCTTTTCCTTTTTTATTTTCAGTTTTTAGTTCATTTTCTTATTTTGTTGAATAAATTAGTCTCTCGTTATGGGATTTTTTCAAACCCTGTTATGGGGATTTTAGTCTCTGTTGTGGAGATCTCCTTCTCCACTATGGGAGTTGTGAGTATGGTTTTTTTGTCTTTAGGTATGAGAAATTATTCTCACTCATTGAAATTCGAGACTCAACATGAAGGTATTGGAATCTCGGATGCGGTCAACATAGCTCGATCAAGAATGTTCTTCCCAAACTATGTCACAATGATAGACTTTCTCATCAATAGCTGCTTAATTCAGCAAATACAAGGGGGACTGCGTTGTATTATTCGATATGGTTCATTGTAGTTTCTTCGAAGACGAATTTGATTTAACCTTGTTTGATTGTATCTTGTTTTTCTTTAATACCTATTGTAGATGCCGTTTGGCCTTCAATTAATGAAATTTCTCTTTAAAAAAAATGTGCTTAGTCACTTTCTAATATCAATTTTTTTGTATTTTAGGTTATTTTTAGTTTAGTTTATACTCCATATGTTCTTTTTTGTTCGTCCTATCTGGAATCAGGAGAGGAACCTTGTAACATTAGATGGTTATATTTCTCTTATACTAGCCTTATATGCACGCTATGCGTGCGAAATCGTTATAAAAATTAAATTAATTAGCACCATGATTACATTTAGTATTAGTTTGAGGCTTTGAGCAAGAGCGTGGATACTCGCTAGACTGATATCAGAAGAGGGAGAAGATTAGGGAAGTTTCCTATAGTGTTGTAGTTCTAGTTATTTTTTCCATATAATAAGGGATTTTCTTAATAAAAATCAGATAAGGATTGTAGAAACTGATAACTTGAGCAGTTTTTTTGTTTTATTTTTTTAAATTGAAGGAGTTAGTTTTCTTTCCTTTTTTTCCTTTTTCTATTTTTCGGTGTCTGTCCCCTGTTGCCTTATAGAATAGAGATAATTGAGATAATATCATCGAGACATAACTTGAAATAATTTATATGGAGCTCAATTTGTCCAGAAACTAAAATTATAATGTCTATATTATACATGATAAATTTGTATATCTCAAATTGAAAGTTCAATATATACATTTCAAAGCCAAATACAAAGTTGAATTTGAGTACAACATCTGGAAAAGTAAAATAACATAATATTTGGGAAAGTACAACAGACGTTTCAATAATACAACAATATGACACCAAAGTACAATAACATAATATTATAGTGTTATTCAACAAAAGAGCCACAAACAATAGAAAATGGAGGCTAATAAGGTACTTTAAACAATATCAAAATAAACAAACTTTGTGTTAAATATTTTGTTTTTGTGGTTGTGATACAATTTAACTTTGAACTTTGTGTCAGATACTCATACATATGTAGCTATAAGCAAATTTAAGAATTTTTCCACTATATGAATGTACACACTTTGGATAATCCTTTCATCACAATTCATAACCCCATATAATTTTTTTTCTTTGATGCGTGAGGGATATAAAATCCATAGGAAATAAGTATGCAGTTTTTTAAGGGGAAGATATAAACCCTCTGGCTTTGTTTGGAAGGAAGGATTTGGATGGAAAAGAAAGAAAAGGTGAAAATAAACTTTCTCATGTTTGGTAAAAGAAAATAAGAGGGGTTTGATTGGAAAGGAGAGGAAGTGGAAGGAAAAGAATACTCTTAAATCCTTGCTTTCCTTTCCTCCCAAAATCGGAGGAATTTGACAGGAATGAAAGCTAATAAGTTTTTACCTATGTTTTCTTTATTTCCTTCCTTTCCTTTCCTTTACTAATGACAACCAAACATGTGATTCCTCTCAAATCCACCAATTATACCAAACATTGGAAACTACAACTACCTTCTTTTCTCTTCTTTTCCTTTCTTTTCCTTTCTCTTCCTTTCTTTTCCCTTCCTTTACTAACAAAATACCCAACAAAGTGTCTATCTCTTTGTCTTTTTGAAAGGTCTCTATCTGTACTTTCTTTTTTCTCCCTTTTCACTACCGTGCTGTTCATAGATTTTATAGTCTACAAATTTTGCACTTCCAAATCTGATGCATTGAGGTGATTTTCTCCCCCAATCTGATCTCCTTCTTCTGAAAGAAAATCGAAAAAAAGAAATCACTGCCATCTCTATACCTCCACCTACATCCAGTGCAATGCCATCTTTTTTTCTTTTTCCATATCTTCCTCCCATTGAAACTTAATAATTGGAGATAGGTCAATTGAAGCAGTGAGGGGATTGAAGGTGGAGCAATAATAAATTGGAGAAGAAACACATAATTTTCGAATTGCAATTGAGTAGGTGAGTTTGAAAGATTTTCAAATTTTTTTTGCATGCGAAATAAACGCAAATCTGTAAATTTATTGGAGATTGTCACTATTTTGGAATCATGGTAACTGTAAAGATTTTTTTTTTTTAAAAAAACGATCTGTAATTATTCCATGGAAAGAAATTTGTTTTTTTCGAATTCTTGTTCCATGAAAAGATTGATTTTTCAACACTTTTTTTTTTGAAGTTATACTTCTATCAGTTATCGTGAAAAAAATTAGAGATTTGAGATTCTCTGTTTTAATCCTATGACAATTATGTTCTTCAAGATGAATTATATTGTTTTCTCTTCTCCCTACCATCCCAACTAACACTTTATTTGACACAAAAATAAAACTAACACAAAAATCTCCTTTTGTTTTCTTCTGAATTTGTTTGGGTATAATTTTCTCGGTTATAAAAATTGTTTCTTTTTCAATTTGTAAAAATGTACGAAATAAAATAATCCCATTTTACCTTCTTATTGTGAGAATTATAGTTTTAATAATGTCATTCAACTTTTCTTTTTAAATTTTGTCAGCGTTTTTATTGCAAAATCAATTTTTTGTTAATTGAGGAAAGTACTCTATAGTTAAAAATGATAAATGTTAAAAGAAGTTCTTACTGTATATATTTGGTTATTCCCTAATTTCCCCAAAAAAAAAACCATTTGCAATTGAATATTAGTATGTAAACAATTTGCAATAACACACTTACCTTGCAAATGCCCCTTTTTGTTGATATTTGGTTGACGAAATTGGTCGATTGTAGTGATTGTGACTTATACTTTCTTTCTCCTGCTGTCGTGAATAAGATTGGCACAAAATACAGTATCAAAAGCATTGAATTGGTTGTTGTGAATAATAAAAAAATACATTTTAAATTTTGATGTGAGGGAGAAGTAAGTAAAACCTTGTAAATATTTGCTTTACACTGATATCCCACAAAATTCGTTGCTTGTTGGTGGTAGGATAGAGATTATTTGCAATTGCGTACTATTAGTGAAAAGTATCCTGTATGAATTGACATTGAGAAAATGAATGTTGTATTTATGAAATTAAATTGTAAAGCAGTGATTTATTTTGTGATTACCTGATGTTGGTGGTATAATAGTATTGTAATGATTCTGTGTTTTTGGGTATTCTGTTGTGATTTTCAGAGAATTGAGAAGTGAAGATAATAGGAAGGAGAAGAGGACGAACTGAAGGAGTGGTTTTCAGATTTTGGTTGCAGTTTGTTCCCATGTAATTAGGGGATTGAGTTGGATAGTGAAGTTACACGTTGTAGTTTTTTTAATTTTGTTTGTTTTTCCTTTTTTTTGTGGTTTTCTGAGTAAGTTAGGCAATATATTTTTTTTTCTTTTTTTCTTTTTTCTATTTTTCAAAAAATACGGTTTTGATATTGGGGAGGTTACTAATTTGAAAATCTTCATTTCTTTTTTTTTTCCTTTTTCCTTATTCTATTTGATGTAAATATGCTTAATTTGTTAGGGGTTTAATGGGGGTTTTAATATTTTGGTGTCCCTCCCTAGTTGCCTTATATAATAGAGATAAGGAGAAAAAAATCAATTTTAAAATGAGATTCTCTCTCTTTCCCCTTACCCATGTACACTAACTAATTCAATTATGTTTTTTCAAAAAATGTTTTCATAGCTCAATGGAGGAGTTGTACATTAGTAGTCAATTGAGAAAAAAAATTATCCTACGTAAATTAAACCCAATGCTGGTAGTGAAAAGAGAGAAAGCAACTCATGAAAATGATTCAGTATGCATTAATGATTCTTAACATCCTGTCTGGGCCCAATATATTTATGGGCCCCCAAGTCATGGTGAAATTGCGATATTACCCCGCTACGATCAAAAGCCTAAAGGCTCTGGCCCAACTCAGCTCTTGGTCCAGCCCGGCAGGCGCCCTTCACACATCCCAACGCCTATAAATAAGGAACAGTTCCCCATTTATGAGGGTAAGCATTTCCATACCAACCGTTGAGTTTCATCACTAACTTGAGCGTCGGAGGGGCGATCCCGGGAACACCCCTGGGGTAGTCTAACTCTCGTTTTTTGCAGGTCTCGTGACATTCGCAGAGCATATGGCCGCCCTCATCAATCTTCGACTAATACCTTTGACTAGTCCCCCCATTTCACCGGTTTTTCACCCGAAATAAGTTGGCGCCGTTTGTGGGGATAACCAAACTATAAGTCATGGCCAATGCTCGAAGAACACGCCGAGGCCAACATCCCCCAAACTCGCCACCTCGAGGGAGAACCCCTCCTCTTGAGGTAGCCGACTAAACAGCAGGGGACCCCCGAAGGGCCCCATACTCTCAGAAAGACATCATCACATCAACGAGGAAGTCGAGCCTCGAGAAGCAGCCAATGCTGTCAATCTAGGACAACCTCGAGAGAGGATCGTACTACCTCGTGTCGAGGCCCCTCGATACGTACAGCCAAGTCCCAACCCTATTACCCAGCAGGATCTTCAGCAGCTGGCAGAACGTCTCAACGATAATCTCGAGCGAAGCCTCAGGGCCCTCGTGTATAGTCTTCAGAACGGAGGGGAAGGCACATCCAACAGACCTCCTATCCCTCTAATAGTTATGGGGCAGAATGGGCGCAACCCACACCCCAACATACAAGCTCCTCAGGCCTAAGCTCGAGCTCCACAACTCTCGACTCGATCCCCTCAGATCTCGAATCGACCTCCCACCGGAAGGAGGGAGGCTCGTCACGTCATCAATGAGCGGTCCCCCAGGAATGGCACTCGAGACGATCGAGATGTCCTTAACGAGCGCCGGGCACGTTCGAGGCAGGAGGGAGAGACGATCCCCAACCCCAGCCGAGGACTGGACGACTCTCGACATCAGGGACGAGACCATAGGAGGCATGAGGAAGAGGAGTCCAGCAGTTCTGGCCCTAGCGAACAATCCAACACCCATTTTGGAAACTTAGGTTTCATAACACCCTTTAGTGGGGTAATCATGAGAACTCCTAACCCACACAAGGTTAAGGTTCCTCCCATCGAGCATTGTGGAGGAACCAATGATCCCATCGACCACCTAGCAACCTTCAAAGTACAAATGAGTGTGCAGACGGGAAGTGAAGCTGCATGGTGTCAGTTCTTCCCTGAAAGACTAAAGGGGCTGGCTTTTACCTGGTTCACCGAGCTTCCCCCTAGAAGTATCTTAGACTTTGCCTCCCTTGAAGCAGCATTTAAACAGAACTTTATAGTAGGAAAAAGACATCGGAAGACCGACATTCATTTAATGTCCATCAGAGAACAGAGAAACGAGGAACTCGTAGACTATATCAAGAGGTTCAATGAAGAATCATTGAAGGTATCAGACCTACAAGAGAGTGTGGCATTCACCGCACTAATGTCAGGGATATACCCTTCGAGCAGGTTCAAGTTAAAGCTGGCAGAAAACGAGGCATCCACTTTCTCCGAAGCAATGAGCCTTGCGCAAAAAGTCATACAAGCTTCTGACATCTGTAAAAACCCATGAAGAGCCAAGTAAAAGAAAAGCTGACCATCCCTCTCGGCCGGACACCTCACGGGACATCCCTCCAAGAGAACGAGATAAGAAACCACGGCTGGATGACAATGGATATGACCCTCGATATAACCTCAACAGAAGGGAAAGATACCTCGATATCAAGGAAAAGTTCAATTTGTCAAAGCCTACCCCAATCAAGACATCGGTCAATCGAAGGGACAATAAACTCTGGTGTGAATACCACCATGATTGTGGCCTTACCACTCGTGATTGTCGAGAGCTCAAACGAGCGCCAGACAAACTGGCAGATGAAGGAAACCTGAATCGGTATAAAAAAAAACCCCGCAGGCAAGAATAAAGAACCTCGAAGAGAGAAGGAATCCAGGAGCGATGAAATGGCAGGTTTCGTCCACGTCATTGATGGAGGGTACGCTTCGGGTAGCCTCATTAGCCGCTCTCAAAAGAAACACCTTTACACCCTGAAACATGGGACAATAGATATGACTAGATCCATAGCTTGTCCCACAATGACCTTCAAGGACAGCCACCGACCTATACAGATCCCCCACGACGACCCCCTAGTTGTCGAGATGAAGAGAGCTAATCTAAGGGTGGGTCGAGTACTAATCGACAGCGGGAGCTCCGCGGATATCATAAAAATGGACTGCCTGAAGAAATTGAAGTACCAAGAGACCGACCTCACGCCCATTAGCCAACCTCTAGTAGGTTTCGGTGGAAAGTCAATCCACCCCTTGGGGTCAGTTAGGCTCCCAACTAGGATGGGAGATATAGGCCGAGTAAGGAGCATCCTCGTCGATTTCCTTGTCATTGACGTCGATCTCCCCTACAACGTCATCATTGGACGTCCTACCCTCAACAAAGTTAAAGCTGCCATCTCCACTTACCAGTTGTTACTATAGTTTGAGGCTGACGACGGAAAGGTCGCCCAACTATTCGGAGATTAGAAGTCCGCTCGAGAATGTTATGTTAACAGCTTGAAAAATCAAAATGATGAAGTAACGAGAAAGAGAAAGCAACCTGAGCCTGAAGAACCTCTTCCCGTCATGGGGCTCTATGTTAACGAAAATCCAAAGCGGTACGAGAGCCCTCGACCGGTGGATGGAGATGAAGAAGTCTGTATCAATGAAGAAAAGGGAAGAATGATACGGATTGGCAAGCAGGTCCCCTATGATACTAGATCACAAATCATCAATGTCATTCGAGAATACCAAGATGTGTTCGCATACACTGTCGATGAAATGCCGGGCATCGACCCGCAAGTCATGGTGCATCGCCTCAACATCAAAGAGGGACATCGACCAGTCAAGCAAAAGTTGCGGCATCAGGATGTCGAGAGGAACAAAGCAGCCGCCAAAAAAGTGAAAAAATTGTTAACAACAAGTTTCATAAAGGAGTGCCAGTACACTGAATGACTAGCTAATGTGGTGATGGTCCGTAAATCCTCGGGGACATGGAGGATGTGTGTCGACTTTATAGACCTGAACAAGGCCTGTCCAAAAGACGACTTTCCCCTCCCTAAAATCGATAGACTGGTTGATTCGACAGCCGGACATGCCCTCTTTAGCTTTATGGACGCCAACGTAGAGTATCACCAAATCCCCATAGATGAGGAGGACCAAGTCCATACTGCATTCACTACCAGCTCAGGAGTATACTATTACAAGGTGATGCCCTTCGGCCTCAAAAACGCTGGAGCAACTTATCAACGCTTTGTCAACAATATGTTCGAACATCAAATCGGAAGAAATGTGGAAGTATATGTCGACGATATGATCGTCAAGAGCAAGCAAGAGCGGGATCACATCTTCAACCTACGAGAGACTTTGTCCACCCTACGTGCCCACAAAATTAAGCTCAATCCGAAGAAGTGTATCTTCGGCGTAAAGGGAGGGAAATGCCTTGGCTTCTTGGTAGACGAAACGGGCATAGAAGCCAACCCAGAGAAAGTCTAAGCCATCATTGAGATGAAAAGCCCTCGAACAGTCAAGGAAGTGCAACACCAAACCAGCTGTATGGCCGCCTTAGGGCGTTTTCTCTCGAGGTCTGCTGACAAAAGCTTATACTTCTTTAGAACACTAGAACAGTTGACATTCGACTGGAATGAAGCTGGAGAGGAAGCCTTTCAGCGGCTGAAGGAACATCTGGCCAGCCTCCCTAAACTCGTCTCACCTTTGCCAGGAGAGACACTCTTTGTTTACTTGGCTGTGTAAGACCATGCCCTCAGCGATGTCCTCGTCACAGAACGAGAGAAGAACCAACACCTAGTTTACTTCATAAGCCACGCTTGTCGAGGCGCAGAAGCAAAATATCCCCCCATAGAGAAAATGATTTTTGCATTAGTTATCGCTATGCGAAAGCTCAAGCCATACTTTTAGGCACACCCCATCGAGTATTGACTAGCTAACCCCTACGAAAGGTCATCAAGGGGAAGAACCAATCAAGCAGGGTGACAGATTGGGCTAACCAGCTATCAGACTATGGGATAAAATTTGAGCCCCGTCGAGCCATCAAAGCTCAAGCTTTGGCAGACTTCATTGCTGAATGCACTTCGAGACCAGAGCCCACTGAAGAGGGCTCCTGGGAATTATTTGTCGATGGGTCATCATCGAAAGCCGGCTGCGGCGCCGGATTACTAGTCCTCGATCCCCAGAAGAACAGAACCGAGTACGCCATTAAGTTCGACTTCAATGCCTCGAACAATGAAGCCAAATATGAGGCTCTTTTACTCGGTCTGCAATTGTGTAAGACCGCATGGACCCGAAAAATCAAGGCTCATTCGGATTCCCAGCTCATTGTAGGACATGTGACGGGGGAATTCGAAGCCAAAGAAGACAGTATGAAGATGTACCTAAAGAAGACAAAGGAAGAGTCAACAGAACTAGCTCACTTCACCATCACCCATATTTCTCAATCAGAGAACCAGCAAGCAGACGCACTATCGAGGTTGACCAGCTCCGCGGAGGACTTGTCCCCCAGGCCCATAATTTGGGAAGTTCTCAAGGCACCAAGCATCAATAGGGGGATAACGACTCTCGACAGGAGTCCCACCTGGATGGACAAGATATTGTCGTACATAAGAGATGGCGAATTACCTCCTGATGAGCTAGAGGCTGAGAAAGTAAGGAAGTAAGCTCGATGGTTCATCTATCACCATGACCAGCTCTACAAGAAATCTTTCACCCATCCTCTCATGCGATGTCTGACTCCCCAAGAGGGGAACTATGTGCTTCGAGAAATACATCAGGGAGTGTGCGGTAGTCATGAGGGTGCGAGAACCATCGCTGCGAAAGCCCTTCGAGCTGGGTATTACTGGCCCACCCGGAAAGAAGATGCTTCGAGCTTAGTCCAGAAATGCAAAGAATGTCAGATGCATGCTAACTTACCCCATCAAGCTGCCATCCCCTTGACAACCATTCAAGCTCCGCTGCCCTTCACATGTGGGGCATGGATCTGTTGGGACCTTTTCCCCCTCCATCAGGACAACGAAGGTTCCTATTGATCGCCGTCGACTACTTCACTAAGTGGGTCGAGGCCGAGCCACTAGCCTCCATCACTGACAAACAAGTCCAACAGTTTATCTGGCGGAATCTAATCACAAGATTTAGGGTCCCTCGAGTTCTTATATCAGACAATGGGCGACAATTTAACAGCGGGCCAACGAGAGAATACTGCTCTCGATTTGGCATCGATACCAGGTTCTCAGCTATAAGTCGACCCCAGACCAATGGACAAGCAGAGCCAGCTAACAAGGTGGTGCTAAAAGGATTAAAAACAATGCTCGAGGGAGCGAAGGGGTCATGGATCGATGATTTGCCTGGAATCTTATGGTCTACAAGGACGACGGTTAGAGAAACCAGAGCACAACCATCATTCAACTTGGTGTACGGAAGCAAAGTTGTACTGCCCATCGAGATCGGTATCCCCTCACCGAGGACTACCTTCTACGATCATAGCTGCAATGCGGAAGAAAAACAAGTCAACCTCGACTTGCTCCCTGAAACTCGAGTCAACGCTCTTTAACCGACGCATTAAGCATCGACCACTACAAGTCAATGATTAGGTCCTAAGGAAATTCGAGGCAACAAGCAGAGAACCTCGACTTAGAAAGCTTCAGCCCAACTGGGAAGGCCCCTACAAAGTTACCAAGATAGCCGCCCAGGCACTTACCGCCTCGTAGACCAAGAGGTCGTGAGCTGCCTCGACCCTGGAACGCTGACAATCTTCGCAAATTCAATGTCTAAGTTTTTGCCATCGAAATTAGGGGCATAACCTAATATGTACGTCACATCTTGGCGTACTATAAGCCAATTCCTCTAAGCTGTTTTTTCAGCAAAGATTTTTATGAAATGAGAGTTGAGTTTTTGAACCCATCGAATTTACAAATGTTGGTAACATCGATTTTCAAAGGCAAAAAGGTAAAGACAACAATGTATCGAAATCCAAACTTTATTTCATTAATAAAGGGAAATACAACTCATCGAAGCAACAAGCTTACAAATGAAAAATACCTAAAGGCTAGAAAAAAACTATAAGGGACATACATTAACCCTCATAGGAGACATAAAAAGAAAAAGGGAGAACATCGGAAGAAGTGGGGAGGCGGTCAGCCCTCGAGGTTACCAGTGGCCGAGTCCTGGTCCTCGTCTTTAGGGGTATCAGAATCCTCCTCCCCTCGAGGAGTCCGAACCTCCACTTGGGACAGTGCAGCCACATCCTCCTCCACTTCCTTCCAAGGAAGATTAGGAAACACCTTCTCAAGAACGGTCCGAACCTTCTTGAGGGCCTCAGCATGACCAACCTCGGAAGCCTGGAGAGAGCCGTCCTCGAGGAAGACCCTTCCCGCCTCAGAGAGCTTCTAATTCTTGATGATAAGCTCCCGACAGGCGGTGGCCTTCGAGATGACCTCCTCAGCCCTCTTGTCGGCCCTCTCAGCCTTGGCCAGGGCCTGCTTGCACTCCTTCGCCGTCCGACGCTGTCTCTTGCTGACCGAGTCCCTATGTTCAGTGAGGTCCTTAATGGTTTACTCGAGCTCGACTGTCTTCTCGTTGAAGGACAACTGGTCCTTCTTAATGGCCCCCTCAGCAATCTAAATCCGGTTATTGAGGGCACTCCTCTCATCGAAGGACAATTGATCCTTCTTGACATCCGCAGCCGCAACGCCCTGAGGACGACGGGCTAAGACGGACGCTCTTATCGAGAGCTGCGGAAGAAGATAAACACAAATTAGTATGGGAAGCTAACACAAGTAATAAAAATATACCAAGAAGAAAAAACTACATACCTCGACCAGAGTGGCCTTTAAGGCCTCGAGTTCCTGGCCATCAGGGGCCAAGCAAGCTGCTTCATCAGCAACAGTCATCAAAGAGCAGGAGGCCCTGTCGAACCTCTCTGCTAACTCCACCCTCGAAAGGGTAGTGAAGGGGACGACTGATGTCGAGGGAGAAGGCTCCTCCTCCTTCAACCACATCTTAGAAGCCTGCTGCACTCCAGGCGGGGGAAGGGGAAGGGGAAAAGAGGGCTTATCCTCGAGTTTAACCTCGGGGATCTTCTTCTTCACAACCGCAGGAGAGGTAACAGGTAGCAGGGCCTTGGTAGCCGAAGAAAGATTAACGCCCTTCCTCGAGGTAGTCCCATTGGCTGAAATGACCCTCGAGGGGTTCGGCACCCCCGACGCCGTAAGGACGACACTCGAGCTGATCATAGCCAGCTGACGACGTTTGGCAGCTCGAAGGGCCTCGGGAGTGATCAATGGTTGACACATAGGCACTCGAGATATGTAAATGAAAGAAGGAAGATGATCAAAGTAAGAAAAATAAGGAAGGAAGAAGAAAGTTTGAACTGCGGTTGTGATGAATGCCAAAAAACCTCCCGTACTTATAAGAAAACATCGGCGCGAATCCTGAGGCTACAATAACTGCCCCCCATGGGCCTCATTTCAAGGCCCATTGGAAGGACGCGGGTTGCGTGCCTAACACGTGGCCCAACGCATTAAGGGTTCCTTGAATCAGCCAGAGGCCCTCAACATAGATCGAAGACCACTAAGAACGAAAAGTCGTGGGAAGTCGAGACTCGAGTGTGCAAACATCGACGAAACAACAAACATCCTAAAGCCAACGCATTAAAGGTTTTTTCATTTCATCAAGTTTAAATCATTACATCCTAAAGCCAGCAAAGGTCGGCATGGCTAATTACAAAAAGCCACAATCGGCACTACACTACTCTGAGTCACTCGAACTACCAGAGGAATCTCCAGTGCTAATGGAGACGGAGCTGGAGTCATTGACTTCCTGATCATCATCGGCATCACGGTCCTCATCATCTTCCTGAAGCTCCTCGTTAGCAGGATGGTCCTCAATCTACACATCCTCGTCATGAACCGCAAGAGGCTCATCATCAACGTTCTGGTCCAAAGGGGCATCACGATGCTCCGGAGGAGCATCGCTAGCCAGTTTAACCTCGATTATAGCACTATACTCCACCTCGACGAGGGACCAGCCAGTCGAGGGTGAAACTCTGGAAAGGGCTTCTCCCACCTTGTTGAGCGTTTCCCTCGTCGCAACCTCGGCCTCCTTAAGCCCTATGTCGGCTGCAAAATCCTTGCCAGCCTGGGAGTTCTGCCAGTCAACGATGATCTGCTCCCTGGCAAGAGATGATTCACCCTTGGAGGAATCATATTGCCTCTTGATAGAGTCACGTTGGCTTTGAGCATCGAGGAGCTTCTGCTCCCAAGCTGCCGCCTTTTCGGCAAAACTCTTCTCCCTCTCCTCGAGATCTTTCTTAGCATTCTTGAGCTTAATCTGGTAGTTCAGAGCTAGCTCCTTCTCCGCAGCAAGCTCCTCTCGAAACTTTTTGGAGCCAATGGTATGGCGATGGCTCATAACAGCCATCCTTATCAAGCACTACACAGATCGAAAAGTAAAGTTAGCGTTGGTTAAATATAAACATGGGATCAAAGAAGCAACGAAAACTTACATCAACCCAGGAAGCATGAAGTCCTTCGACTTCCTCCTCGTTCAGACTGCGGCAGACGTCGATATCTGCACGAGTAAGGATCCGCTTGATAGCCAGATCAAAGCAGGCAGCCCTCTCGAGCGCAGTGAGCTCCGTGAAAGGCCTCGAGGGTTCCCCAGACTCGGTCACCCTTTGCCTCTTCCTTTCCGAAGTCTCACCCCCTCGACGGGAGGGCACGTCGCGAGGCTCTCGATCCCCCGAAGACTCTACCCCCTGTCAAGAGGGGGGCTCCACAATAACTCCTCTCCCCCTCTCCTCCACCACATGTGGGGCTAGGATGGCGGAGGCTGAAGGGGCTCGAGGACGTCGATTCTTCACTGGGTCCTACACAGAAAAAAGGTTAATCGACAGGAAAGACAAAAGAATATAATCACCTCGAGGAAGGCACTATACCTTCGGGGGGGCGAGGTGCTCGAGCCTCCCTGATGCAAGTTCAACTATCTTAATTTGCTTTCTTAGGTTGTTGCATGTTTTTACTTTACTCTTAAAGTGAAAGTTTTACATGTAACCAAAAATATGTCGTTTATTGTTCTGTTAGTTAAAGTAGTTGAGTTGTATTAGTTGAATAAAGGTCCAAAATTATTGAGTTGTAGTGGCGTGCAAGGATCTCTCCTTGTTGCCGTGTGGTTATAGTTGTTTTAAGGAAAGTTTTGCACATCTTTCCTTAAGCTAGTGTTTCCTTAAGTTCTAGCTAGATTATAGGCTTTAATTTAGGGGAAACTTTCTTTATTTCTTGCTAGTTGATCCGTGGCATGTGATGTACTTGGGGAGCAAGGTTTTCTTGCTGCTCCTATTATAAATAAAGGGCGCTTAGCCTCCTAGAGAGGTAGAGTTGATTTGATAACTATGAGCGTTGCTTATTTCGGTTGTTAACCAAAACCAATACTTGTTGCGACTTGTATTCATCTTCTAATTGCGATTAGGAAGAGACCCTATAATTCTTGCGAGAATCAAGAGTACTATCCTTATTCTTACTTATTATTTTCAGTTTTCCTTTTTAAAAATAACATAAAAGCATCACTTAGATTCTAGGGCAAACATTGTGAATTTTTCGGACTTAAATTCACATCAACTTGGTATCAGAGCTTGAGGACGCGTTGTAGCTTGGATCGTGCTGAAAATTTTTATGGTGAAATTAGACATATAGAAGTTTGTTGTGTCCAAATTTCGTATGAATGAGAGCTATAAAGAAGTAACAGTAACCAGAAACATTTGCGTAAACTTTCTGGCAGATTCAATCAGTTTTAAGGTAAACTTTAGATCACTCGTTCTCCTAGAATAGAAAGCATTTTTTGAGAGTTTCTTGGCTTAAAATTGGACTACTTTTTGTCTAATTTAATACTACAGAGTTTCATAATTTTTGAAGAAGGTTTTCTAATTGATTAAGCACATTTTGGATAATTGGTCAAAACCGAGCTATTGTGGACCAGTTCTGTGAAAATTAAAACTGCGAACAATCGGCTTTATATTTTTGTATGAAATTTTGGTTGAGTGTTCCAAACACATATTGCTACGTACTGACTAACTTTAATAAGATTTTGTTTATTTTTGAATGAATTTCGTGTTCGACAAAATATCTGGGTAGGTTTATGTCAATCTGAGAATTATTCTTGTGTATGAACGAATTTTTGCTTATATGATGGATTTAATGTGCAATGATGTATCAACTTCTGTTCAAGAGGCTTATCAAAGATTTGAAAGGGCTAAACAAGCACTACAAGATCTTAGATATCCACCAACCCTTGAAGAAAGATTGGCACGACTTCAAAAGGATAAAGAGGAGATTGAGAAGTTGATTCAACAACGAAAAGAGAAAAAACATGAGGAAAAATCAAGAGATCTAATTCTTGTTGATGATGAAACCACGGAAGAGGTTCTAGAATTTGTTCTTGATGTTGAAGAAGAAGAAAATACTGAATCTTTTTCACATTTGGACAATAAAGATTTGATTTTGGAGATTCCAATCATTGAAGAAAGATTACCTATCTCATGTTTTCCATCAGATTTGTTCAAGAAACATAAATAATTGCATGAACTAGTTAAAATCTATGTTCATGATAATTCAAGTTCTCGAGACATGGGGTTGTTTATTCAAGGTCTCATAAATCTTTGCTCGATCTTTGATTTATTGTTGTGGGTGATCTTGTTGGTGATCATTCGATTCATATGGATGATTTCATATGGTGGTTTGAAGAAACTTGAGGTCAAGTTTTTTTCAAGGGGGGGAGAATGATGCAAGTTCAACTATCTTAATTTACTTTCTTAGGTTGTTGCATGGTTTTACTTTACTCTTAAAGTGAAGATTTTACATGTAACCAAAAATATGTCTTTTATTGTTATGTTAGATAAAGTAGTTGAGTTGTATTAGTTGAATAAAGGTCCAAAATTATTGAGTTGTAGTGGAGTGCAAGGATTTCTCCTTGTTTCCTTGTGGTTTTAGTTGTGTTAAGGTAAGTTTTGCACATCTTTCCTTAAGCTATTGTTTCCTTAAGTTCTAGCTAGATTCTAGGCTTTAATTTAGTGGGAAACTTTCCTTATTTCTTACTAGTTAATTTGTGGCATGTGATGCACTTAGGGAGCAAGGTTTTATTGCTGCTCCTATTATAAATTATGGGCGCCTAGCCTCCTAGAGAGGTAGAGTTGATTTGATAACTGTGAGCGTTGCTTATTTCGGTTGTTAACCAAAACCAATACTTGTTGCGACTTGTATTCATCTTCTAATTGCGATTAGGAAGAGACCCTCTAATTCTTGCGAGAATCAAGAGTACTATCCATATTCTTACTTATTATTTTCAGTTTTCCTTCACAAAAATAACATAAAAACGTCAGTTAGATTCTAGGGCAAACATTGTGAATTTTTCGGACTGAAATTCACTTCACTCCCCTCTCGACATCTTTTGGCGGATCTGCTCCTGCACCCGCTGGTTAGCCGTCAAACGTTTCTGCATAACCTCGTCGAGTTCTTGACGAGCAATAAGTACACAAAAAGCAAAGAGTTAAACTAGGAACGCATCAACAAGAGGCCATACACCTAGCAATAAATGCCTAACCCTTGGGAAAAGCAGGGCTCAACCCCATTGCCGACAAGAAGTGCTCGTCGCTCAAGTCATCGGCGCTGGGGGGTCCAATTCTGAGGAATTTTCTTTCGATCACCATTGACCACCGAGGTGATGGTTTGGCAATATATAGCTACCCGACCCTCCTCCTACGACATTTGGGGCACTGACCTGTTCAGTGCCATGTTAGGGCCTTCGAGGCGAAGGACCACTGGGAAATCCCATTGCTCGGGTCGATGCACATACATGAATTCAGTTCGAAAAACTTACTGGTTCGACGACATGGTCCCAACAATCTTGTATCGAAGGCGGGCCTGGAAGCTATACCAACCCTCCCCATGAGAGGTCGAGGACATCACTATCAGCTTCATCAAATTCCTCCAAGGGACCAAGGATGGCTCCACTCCCATCATTTCGCATATAGCGAGAAACCCCACCTTCGAACCCACACTGTTGGGCATCAGTTGGCAAAGGGCGAGATCATAAGCACTAAGTACCCGAACGATGAAGGGGTGGATGGGAAACCTCAAACCCAATTCGAGATAAGCTTTATAAAGGGCTATACAACCCGTCGGAGGAGTAAAAACTGTCTCATCGGGCCTAGGGGAATACAAGACATAGGGGTGATGAATCCTGTAAACACCCTCGAGGTTATCCCTCAGGAATTGCATAAAGGGCCCTCGAACGTAAAAATGGGCGATCCCCTTAACTTGAGATTCCTCCTCTCCGCCACTTATGCTCGGCTCAAAAGACGAGTCCTTGCCACCTCCCTCCATTATATAGACAACCTCACTATCGAGAAGAGGGTCTAAGTAACTCCTAATAGCCCGAGGTCGAGCAATGGTCACGACATGTGGGGGGTTATTCAATTCCTCCCCCCCAGCAGACATTATTGATCCCCCATCGCTCGAACATGGTAAGGCATCGAGTATCTTGGGGGAATCAGGACAATCGCGAGCTACGGACACCACTGGCACCCCGTTTATTAACACCCCCTCGAGCAATAGCTCGAGTAGGAAAGGAGGGGTCTCCGAGCCAGACGAGAGGTCCTCGTTATTTATTAAAGGGGAACCTAGTCTGGCAGGGTTTATTTATTGACTAAATAAAGAGACGAAGGAAGTAGGTCGTACATTGGGTCGATGATTCTCGAGATCAACAATCCGTAAGTAAACGTCCATCGACTTCTAGCGTGTCCTCGAGACAGAAGCTTCTACACAGCATCATCTCATAGAACAAGAATTAAAAGAATGAGGCAAATGCCTTGGTCCCCCCCGTCTATTTATAAGCAAAGCCGTACACAAAAGGTTAAACTTCTCGCGGGCCTAGAACATACTAGAAGGAGGGAGCCCTCATTCTAGGCCTGAAAACAAGGCCCATTGACCATCCTGACGAGGATGACCCCCCTTAGCCATCATGATCAGTCCACACCAAGTCGTTGGTGGAACCAACGATGAAACCAGTGTTGACTGAATTGCAGCAAAAAAACAAAGACCCACACCTAGATACTTCACCCAGATCGAGTGAAGAATACTCCAAATCCCCCATATCAAATGGAGTTGGCGCCCGTCAGGTGCCACGGCGCCAGGGAAGGGCCACCTTTCGAGATGCATGAGGCTCATTAGCCCCTGAACATCTCAAGCAGGTCGCCTCTCGAGATTCATGGAGCTCATTAGCACCTGAACATCTCAAGTAGGTCCCAATGACACCTCTCGAGATACATGGGGCTCATTAGCCTCTGAACATCTCGAGCAGGTCCCAATGACACCTCTACAGATACATGGGGCTCATTAGCCCCTGAACATCTCGAGCAGCTCCCAATGACACCTCTCGTGATACATGGGGCTCATTAGCCCCTGAACATCTCGAGCAGGTCCCAATAATACGTGGGGCTCATTAGCCCATGAACATCTCGAGCAGGTCCCAGTGACTCCTCTCAAGATACATGGGGCTCATTAGCCTCTGAACATCTCGAGCAGGTCCCAATGACGCCTCTCGAGATACATGGGGCTCATTAGCCCCTGAACATCGCGAGCAGGTCCCAATAACGCCTCTCGCGATACATGGGGCACATTAGCCCCTGAACATCTCGAGCAGGACCCAATGACGCCTCTCGAGATACTTGGGGCTAATTAGCCTCTGAACATCTCGAGCAGGTCCTAATGATGCCTCTCGAGATACATGGGGCTTATTGGCCCCACAACATCTCGGACATGTCCCAATGGCACCTCTCGAGATACATGGGGCTCATTGGCCCATGAACATCTCGAGCAGGTCCCATTGACGCCTCTCGAGATACATGGGGCTCATTAGCCCCTGAATATCTCGAGAAGGTCCCAATGACACCTCTCGAGATACATGGGGCTCATTAATAACACCTCTCGAGGTATATGGGGCTCATTAGCCCCTGAACATCTCGAGCAGGTCCTAATACCAACTCTCGAGATACATGGGGCTCATTAGCTCCTGAACATCTCGAGCAGGTCCCAATGACGCCTCTCTAGATACATGGGGCTCATTAGCTTCAGAACATCTCGAGCAGGTCCCAATGACGCCTCTCGAGATACATTGGGCTCATTAGCCCCTGAACATCTCTAGTAAGTCCCAATGACGCCTCTCGAGATACATGGGGCTCCTTAGCCCCTGAACATCTCGAGCAGGTTCCAATAACACCTCTCGAGATACATGTTGCTTATTAGCCCATGATCATCTCGGGCAGGTCTCAGTGACGCCTCTCAAGATATATGGCGCTCATTAGCCCCTGAACTTCTCGAGCAGGTCCCAATGACGCCTCTCGAGATACATGGGGCTCATTAGCCGCTGAACATCTCGAGCAGGTCCCAATAACACCTCTCGAGATACATGGGGCTCATTATCCTCTGAACATCTCAAGTAGGTCCCAATAACACCTCTCGAGAGACATGGGGCTCATTAGCCCCTGAACATCTCGAGCAGGTCCCAATGACCCCCTCTCGAGATACATGGGGCTCATTAGCCTCTAAACATCTCGAGCAGGTCCCAATGACACCTCTCAAGATACATGGGGCTCATTAGCCTCTAAACATCTCGAGCAGGTCCTAATGATGCCTCTCAAGACACATGGGGCTACATGGCCCCTTAACATCTCGAACAGGTCCCAATGGCACCTCTCGAGATACATGGGGATAATTGGCCCCTGAACATCTCGAGCAGGTTCCAATGACGCCTCTGGAGATACATGGAGCTCATTTTCTCCTGAATATCTCGAGAAGGTCCCAATGACACCTCTCGAGATACATGGGGCCCATTAATAACACCTCTCGAGGTATATGGGGATCATTAGCCCCTGAACATCTCAAGCAGGTCCCAATAACAACTCTCAAGATACATGGGGCTCATTAGCCCCTGAACTTCTCGAGCAGGTCCCAATGACGCCTCTCGAGATACATGGGGCTCATATGCCTCATAACATATCGAGCAGGTCCCAACGACGCCTCACGAGATACATGGGGCTCATTGGCCTCTGAATATCTCGAGTAGGTCCCAATGGCAGCTCCCGAGATACATGGGGCTCATTAGCCTCTGAATATCTCGAGTAGGTCCCAATGGCACCTCCCGAGATACATGGGGCTCATTAGCCCCTAAACATCTCGAGCAGGTCCCAATGACGCCTCTCGAGATATATGGGGCTCATTTACCCCTGAACATCTCGATGAGGTCCATATGACGCCTCTCGAGATACATGGGGCTCATTAGCCCCTATATATCTCGAGCAGCTCCCAATAACACCTCTTGAGATACATGGGGCTCATTAGCCCCTGAACATCTCGAGCAGGTCCCAATGACACCTCTCGAGATACATGGGGCTCATTAATAACACCTCTCGAGGTACATGGGGCACATTAGCCCCTGAACATCTCGAGTAAGTCCCAATAACACCTCTCGAGATACATGGTACTCTTTATCCCCAGAACATCTCGAGCAGGTATCAATGACGCTTCTCGAGATACATGGGGCTCATTAGCCACTGAACATCTTGAGCAGGTCGCAATGACGCCTCTCTAGATACTTGGGGCTCATTAGCCTCTGAACATCTCGAGCAGGTCCTAATGACACCTCTCGAGACACTTGGGCACATTAGCCTCTGAACATCTCGAGCAGGTCCCAATGACGGCTCTCGAGAGACATAGGGCTCATTGGCCCGTCAACATCTCGAACAGGTCCCAATGGCACCTCTCCAGATACATGGGGCTCATTAGCCCCTGAACAATCTTGAGCAGGTCCGACTGACGCCTCTCGAGATACATAAGGCTCATTTGCCCCTGAACATCTCGAGCAGGTCCCAATGACACCTCTCGAGATACATGGGGATCATTAGCCCCTGAACATCTCGAGCATGTCCCAATGACACCTCTCGAGATACATGGGGATCATTAGCCCCTGAACATCTCGAGCAGGTTCCAATGATGCCTCTTGAGATACATGAGGCTCAGTAGCCATTAAACATCTCGAGCAGGTCCCAATGACACCTATCGAGATACATGGGGCTCATTAGCCTCTGAATATCTCGAGCGGATCCCAAGACGCCCCTCGAGATGCATGGGTCTCATTATATGCCCAAGAACACAAAAGCTACTTCAGAAAATTTTGCAAAACCCGCGGATCCTGAGGTGTCCTCCACCACATATTTCGCGTGGGATAATGTTTGCGCCCAATATATTTTTGGGCCCCCAAGTCATGGTGAAATTACGATATTAACCCGCTACGCTCAAAAGGCTAAAGGCTCTAGCCCAACCCAGCTCTTGGTCCAGCCTGGCAGGCGCCCTTCACACATCCCAACGCCTATAAATAAGGAACAGTTCCCCATTTATGAAGGTAAGCATTTCCAGAGCAACTACTCAAAACCAACCGTTGTGTTTCATCACTGACTTGAGCGTCGGAGGGGAGATCCCGGGAACACCCCCGGGGTAGTCTAACTCTCGTTTTTGCAGGTCTCATGACATTCGTAGAGCATCTGATCGCCATCATCAATCTTCGACTAATACCTTTGACTAGTCCCCTAATTTCACTAGTTTTTCACCCGAAACACATCCCATTGTCTCTAATACCCACTCTGAACAAAGAAATAAAAGTGAAGCAACCAAAGGTTGAAAAGGAAATAACATGGTAAAGGAATTCCTCATTTGGCTCTAGTCTAGATTGATAAAATCCAGTTTGTCATTTTCTTGCTGAAGATCATATATCTGAGTTGTGGTCTTCTTTTGTAGTACTAGGCTTTCTGCCTTATTAATAATACTGAAAAATTATATAAAAAAAACAACAGGGGAAAGGAGAAGCGGAGATATAAGATTTGAGTTTTACTCTCCATTAATGCTATAATTTTACTTTCACATTCTTGTTGCTTTTTTCTTTAGGTTGAATTAGTTGAATGCTTGGTGAGGTATGGCTACAAGTCGGTCAACGAAGTTGTTGGTGCTGGCTGCATTAAATTTTCGGTGGAAGGAATGTGAACTAAGGATTAAGATGAGGGACGAAGATGAAAATAACGGATGAGATAGAAAGCCTAGGTCAAGTATGGAGTTTCGAGAAAAATAAAGGGTAAATAGGGTTAAATGAGATAGAAAATATGATTGGCTTTTTAGGGAGTGGGCAATAAATGTAGTGGGGAACACTAGGGTACAAAAGAGTTACAAAGTTGTAATTTTAAATTTTACTATGGGTAACTTCATCTAAAAAGTAGTCTTTAAATGGACTTGGCGCTCGTCAGGTGCCACGGCGCCAGGGAAGGGCCACCTTTCGAGATGCATGAGGCTCATTAGCCCTGAACATCTCAAGCAGGTCGCCTCTCGAGATTCATGGAGCTCATTAGCACCTGAACATCTCGAGTAGGTCCCAATGACACCTCTCGAGATACATGGGGCTCATTAGCCTCTGAACATCTCGAGCAGGTCCCAATGACACCTCTCGAGATACATGGGGCTCATTAGCCCCTGAACATCTTGAGTAGGTCCCAATGACGCCTCTCGAGATACATGGGGCTCATTAGCCCCTGAACATCTCGAGCAGGTCCCAATAATACGTGGGGCTCATTAGCCCATGAACATCTCGAGCAGGTCCCAGTGACGCCTCTCAAGATACATGGGGCTCATTAGCCCCTGAACATCTCGAGCACGTCCCAATGACGCCTCTCGAGATACATGGGGCTCTTTAGCCCCTGAACATCTCGAGCAGGTCCCAACCACACCTCCCGATATACATGGGGCTCATTAGCCCCTGAACATCGCGAGCAGGTCCCAATAACACCTCTCGAGATACATGGGGAACATTAGCCCCTAAACATATCGAGCAGGTTCCAATGACCCCCTCTCGAGATACATGGGGCTCATTAGCCTCTGAACATCTCGAGCAGGTCCCAATGACGTCTCTCGAGATACATGGGGCTCATTAACCTCTGAACATCTCGAGCAGGTCCTAATGATGCCTCTCGAGATACATGGGGCTCATTGGCCTCACAACATCTCGGAGAGGTCCCAATGGCACCTCTCGAGATACATGGGGCTCATTGGCACCTGAACATCTCGAGCAGGTCCCTTTGACGCCTCTCGAGATACATGGGGGCTCATTAGCCCCTGAATATCTCGAGAAGGTCCCAATGACACCTCTCGAGATACATGGGGCTCATTAATAACACCTCTCGAGGTATATGGGGCTCATTAGCCCCTAAACATCTCGAGCAGGTCCCAATACCAACTCTAGAGATACATGGGGCTCATTAGCTCCCGAACATCTCGAGCAGGTCCCAATGACGCCTTTCGAGATACATAGGGTTCATTAGCTTCTGAACATCTCGAGCAGGTCCCAATGACGCCTCTTGAGATACATAGGGCTCATTAGCCCCTGAACATCTCTAGCAGGTCCCAATGACGCCACTCGAGATACACGGGGCTCATTAGCCTCTGAACATCTCGAGCAGGTCCCAATAACACCTCTCGAGATACATGGGGCTCATTAGCCCATGATCACCTCGAGCAGGTCCCAGTGACGCCTCTTAAGATATATGGGGCTCATTAGCCCCTGAACTTCTCGAGCAGGTCCCAATAACACCTCTCGAGATACACGGGGCTCATTATCCCCTGAACATCTCGAGCAGGTCCCAATCACACCTCTCGGGAGACATGGGGCTCATTAGCCCCTGAACATCTCGAGTAGGTCCCAATGACCCCCTCTCGAGATACATGGGGCTCATTAGCCTCAAAACATCTCGAGCAGGTCCCAATGACACTTCTCAAGATACATGGGGCTCATTAGCCTCTAAACATCTCGAGCAGGTCCTAATGATGCCTCTCGAGACACATGGGGCTCATTGGCCCTTAACATCTCGAACAGGTCCCAATAGCACCTCTCGAGATACATGGGGATAATTGGCCCCTGAACATCTCGAGCAGGTCCCAATGACGCCTCTCGAGATACATGGGGCTCATTAGCCCCTGAATATCTCGAGAAGGTCCCAATGACACCTCTCGAGATACATGGGGCTCATTAATAACACCTCTCGAGGTATATGGGGATCATTAGCCCCTGAACATCTCGAGCAGGTACCAATAACAACGCTCGAGATACATGGGGCTCATTAGCCCCTGAACATCTCGAGCAGGTCCCAATGACGCCTCTCGAGATACATGGGGCTCATATACCTCTGAACATATCGAGCAGGTCCCAACGACGCCTCACGAGATACATGGCACCTCCCGAGATACATGGGGCTCATTAGACCCTAAACATCTCGAGCAGGTCCCAATGACGCCTCTCGAGATTTATGGGGCTCATTTACCCCTGAACATCTCGAGGAGGTCCCAATAACGCCTCTCGAGATACATAGGGCTCATTAGCCCCTATACATCTCGAGCAGCTCCCAATAACACCTCTTGAGATACATGGGGCTCATTAGCCCCTGAACATCTCGAGCAGGTCCCAATGACACCTCTCGAGATACATGGGGCTCATTAATAACACCTCTCGAGGTACATGGGGCACATTAGCCCCTGAACATCTCGAGCAAGTCCCAATAACACCTCTCGAGATACATGGTGCTCTTTATCCCCTGAACATCTCGAGCAGGTCTCAATGACGCTTCTCGAGATACATGGGGCTCATTAGCCCCTGAACATCTCGAGCAGGTCGCAATGACGCCTCTCGAGATACTTGGGGCTCATTAGCTTCTGAACATCTCGAGCAGGTCCTAATGACACCTCTCGAGATACTTGGGCTCATTAGCCTCAGAACATCTCGAGCAGGTCCCAATGACGGCTCTCGAGAGACATAGGGCTCATTGGCCCGTGAACATCTCGAACAGGTCCCAATGGCACCTCTCCAGATACATGGGGCTCATTAGCCCCTGAACATCTTGAGCAGGTCCGAGTGACGCCTCTCGAGATACATGAGGCTCATTTGCCCCTGAACATCTCGAGCAGGGCCCAATGACACCTCTCGAGATACATGGGGATCATTAGCCCCTGAACCTCTCGAGCAGGTCCCAATGACACCTCTCGAGATACATGGGGATCATTAGCCCGTGAACATCTCGAGCAGGTCCCAATGACGCCTCTTGGGATACATGAGGCTCATTAGCCCATGATCATCTGGAGCAGGTCCCAGTGACGCCTCTTAAGATATATGGGGCTCATTAGCCCCTGAACTTCTCGAGCAGGTCCCAATGACGTCTCTCGAGATACATGGGGCTCATTAGTCGCTGAACATCTCGAGCAAGTCCCAATAACACCTCTCAAGATACACGGGGCTCATTATCCCCTGAACATCTCGAGCTGGTCCCAATAACACCTCTCGGGAGACATGAGGTTCATTAGCCCCTGAACATCTCGAGTAGGTCCCAATGACCCCCCCTCGAGATACATGGGGCTCATTAGCCTCTAAACATCTCGAGCAGGTCCCAATAACACTTCTCAAGATACATGGGGCTCATTAGTATCTAAACATCTCGAGCAGGTCCTAATGATTCCTCTCGAGACTCATGGGGCTCATTGGCCCCTTAACATCTCGAACAGGTCCCAATGGCACCTCTCGAGATACATGGGGATAATTGGCCCCTGAACATCTCGAGCAGGTCCCAACGACGCCTCTCGAGATACATGGGGCTCATTAGCCCCTGAATATCTCGAGAAGGTCCTAATGACACCTCTCGAGATACATGGGGCTCATTAATAACACCTCTCGAGGTATATAGGGATCATTAGCCCCTGAACATCTCGAACAGGTCCCAATAACAACTCTCGAGATACATGGGGCTCATTAGCCCCTGAACATCTCGAGCAGGTCCCAATGACGCCTCTCGAGATACATGGGGCTCATATGCCTCTGAACATATCGAGCAGGTCCCAACGACGCCTCACGAGATACATGGGGCTCATTGGCCTCTGAATATCTCGAGGAGGTCCCAATGGCACCTCTCGAGATTTATGGGGCTCATTAGCCCTTAAACATCTCGAGCAGGTCCCAATGACGCCTCTCGAGATATATGGGGCTCATTTACCCCTGAAAATCTCTAGGAGGTCCCAATAACGCCTCTCGAGATACATAGGGCTCATTAGCCCCTATACATCTCGAGCAGCTCCCAATAACACCTCTTGAGATACATGGGGCTCATTAGCCCCTGAACATCTCGAGCAGGTCCCAATGACACCTCTCGAGATACATGGGGCTCATTAATAACACCTCTCGAGGTACATGGTGCACATTAGCCCCTGAACATCTCGAGCAAGTCCAAATAACACCTCTCGAGATACATGGTGCTCTTTATCCCCTGAACATCTCGAGCAGGTCTCAATGACGCTTCTCGAGATACATGGGGCTCATTAGCCCCTGAACATATCGAGCAGGTCGAAATGACGCCTCTCGAGATACTTGGGGCTCATTAGCCTCTGAACATCTCGAGCAGGTCCCAATGACACCTCTCGAGATACTTGGGGCTCATTAGCCTCTAAACATCTCGAGCAGGTCCCAATGACGCCTCTTGGGATACATGAGGCTCATTAGCCCTTAAACATCTCGAGCAGGTCCCAATGACACCTATCGAGATACATGGGGCTCATTAGCCTCTGAATATCTCGAGCGGATCCCAAGACGCCCCTCGAGATGCATGGGTCTCATTATATGCCCAAGAATACAAAAGCTACTTCAGAACATTTCGCAAAACCCGCGGATCCTGAGGTGTACTCCACCACATATTTCACGTCGGATAATGTTTGGGCCCAATATATTTCTGGGCCCCCAAGTCATGGTGAAATTACGATATTAACCCGCTACGCTCAAAAGGCTAAAGGCTCTGGCCCAACCCAGCTCTTGGTCCAGCCTGGCAGACGCCCTTCACACATCCCAACGCCTATAAATAAGGAACAATTCCCCATTTATGAAGGTAAGCATTTCCAGAGCAACTACTCAATACCAACCGTTGTGTTTCATCACTGACTTGAGCGTCGGAGGAGAGATCCCGGGAACACCCCCGGGGTAGTCTAACTCTCGTTTTTGCAGGTCTCATGACATTCGTAGTGCATCTGGTCGCCATCATCAATCTTAGACTAATACCTTTGACTAGTCCCCTCATCTCACTAGTTTTTCACCCAAAACACACTTCCCATTGTCTATAATACCCACTCTGAACAAAGAAATAAAAGTGAAGCAACCAAAGGTTGAAAAGGAAATAATAGGGTAAAGGAATTCCTTATTTGGCTCTTGTCTAGATTGATCAAATCCTTTTTGTCATTTTCTTGCTTAAGATCATATATCTGAGTTGTGGTCTTCTTTTGTAGTACTAGGCTTTCTGCCTTATTAATAATACTAAAAAATTATATAAAAAAAACAACAGGGGAAAGGAGAAGAGGAGATATAAGATTTGAGTTTTACTCTCCATTGATGCTATAATTTTATTTTCACATTCTTGTTGCTTTTTTCTTTAGGTTGAATTAGTTGAATGCTTGGTGAGGTATGGCTACAAGTCGGTCAACGAAGTTGTTGGTGCTGGCTGCGTTAAATTTTCGGTGGAATGAATGAGAACCAAGGATTAAGATGAGGGACGAAGATGAAAATAACGGATGAGATAGCAAGACTAGGTCAAGTATGGAGTTTCGAGAAAAATAAAGGGTAAATAGGGTTAAATGAGAGAGAAAATATGATTGGCTTTTTAGGGAGTGGGCAATAAATGTAGTGGGGAACACTAGGGTACAAAAGAGTTACAAAGTTGTAATTTTAAATTTTACTTTGGGTAACTTCATCTCAAAAGTAGTCTTTAAATGGGAAGACTCAAAACAGGAAGAACAATATGGAATTTTTTAATGAGGAACATTGGAAAAACAAAAGAGAACATAGGGAGTATATGTTTAGTGTATCTCTTAGGCCGGGTCTGAACACTGGTTTTGGTTAAGTTTGGTTTGGGTAGGTTGATTTGCTTATCTTTTCGCGTTCAAATTGGGTTCAAGTCAGTCAATTTGAAGCCATGGAGAATTTTGGCTTAGGATCATGTATGGCACCAAATTTTTGACTGTCGTAATTGACGGTTTGAATCTCACATAAGTCATTTTATTAGGCTATAATTTTTATAGAAAACTTGAAGTGGTCACCCTATTAATATCTAAATAGGGACATATTTATTTAGTAAATCATTTTGAAATTAATTTTAACAAAAATCATTTAAAATGATAATGACTTATTTGTATATGATAGGTTTGAGCATTAGTGATAGGTTACTTATGTGTATATGATAGGTTTGAGCATTAAAGTTATTGGTTTGAGCATATGATAGGTTACTTCAATAGGGTCAATATATCATTATATATAATAGGTTTGAGCATTGAAGTTACAATATGTACCAATCATTGCGGGAATGGAATAATCCACCCATTGATCAAAACCTTCGTAGTTCGATATGTGTCTCATCCTAAATGGCCAATTCTACTGGGGATGAAAAGAAAAAGAAAAAAAAATATGGTTTTCAAATAGACTACAAATAACTCTCCTATAGAGTTTGACAAATCCATTTGGATTGAGTTATTCACTCCAATTAGTGATAACAAATAGGTTTGAGGTAACCACTCCAATTAGTGTTACCAATTAAGGTTGAGTTAACCACTCCAATTAGTAATACCAATAAAGGTTGATGTAATTACTCCAATTAGTGATACCGAATAAGTTTGAGGTAATCACTCCAATTAGTGATATCAATTAAGGTTAGTGATATCAATTTTGTTTCCTAAGTGAGGAGTTTTTTTTATTGATATGATTTCTAAGAAGTATTCTTAATGGAAATATTATAATCTTTTTTCAAGATTATTAGTTTATTTTAAGTAGAATGATCAATTTGAAATGGAGTTTAGAGGTTACGTGGTTATGTGTTTGGCTTGGCGAAATTTAGCCATTTAAAATGAGACACTTAAAATGGCCTAAAATCAATTAGGGGATACATAATTACTTTTCTAATTATGTTAAATTGTATAATGGACGGATCCGCTTGAATATTATGGATAACATAAAATATTTTAATAATTGTATGATGGATCATCTTACAATTTAACTTAGCTAGATTTTGCAACTCTCTCTTGTAATTGATATTGGGTCATATTATTCTTATACTATTTTTGTGATACCAATTATGTAACACCCCCAAATTTCTCTCTTTTTGAAGAATACATCATTTTAATATAAAACACATGAGAAACTTGAGAGTATTACCGCCACGTGATAACGCTAAAGGCTAAAACTAATAACTACTAATTTAACAATGTAGGAACTAATAATAATAACTTCTCATTATTGATAAATAAAACTTTATTGTTGCTACTATAACAAAGGGAATTATAAAAATAATAACTACTAAACTAAGCTATGTATTATTCCACACTAGCTCCCCCATGCGAAGTATGCATCAAATCAACCTATAAATTCTGCTCACCAAAAGGGTCATCACAGGGACAAAGCCATAAAACAAAGAAACAAAACACGTGTCAGTAAAAATAATGAGTACATGTATATGCGAAAATTTAAATACTTTATTAAACATTCAAAATATTTGTATAAACCTTCACCAGATACTTGTAATACTTATATAATATAAAGTATATAACTTTAATAAACTCCTTTTTCCTTGCCTAGCTACCTTTCCTAAAGTGTGCACACCCCCCAAGTTTAATATTCCTTACTGAGTCTATGACGAGGGGTTACTACCTTGTCCACATGACTTATACAAAAAGTACATGGGTAAAATATCATAGCTACCGTTCTTGCTAACAAATAACAAGCAGTTGCCACTTTATCATTGCGATCATAAAATATCATATATCTAATAAAAATCCTTTGGAAATAATCCTCCTTTAAAAAGAATAATAATTCTTATATAAAACTTTAGCCATATAAAGGCATAATATAAACAACTTGTTCATAAAAATTCATAGTATGCAAGTTGAAGATTAAAGCAGTATGGCAAAACTAAAAAGTTGTAGATCATAATTCGAATATGCCGCTAGTTAGATTTCAAAGAATGCGCAATTGAATGAACCTTAGTCTAATAACAAAATCTAACAACGTCCTCATACTGTTTAGTTAGCGATTAATTCAGAGTTTCATAATTGAAAACTACTATAAATTAATAACATGTTGGTGGTAAGTTCCTATAGTAAGTCCATGTTAAGCATAGTTATCAATTAATACTATAACAATGATAATGGATAGAAATTAACATACGTGTAAGACAAACATCACCCACTACTTGAACATCTATACTATATTTAAAGGTTCGCATAGTATCCCTGGTGTTTTTTTATATAAACCAAAAAAAAAAAAAAGAAAAAAAAAAATTTATTAAATCAATGTTGAACTTGACAATAAGTTTGGTGTATATTTATAAATAGTATAATATCAATCATGAATCTAAGACGTTCGTAAACAAGATTATATAAAACTCACGAAAACATGATTCCAAATCCAAAATAACAACCCTAGAAACATGATACTACGCATGCAGAACAATATTTAAAGATCTACATATACACGCACCTTGAAAATTAATAACTACTAGAGAAGAAGAGAAAGGTAGGCTAAGAGGGAGAGAGAGTTTAAACTTGAGAAACGAGATTTATTTCTCAAATTTGGTGTGAAGAATATGAGGGGTGGAGGCCCCTATATATATACTAGTTGGACAAGTAGAGTCGTATTAGGACTCGGAACTAAAAGATGGGTTTTCGAGAAAAGATAATTAATTTTAGCTAAGATCCACTAATTTTTTTATGATCATATAGCTAGAATAGCGGAATATTCCATAAGATAAATAGTCTCGATGCTTAAATTGACCAAAAGATAAAAATGAAAGTAAGAAATTTGGATACAAATTCACTGGCGTGAGTTTGCACGAGTCAAAGTTTTAAAGATTTTTTTTTCTTTTTCTTTTCCTTTTTATAAATCTTTTGTTTGTAAATCCTTTTTGAATTTTCCTTTTTAAAATATTTTTAATTTTATTAACCAACTATTTGGATTAGAATTTGTGAACTTAGGCCCAATACTTAATTTGGGCTAGAGTCTATTTGAAAAACCCATAATCTATTACTATTTAAAACCTTTGAAATTAATAAAAAGCCTTTTTAATAAATAAAACCTTTTAAAAATTATAATTAATAACTTAAGAAAAATACGGAGTATTACAGACTACCCCACTTAAAAGAAGTTTCTTCCTCGATACTTAAAGCAAGCAATACAAGAGACAAAGCAAGTAACTCACATATACCACCAACTTCCTATAAAAGTAAGTTGGCTCACATAATAACTCATAAAATAAGTCAAAATAAGGTAAAAAATTGGGTTCTAAGTCAAACGCGCGAAACTCTATCGCATTCTACCCCCCTTAAAAGGAGTTACGCCCCCATAACTCTACTCACTACTACATTTTTAATCAAGAGCAATGGCTAAAATCTGCTAATGCGACGACTGTTTTTTATATCGTGCAGTAGGATCATCTATTGCAGCAGTCCTTTTCAATTTAGGTTCATGGATTGAGTTATTGCAACGACTTTACGATGACGTCGCATTAGGTATATCTATGGCAACGGTTTAGTGATTGTCGTTGCATTAGATGAAATTATAAATAGGGTGGTTGCATTAGATGTTATTTATGGCAACGTCATGATATATATATGTTGGCGCAATTATTCTGAATCAATTCCCTCTATTTTTATCCGGAAATTTTAAAACCTTTACAAAAAAAGCCTATATTTTCTATACCCGCTAATATTTCGTAAAACAAGGAACAGAAAACCCATTAACACAGGTAACTGAATTGAATTGAAACACCCTAATAATATTTGCCAAAAGAAAATCCAATCCCCCACATCTTTCAACTGCTTAGGTATGCGCATGTGGTTATATACAAAGAGGAAGAGTAAGAATTCACGAGATTTCTTCCAAAATTCACAAATATATGCAAAATTCAAGTCTTCAGCGCAGCAAGTAGGTGAAATTATTCAAGAAAACTCAAGTAATTATGTTGATTCTAAATTCTAAATCACTCATCAGGTTGATATGGTTGCTGATAGTTTTGTGTTGGATTCGATGTATGATTCTGACATCGTTTTGGCCATATATATATACTATTGTCTACAAATAAGAGTTACTAGATTACTCCATAGGTTAATTAATTCATCCCCTTTGTTGCAACATAAGGTTAAAAGCTGATGCACGAAGTAACATGTTCATCATATCATCTATAACCTACCCTCAATGCAGGGGATCAAACATAGATCCAATAGTTGCTCATTAAAAGCTCATGCACGAAGTAACATGTTCATCATATCATCTATAACCTACCCCCAATGCAGGGGATCAAACATAGATCCAATAGTTGCTCATTTAGGCTAATAACTAGTTAACTGGGCTAATAACATAGATCAGTCATCATATATATTGGATCATATCATCTAGGCTAATAACTAGTTAAATTTAAAATGTAATTCATTTGATCCAATATTAATCTCATTCATCAATATAGAAACATAAATTATGATGTTGTAGTGTAAATAGAGTCTAGGTTTCCCGTTTCCCACAATAAGGTAAATGGTTAGATTTACCATTTTAATGAATGCAACCGTACTCCTACCAGACTAGTGGAATAGATGCATCTTGAAGCTTCTGTTGCTCGCTTGCATAATCAAACCCAGTTGCAAGACAGTGTAATAATAGTTGAAAAAGGCTATTAGTATGATGTTTGTTGGAATGTAGAAAGAACCTGCAAAATAATTCTCTGTTTAGATTAAAATATGTTTGAAATAAATAAACAAGTTGTAGCTTCTTGTATCCCCCCCCTTAAACACTTCATAACTCCATTTTCGATTTTAATTGCTAACTTTAGTGTTTCTAACTATTTATAGTGTTTGAATTATTAGGTGAACAATGAACCAATGGATCGGAGGAGATCAAACATGGATGTCCCACTATATACGCTATTGGCGGCCGGATCTAGCTAGTTATATATTGTAATATGGTGCTTGCATGCAGTATTTAGAAGGAAATTAGGGATGTATATGCTAGAAATATTTTGTGGTACATTAAACAATTATTTAGTTTAGTTTGAATTAATACGTTACATTTATATTAGTAAGAATTTAGTCATGATTGTAGTACTCTTATAAATTCATTAGTTTGAGAAATTTCAATACAAACATAACAACTTTTTTGAGCTTGTGGATAGCCTTTTAATCTTTTGTCACAAATATATATATACTCCCTCTGTCCCAGAATAGTCTGAACAATTTCCTTTTATGTTTGTCCCAAATTAGTTTGAACACTTTCATTTTTGGCATGGTCCCATTATTAATATATTATTTCTTTTATACATTATTGGCCCACACTCTACCTTTTATCAATAAAAAGTTATCCAACTTCTTCTCTCCTCTTATAAAAAATAACCCACCAACTCCTATCACATCTACTTTTTAAATAAAATAACATTTGATAACCACACTACAACTTACCACCTTAAACTACGTGTCCCAACAAGTGTTCAGATCTTTCTGGGATGGAGGAAGTATATATTATCGGCGGTACAATAGCTTGGGGTAATAGGCATTGCAATAGTTTGGAGTAATAGACGTTGCCAATGGCCATTGCAATAGCTTTTTCTAATGGGCGTTGCAATAGCCTAACCGTCGCATAATCTACATGAAACCCATGACTCACACAACCGTTGCCTAAAAGAATGGTCTAGAGCAACGGTTCATCAAGCCGTTGCAATAGGTCCCAAAAGTCGTTGCACTAGGCCTATTGCAACACCTTCAAATGCGACGGTTCAAAACCGTTGCAATAGGTCTTTTGCAACGACATTTGGGCCTATTGCAACGGTTTTCATGTGTTGCCTTTGCCCTTAAATGTAGTAGTGACTAATAACCTCTCCAAACAACCCTGGATATTTCTTTCGTATCTCAGCCTCTGCTTCCCATGTTGCTTCTTCAGACTTCTGATTAGACCAGAGCACCTTAACGATTTTAACATCCTTATTCCGGGTACTTCTAACCTTACTGTCTAAAATCTTAATCGGTCTTTCTTCATAAGGCAAGTTCTCATTCAATTTGGATTGTTTCAGGTTGCAATACATGCGATTTATCTGGGATATACCATCTCAACTGAGATATATGGAACACATTATGAACACGGCTTAATTCAATGGGTAGGGCTAGTCTATAGGCCACCTTTCCAACTCTATCGAAGATCTCATATGGGCCTATAAACTTAGGGCTAAGCTTCCCTTTCTTTCTAAACCTCATCACACTCTTCATTGGTGAGACTTTCAAAAGTACTTTTTCTCCTACTTCATATTCTTCTTCCCTACGCTTCAGATCAGCGTAGCTTTTCTGACGATCTTGGGTTACCTTAATCTTTCCTTGGATCATCTTAACTTGTTGCACTGTCTCTTCAATCAATTGAGGCCCAATTACAACTGTTTCACTTATATCGTTCTAACATAATGGGCTTCTACATTTCCTACCATATAAAGCCTCGAATGGTGCCATGCCTATACTTGAATGATAACTGTTGTTGTAGGAGAACTCTATCAGGTCTAGATGATCTTCCCACGAACCCTGATATTCCATGACACAAGCTCTTAACATATCTTCTAAGGTTTGGATGGTCCTTTCATTCTGACCATCAGTGGCTGGGTGACAAGCAGTACTCATTAATAGCTTCGAACCAAAGGCTTGTTGTAGCTTCTGCCAAAAGTTAGACAAAAATCTAGAATCTCGATCAGACACAATATCCTTCGGTACTCCATGTAGTCTCAACACATGCTTGATGTAAGCCTTAGCTAATTGATCCATAGACCATGTTGCCTTCATAGGTATGAACACTACAGACTTGGTCAATTTATCGACAATTATCGTATCATTCCCAGATTTACCCTTAGGTAACGCAACAACAAAATCCATCGAAATAGAATCCCACTTCCATCCTGGCACATCTAAGGGTTGGACTTTCCCTTGGGGTTTTTTATGTTCACTCTTCACCTTCTAACATGTTAAGCACTTGGAAACAAATTTAGCTATGTACAACTTCATACGAGCCCACCAAAAATTCTTCTTTAAATTCTTATACAACTTATCACCCCCTGGGTGCATCGAATATGGAGAATTATGGCCTTCTTCCATGATTTTCAATTTCAAATCTTCGCAAGCTTTAGGTATACACCACCTTCCTTTCATTCCTAAACTTCCATCTTCATGAGTTTTGAAATCTCCAGCATGACCCTCCCTCACCTTCTCTTTTATGTTTTCCATCTTCTCATCTTTCAATTGAGCTTCTTTAATTTATTCAAACATAGAGGGTTGAATGGTCAATGAACTAAACATTTTCTCTACTTCTCCATATTGCATTACTTCAAGATTCATTTTTTGAAAGTCTAAACATAGTTGATCTGCCACCACCATAGTACTTAAGGTATGACTTGTTTTCCTACTCAAGGCATCTGCCACTACATTGGCTTTCCCTTCATGGTATTGGATATCCAAATTCTAGTATTTTATGAATTCTAACCATCTCCTCTGCCTCATATTCAAGTCCTTTTGGGTGAAGATGTATTTCAAACTTTTGTGATCTGTAAATATCTTACATGTCACCCCATACAAATAATGACACCAAATCTTTAAAGCAAAGACTATTGCGGCCAACTCTAGGTCATGAGTAGGGTAGTTGACTTCATATCGCTACAGTTGCCTCGACGCATACGCAATAACTCTCCTATTTTGCATTAGAACACACCCTAGACCATGTTTAGATGCATCACTATATACTTCATAAGTATCACTTTCATCAGGTAAGGATAACACAGGGGCTGTGGTTAGTCTTTCTTTTAGGATGGTGAAGGCTTTCTCACATTATGGGCTCCAAATAAACTTGGACTATTTCTTCATAAGGTTGGTCATGGGCCGGGCTATTTGGAGAAATCCTTAACAAAACGTCTGTAGTAACCTGCCAGGCCTAGGAAACTTCTTATATCAGTTACATTCTTTGGAGTAGGCCATTCACTGACGGCTTCAATCTTCGCTGGATCAACGACAACACCTTCCTTAGAAATGACGTGGCCCATAAATGCCACTTTTTTCCAACCAAAACTCACACTTCGAAAACTTTGCATACAATTGCTTCTGTTGGAGGGTTGACAAAATTATTCGGAGGTGTTTCTCATGCTCTTCTCTATTCTTAGAGTAAACCAATATATCATCTATAAATACCACCACAAATTGGTCTAAGTATGGCTTGAAAATTCGGTGCATGAGATCCATAAATACTGCTGGTGCGTTAGTCAATCCAAAAGGCATCACTGTAAACTCATAATGACCATAACGTGTCCTAAAAGCGGTCTTAGCAATGTCCTTATCATCAATTCTTAACTGATGATATCCTGACCTTAAGTCAAGTTTTGAGAAAATTTCGGCCCCCTTCAATTGATCAAACAAATCATCAATCCTTGGAAGAGGATACTTATTCTTGATGGTCACTTGGTTTAACTCACGATAGTCGATACACAACCTTAGGCTACCATCCTTCTTCTTCACAAACAAGACAGGCGCACCCCATGGGGATACACTAGGTCTTATGTAACCTTTTTCTAATAACTCTTCTAATTGGGTCTTAAGCTCATTCATTTCTGCTGGAGCCATACGATACGGTGCTTTGGATATTGGGCCAGTTCCAGGCATTAAGTCTATAGTGAACTCCAGTTCTCTTATTGGAGGCATTCCAGGGATTTCTTCCAGAAAGACATCCTGAAATTCATTAACTACAAGAATATTATCCATCTTCTCTTCTTTTATCTTCAACTTTTGTATACTACACAATTACAATGGATACCCCTTTCTTATACAGTTTTTGAGTTGCATAGCAGAAATTATTCTTGTATTGGGCTTCTGACTGATTTTTCTGTAGGTAACTTTGACTCCTTTTGGGCCTTTCAAGGTCTCTTTTTGGGCTCTGCAATCTATTTGGGCTTTGAACTTCCCCAACCAATCCATTCCCAGAATAACTTCTAGGTTATCTAATTCGAATTCAATTAAGACTGAAGGAAATCTACCCCTACTATAGTCACTAAAACATCTCTATATAATTTAGAAACATTAATGACATCTCCAGAAGGTATGACTATATCCATGCTTATAGGTTCAGGTTTTCCCAACTTAAGTTTTTCCACTAAGGTTTTGGAAATAAAAGAGTGAGAAGCTCCTAAATCAAATAAAATCTTAACTGGAATAGAAGAGATGAAGAAAGTACTAGTCACTACGCCTGCAGTCGTTTCAGCCTCACGATTGCTCATGACAAACACTCGACCTTGATTGTTCGCCTTAGCCTGATTGTCTCCTCCATTCCCATTCTTAGGAGGAACTCGGTTATTGGTCACTAACTGCTGTTGGGGTCCTTTGCTCCCATTACCTCCCTGATTTTGGGTTGGTTTAGGGTTTGCTGAAGTTGAGTCTTTCTGGAAGCACTCATATTCTCTATGGCCTAACTTGTTCCAGATCCTACAAGTTACTAGATTACCTTCACAGTCCTTCCCTGGGTGGTTTCTTGGGCATCTTTTACAGTAGTAGACTCTCTTAGACTTTCCATGTTTAGACTGACTACGATTGTTGTTATTCCCATTGCTCTTGTCATCTTTTCCTTGCTTCAATTCCCCCATTAGTCTTTTGTCGCTTGTCTCCACCTTGGAACCCATTACTAGACCCCTTCCTTTTATCTCCAGGATTCGCTTCTAGCTTTCTTCCCTTGATCCCGAATAGATGGGCAGCCCTCCCATACACTTCATCTAGGCTATCAAAGTTAGCCCCTCCTAATTTCCCTTGAATGGATAAGGTTAACCCTTGCTCAAATCGTTGAGCCTTCAAAACTTCAGTTGGAACCACTTCAGGTGCAAACCTCATTAACTCTATGAACTTAGAGTAGTACTCATTGACAGTCATGGTTCCCATCTTAAGGTTTGTAAACTCTAGGCACTTCTTTTTCCTTAAGTGAGATGGGTAAAACTTGGTTCTCAAGGCTTCCTTAAATTGTTCCCATCCAAAATTTTCTTGAGTCGTCAAAGACTCCTTCCTTTGAGACCACCATAAATCAGCTTCCTCTCTTAGGTAGTATGTAGCATTGTTGATCTTTAACTCATCAGTGCACTGGACAGCAGTAAACAACTTATCAAACTCCCTAATCCAGTTCTCAAGACTAGCCGGGTCTTCTTTTCCATCATAGACAAGTGGATTAGGGAGTTTGAGAAGTTGTTAAGTCAATTTAAGCATCTAGCCTATTTATCTTATGGAATATTCCTCTATTTTAGCTATATGATCATAAAACAATTACTGGATCTTAGCTAAATTTAATAATCTTTTCTCGAAAACCCATCTTTTAATTCCGAGTCCTAGTACGACTCTACTTGTCCAACTAGTATAAATAGGGGCCTCCACCCCTCATATTCTTCACACCAAATGTGAAAATGTTATTCAGGTTCTTGTTGACGGTTCAGTTGAGTAGTCATAGCCTTAGCCAAATTCTTGGTTAGAGAAGTCAACTCCTTAAGAGTTGCTCGAGTCTTAGATCTACTTCCGGGTCTACTTGCCATTTCTTCCTGGGTAAGAAACAAATAGGCACTACTTATTAAGTCATCCTACTAAATTTGTAAATCATACAACAATCATGATTCATAATATGATTGACATCAAGCACATAACATGAAAAAGAAACTAAAATTTTATTTATTAATCATCCTTAAAAAGGAATGCTAACATATTTAAAGAGTAGTAGTCTAATTCCAGAACTACTAATTATTAAAACTACTAACAACTTCTAAAATAACTAAACATTTTCCTAAAAAAAAATTATAAATAATAAAAATCAGATGAATCGAAGTCGGAGTCATTTTGATCTTCTGCTTCAACAATAGCTTGGTGTCTAAACCATTCATCTTCAGACATAGGGTGATATTCTGGAGATGATGAACTACCCTCTGTGCTTGGCAGGTTGCTCCGAATATTGGAGGGTTCAGGACTAGTAGTAGATTCATGATTAGAATGGCTCGGAGTTTGATATGCATTAATCATATCTTGTACTTCTTGTTGCTCTTTCCACAATTCAGCATATCGGAGGTCAATTATGAAATAGGGTACAGTTGCTAGCCAAATTCCTTCTTGGTAATGATCCACCATGTTGGGCATTCCATCCGATAATTTCAATACATTATAATACTTATTGAATAACCAATGATAGGCTTCGATGTAGGGTAAGTGTTCTAAAAGTAGAGCCATTGTTGGTCCATGATAATAAAATTGTTGGTATCCTTACTCTATTAGAAAGTCTGCATACTTCAGAATAGCACGCACATAATCAGTCACAGTTTCTGCATCTCTCTTTATTAGAATGGGTATGAAAAATGGACTATGACTTGCCATAATGAATCTGTGGTAAAAATTACAAATAATAAGTACCACATATATTGTCATCAAGACAATTAAATCTCCTTCCTTATGAAAATTTAATAACATTTTCACATTTAGCTAGACAAAAATGTCATACAATTATTCATAATAATAATGTGAATGTAAATAAGGAAACAAAAAAATTCAAACTATTTGTGTTTTCGAAAAGATATTAAGTATATATAAATGTGTAAAAAATAAGTTTTTTATTCTGAATACTAGGTTTTTCGCGCATGGAAAAATTAATCGAGGGAGTTCCCAGGAAAGAGAGGTGCGGCACAAGCGGCCAACTTAAGTACCAAGTCTTTCCTTAGCCAGAGCCTTCCTCAGAAAAATTGATCCACACACTTATTCCTTTCTTCAAAATATATAAATTGGAAAATATTAATACTTAGAAATATAACTTTTTAGGCATAATAAGAAAATAAAACATATGCAAAAAAAATGCAAAAAAATTATGCACAAAAATGCGATACTCTAGCTTATATGCCCTTCCTAAATCTACCCAAACTCTCATTAATAATCCTAAAAGCTCTTGCTACCACTTTGTAACACCCCTAAATTTCTCTCTTTTTGAAGAATATATTTTAATATAAAACACTTGAGAAACTTGAGAGTATTACCGCCACGTGATAACGTTAAAGGCTAAAACTACTAACTACTAATTTAACAATGCAGCAGATCTAATGATAATAACTTCTCTTTATTGATAAATAAAACTTTATTGTTGCTACTATAACAAAGAGAATTATAAAAATAACAACTACTAAACTAAGCTATGTATTATTCCTCATTAGCTCCCCCATGCGAAGTATGCATCAAATCAACCTGTAAATTCTGCTCACCAAAAGGGTCATCATAGGGATAAATCCATAAAACAAACAAACAAAACGCGTGTCAGTAAAAATACTGAGTACATGTATATGCGGAAATTTAAATAATTTATTAAACATTCAAAATATTTCTATAAACCTTCATTGGATACTTGTAATACTTATATAATATGAAGTATATAACTTTAATTAACTCCTTTTTCCTTGCCTAGGTACCTTTCCTAAAGTGTGCACACCCCCCAAGTTTAGTATTCTTTACTGAGTCTATGACGAGGGGTTACTACCTTGTCCACATGACTTATACAAAAAGTACATGGGTAAAATATCATAGCTACCGTTCTTGCTAATAAATAACAAGCCGTTGCCTCTTTATCATTGCGATCATAAAAGATCATATATCTAATAAAAATCCTTTGGAAATAATCCTCCTTTAAAAAGAATAATAATTCTTAGATAAAACTTTAGCCATATAAAGGCATATTATCAATAACTTGTTCATAAAAATTCTTAGAAGTAGTATTAGCATTAAAAGCAACTCTTATATGACCAAGTTAATATAATAAAAAGATAACCATGTTGTTGTGCTATCTCGTAACAATCTGTCTACTAATATAATATATGACTACTATAGCATGACAAAATATGCAAGTTACAGATTAAAGCAGTATGGCAAAACTTAAAAGTTGTAGATCATAATTCGAATATGCCGCTAGTTAGATTTCAAATAATGCGCAATTGAATGAACCTTAGTCTAATAACAAAATCTAACAACGTACTCATACTGTTTAGTTAGCGATTAATTGAGAGTTTCAAAATTGAAAACTACAATAACTTAATAACATGTTGGTGGTAAGTTCCTAAAGTAAGTCCATGTTAAGCATAGTTATCAATTAATACTATAACAATGATAATGGATGGAACTTAACATGCGAGTAAGACAAACATCACCCACTACATGAACATGTATATATTTAAATCCATGTTGAACTTGACAGTATAATATCAATCATGAATCTAAGACGTTCGTAAACAAGATTATATAAAACTCACGAAAACATGATTCCAAATCCAAAATAACAACCCTAGAAACATGATACTATGTATGCAGAACAATATTTAAAGATCTACATATACACACACCTTGAAAATTAATAACTACTAGAGAAGAAGAGAAAGGTAGGCTAAGAGGGAGAGAGAGTTTAAACTTGAGAAAAGAGATGATCCAAATGCAACCCTCACTTTCTCACTTAATTTAGGTTGAATTGGTTTTAACAATTTAGCTCCTTTTGATGAATTAGAACGGATAGGGAAAACTGAAAATTTAACTATATTTCTCAAGACACACTCAAAGAACTATAGGATCTTGATACAACTAAACAAGACACACTCAATTTAATCTATCAATCCTAAACAACCAAGACACACTCAAGTTGTAATAGGGGTTTTTGAGACACATTCAAAAGAAAGTTTCACAGAGAAACAAATTTTTTTTCATTCTACTTCAAATCTTCCCTTCATCTATCATATGCTCTCCTTATATAGAGGGAGAAGCAGCAAAAGAAAGCCAAGAGGCTTCACACACACCCCCTACAACCGTCCAAAGTGAAACGGTTTAGAGGAGCTAAAAAGCCTCCTTAATTCACGCCCCTCATAACTCTACTTCAATGGGCTGTTACAAGAGCTTAACATCAGCAACTAAGGAGCCTAATATCTGAAGAAAAACACACGCCTACTTGCCTAAGTGTTACATGTAAACACTAGGCCTTATTTAAGCTTAAAATAAAACAACGAAAATAAATAGGAACCCAAACAGAAGTCGGGCTTCCTTTACAACCATGTTTTAAAAACCCAAATAGAACTTGGTCCTTGTCACGTCCATCTTCAAGCACCCAACCAGAACTTGGGCCTTCTCACGTTGTATTCATGTAATGCATGTGACACACTTGGACTTTTGCGACATCGAATTGTAAGATGAACCAAATCCAATAATTGAAAAGATCATCTAATTTTAATATTTTTGAGTCGTCTTGATGCACTTGTATCATTCTCTCTTTCTTTGAAAAAAATTCGACCACGAATTTGGCCAATTCTCAAAGTACAAACTTATCAAAAGAAATGAGAACCTTATCAAATAGTGTATGCTGCATCGGAAAACTCAAAAAAATTTCAGAACAATTTCTTGCAACATCATCTTGAACCCCGACTTGATGATCATAGTCATGATCAACAATGCTCTCATCAACCCCAAAAGTATGATGTAACCAATTCGGAGGGGGTTCGAAAATGGTATCGAAATGTTTCACAAACACCCTTTTTTGTAAGTTCAAAACAATAGAGTCATTGGGTGACTCCGAACCATCATTGACCATCAAAGAAGGAACCACCAAATCTTCCTTTATCTCCTATTTTTTAGTTTTTTCTTGACTTTGATCAACAACAATAGCCTCTTCCATAGGATGCTCTACAAAACCAGAATCATCCTTAATTTTTTTTGTGATATTGGTTTGAGGAGAAGCATCGAGAACTAGTTGTTGACAAATTATCACTGCTTCTTTTATTTCACGAAAAGTAGACCGTATATCTATAGGCTGCATAAGGAATGAAGTCTCATCATTTTTTTGGGAAATTATGTTCTCTATTTACTTGCAAAGCCATTTCGGCTATAGCATCCCATCTTTTATCTTGTCTTTTTTTCTCCTCCTCACTTTTCTCATCCTTCTTTTCTGATTTTTTCTCCAAATTTTCGAACTTTTGAGTGATAACCTGTAACATCCTAACAAGATCCCCATCAGCCATGATTTCGCTATGTTGCTAAACTATTACAGTTACAATCATGAATCTTCCCGTAACTTTAAACAACAAAACAAAACTGTAAATGGCCTTGATACTCTCAGAGTCTTACTAATTATGAAAATTCAGGAAAACATAAGCATATTCAAAAAAAGAAACTCCTTAAAAGCTTCTCGGACGAAGGAGAAATCTTCGTTTGAAATCCGCAGTGCTGATTTCCTCCGATTCTGACGCAGTCCACAAAAACGTGCCTAGTTTAATATCTAAAAAATTAACAAAAATCTGAAAAAATTTGTGAGTATTCTAGAAAAAAGATATGAAGAATCAAAAAAAATAAACGCCCAAATCAGATTCCTGTAGCCCATGAAATCGTCCTTCAAAGTCGACTGAAAAACTGTTCGAATTCCAGCGGTTTGTTTCCTTCACCAAAAGTGCGTCAAATCTTCGAATCTTTCCACCAAAAATCTGATACCAAATGATCCAAATGCAACCCTCACTTTTTCACTTAATTTAGGTTGAATTGGTTTTAACAATTTTGCTCCTTTTGATGAATTAGAACGGATAGGGAAAACTGAAAATTTAACTATAGTTCTCAAGACACACTCAAAGAACTATAGGATCTCAATACAACTAAACAAGACACACTCAATATAGTCTATCAATCCTAAACAACCAAGACACACTCAAGTTGTAATAGGGGTTTTTGAGACACACTCAAAAGAAAGTTTCACAAAGAAATAATTTTTTTTTTCATTCAACTTTAAATCTGCCCTTCAGATACAAGTGCATCAAGACGACTCAAAATATTAAAATTAGATGATCTTTTCAATTATTGGATTTGGTTCATCTTACAATTCGATGTCGCAAAAGCCCAAGTGTGTCACATGCATTACATGAATACAATGTGAGAAGGCCCAAGTTCTGGTTGGGTGCTTGAAGATGGACGTGACAAGGCACAAGTTCTGTTTGGGTTTTTAAAACATGGTTGAAAAGGAAGCCCGAGTTCTGTTTGGGTTCCTATTTATTTTCGTTGTTTTATTTTAAGCTTAAATAAGGCCTAGTGTTTACATGTAACACTTAGTCAAGTAGGCGTGTGTTTTTCTTCAGATATTAGGCTCCTTAGTTGCTGATGTTAAGCTCTTGTAACAGCCCATTGAAGTAGAGTTATGAGGGGCGTGAATTAAGGAGGCTTTTTGGCTCCTCTAAACCGTTTCACTTTGGACGGTTGTAGGGGGGGTGTGTGTGAAGCCTCTTGGCTTTCACTTGCTACTCCTCCCTCTATATAAGGAGAGCATATGAAAGGTGAAGGGCAGATTTGAAGTTGAATGAAAAAAAAAATTGTTTCTTTGTCAAACTTTCTTTTGAGTGTGTCTCAAAAACTCCTATTACAACTTGAGTGTGTCTTGGTTGTTTAGGATTGATAGACTAAATTGAGTGTGTCTTGTTTAGTTGTATCAAGATCCTATAGTTCTTTGAGTGTGTCTTGAGAACTATATATAGTTAAATTTTCAGTTTTCCCTATCCGTTCTAATTCATCAAAAGGAGCAAAATTGTTAAAACCAATTCAACCTAAATTAAGTGAAAAAGTGAGGGTTGCATTTGGATCAAGAGATTTATTTCTCAAATCTGGTGTGAAGAATATGAGAGGTGGAGGCCCCTATTTATACTAGTTGGACAAGTAGAGTCGTACTAGGACTCGGAACTAAAAGATGGGTTTTCGAGAAAAGATAATTAATTTTAGCTAAGATCCACTAATTGTTTTATGATCATATAGCTAGAATAGAGGAATATTCCATAAGATAAATAGGCTAGATGCTTAAATTGACCAAAATATAAAAATGAAAGTTAGAAATTTGGATACAAACTCACTGGCGTGAGTTTGCACTGAGTAAAAGCTTTAATGATTTTTTTTTCTTTTTCTTTTCCTTTTTATTAATCTTTTGTTTGTAAATCCTTTTTGAATTTTCCTTTTTAAAATATTTTTAATTTTATTAACCAACTACTTGGATTAGAATTGGTGAACTTAGGCCCAATACTTAATTTGGGCTAGAGTCTATTTCAAAATAACCCATAATCTATTATAAAAGCCTATTTAAAACCTTTATAATTAATAAAAAGCCGTTTTAATAAATAAAACCTTTTAAAAATTATAATTAATAACTTACTAAAAATACGGAGTATTACAAATTAAGATTGAGGTAATTACTCAAATTAGTGATACCGAATATGTAACTCCCCGTGTTTTTAGTCCTAATTTTCGCGTTTAATTATACTAAATTGGTATTTTCCCGTTAAAACTAAATATTTTATTATTAAAAATTTTTTAGGGCGTGTGTGATTTTAGTTGGTATAATATTTTTATGACGTGTTATAGTTATATATTTTATTTATGGTGGTGGGTTATTTATTTAAGGATTATATTAGATTCGTTATTTATTTAAGCATTTAGGATACTGTTTTATCGCGTAAAATTAGTACTTTCTTTTTGGACCGTCACAAGTGATGAAAACAAATCCATCACTTAGTGCATTATGGCTGGCCGAATTTCAGCATGGTTGGAGGGAGATTGAAGAGTTTTTGAAGTTCATTAAGCAAATCTTTTGAGTCTATTGTAACCTCCACTTAATCCCATCATTAACCCCTCTTAAATCTTTTGTTTGCCCTTGAAAAACATATTTTTAATCAGGAAATTTCAGCACTCTTGCAATCACTTCACACGCCATTTTCGAGCCTCTTTGTGAGAAAATTTCATCTCTTCATTATCCACAAACTTGTTACACTTGCTCTTTGTTAATTCTACATCTCTAATCCTTCTACTAATTGAAATTATTGGTGCATTAGGAAGCGAATTTGAGGACAATCATCATTCACAAGGAGAGCACGTGTAGTATTGTAGTTTTGCATTTCACCTGACGTTCCAAGTAACTAGTAATTGTCCTAGAATGATAGAAATCGCGATAGTTTTTAGGAAAAGGTTTAGTTATTAGGAGTTTGTTTAGAATTATATGTTATTTTGTTAAATTTAGAATTTTGATGAAAATAATAATGTCATTATGTGTGCCGAGTGGTTCCGTTTGTTGGAGAATGATTTTCGTTGCGTTGTAGTTGTTAAAATGATTTATGTGATATTCATGTGATTAGTATTATTTCTACTATGTTAGAATATGTTTTTAGGATGTTGTTTTCATGTGATATTATAATTTTCATAAGTAAATTGTCATATCAATTTTATTTATTTGAATCCTTATGTTAAGTTTTGATGAATGTATTGTTTCAGTATTGAATCATTGGATTTGGTGCTGCTGGATTTTCGTTGTGTACATTATGCGTTTTTTGTTTTGTGAAATTTTTGAGTTTTGTTGAGTTTCGGACAAATTGAGTAATTTCACCTAGTTGTGTTAGACGCACAAGAGATGCGTCAGACTCAACGTCGGTGCATTAGATGCACGAGCGTTGCGCCGAGCGCACACACAGCCGTGGCAGACCAGTGGGTCAGTTCAGTTACTGCTTGTGTTTTGTTGTTTTTTTTTTATCTTTTGGTTTACTTGAATTTTGTTAATAATTTATGGAATTTCATGAATTTGTTTTGTTATATATATAAATTGTTTGGAAGCATTGTTATTCATACTCTATTTTCCCTTTCTGGATGAAATGTGATGTTAATTGATATAATTTGATTATAATATGATTCTATGATGTAGTTGTAGAAAGGAATAATTATGTTTGAGTTTGTTGTTCTGAGTTTGATTGTTTTAAGAATATTATTGATATGATTTTTGAAGGTTATTCTAAGACTCTTGATTGAAAGATGGTTTCTTTTAGTGGTTATGATGGTGTAGTTCGAAACTTAGAGTTAACTAGGCACGTTAAGACTAATTAGTAACAAAGATATGGAGTTATTAACTCCTAACCAAGGATTAACAACAACTAGGGTTTGAAGAAGTTCAACTAATCCAAGTTGAAAATCAAACAAGGGTTTGCATTCACTGCTTAGACTTTGGATTCACTCCGAAAACTTTAATTCACAAGGAATAGATTAAACTCAAATCACAACAAAACAGAATATTCATTCGTCTTACCATTGTGAAGAACATGTCTATCACTTTGCCATGGTCTACCAAGCAATAAAGAGCAAGCGGTCATAGGTAGTGCGTCACACCAAATTTCATCATGATAATCCCCATCCTTGAAGCTAACCAAGGCTTGTTTTCGCACCCATAAGCCTCCATCTTCATTCAATCAGCTCAACTTGTATGCATCAGGATGTTTTCTTTTCGGTAATTGCAAAGCATCCACCGTAGTCAAAGAACAAGCGTTAGTACATGAACCACTATCAATGATAAAAGGCAAACCTGATTTTTAATCATGCAATTCGAATAAAAGAGATTGTTCCTTTGAACGTCTCCTTGCTCTTCATAAGGTTTCGCAAGCAAAAACCTTCTCAAAACCAGCATTGAATTTGCACTTTCCGGGCTACACATAGCTTGATTACTCCAAAACTCGACACTAGTTATATCAAGCACTTGTGTTTGTTGCGCCACTCCTTGTTCTTCCTCTTCTACTTCATTCTTTTCATGCAGTAAAAAAGTTATAGTACTCATCTCTTGTTACCAAGACACGATTTGGACAATTACGAGCAACATGTCCTAAACTTTGGCACTTGTAACACACCACTTTCTTAAGAGGAGTTTCTTTAGAACCACCAGCAAGTAGCTTACCTCTCAAAACATCCACAACTTCTTGTGTAGTGGTTTTCGAACCATCACCCTCCTTAGATGAACCAGGGTTTTCAGTTTCGGTTTTTATGACCTTAAACCATCCAAAGGACGAACCTTTGTGCCGTTTTTCCAACTTACATGCTAATGCACATACTTCATCAAAAGTGGTGAAGGGTTGAAGTTCCACAAAATTACGCAAATTTTTAGTTAAACCAAGCACAAATTTAGCAATCTTTTGTTCCTCTTGGTCCCGACCATCACAAGCAATATAAAGTCGTTCAAATTCTTTAATGTACTTCTCAACACTCGTAGATCCTTAAGTTAAAGAATTCATTTTTAAAAACAAATCTTGCTTATGTGTTCTTGGAACAAACCATTTCTTTAACTTAGCTTTCAATTCAGTCTAAGTAGCAAGTGGTTGTTTACCTTCAGTTTCACGTCTAGATTGAAGTGATTCAAACCAAAGAGAAGCATACCTTGTAAGCTTAAACGTGGCATAGGAGAAACGTGTGTGATCTTCAAGTTGTTTGTGTTCAAACAAACGCTCCATTCTCCTTTCCCAATCCAAGTATGTTTCCGCATCTTCATCACCATCAAAGAATGGTAGGTCCGAAAGCTTCAACTCTTCTTCTCTCTTTCGGTTATTCACACTAGGATTAGAAGTAGTAGGTAGAGTGCTTTTCAGTTCATGCAGGTCACGTCTCAATTCAAGCATGTTTGCATTGGTGACAGTTTGCATCTCCATGAGATCCGCAAGTTGCTTTGCTAGGGCTTTGACCACATCCATGTCTTCCGGCATGTTGACGGATGTATAGCCTTCCTTTTGAATGATCCCAGCAGCCACAACAACTGATATGATTTTTGAAGGCTATTATAAGAGTCTTCATTGAAAGATGGTTTCTTTTAGTGGTTATGATGGTGTAGTTCGAAACTTAGAGTTAACTAGGCACGTTAAGACTGATTAGTAACAAAGATGTGGAGTTATTAACTCCTAACCAAGGATTAACAACAACTAGGGTTTGAAGAAGTTCAACTAATCCAAGTTGAAAATCAAACAAGGGTTTGCATTCGCTGCTTAGACTTTGGATTCACTCGAAAACTTTCATTCACAAGGAATAGATTAAACTCAAATCACACACCGCCATAAAGGACAAGGCGTGTGCTATATTTATAGGAGCAGCAAGAAAACCTTACTTCCCAAGCATACACAAACACACGACTCACACTTAGTAAATTAGGAAAGTACTTTTTCTTAATTCTAGCCTAGAATCTAGCTAAATTTAAGGAAACAAAAACTTAAGGAAAGATATGCAATATTTTCCTTAATTACACCAAGAGCACACGACTACAAGCTTCCCCTTGCACGCCACTCCAACCTTCCAACTTAAGGTAACTTTCCTAAAATACAACCATGACTCTTAATAAACCGAAACAATCTAACATTTTTGGACCTTATTACAACTGATCTTTAAATAAAAACAACTCAACTATTGAATTTAACTAAAAACATAAATAAAGACATATTTTTAGTTACATGTAAAACCTCTACTTTAGGAGTAAAGTAAAACCATGCAACGACCTAGAAAAGCAATTAAAGATAGCTTGGTGGAGTCATCCATGCACGCATCAATTATAGTATTGTTATGTTTTTGATGAGAAGTATGAAAATGTGATGATTTTGGATTTGAATTACTTGGGGTTGCGATTCTAGTTTTTCTCCTGTTTTGTGTGTAAGGCCGTTGGGCATCCTTATTGATTTTGATGATGACTTTGAATTAAATTTGTTATTTTTTATTTATTTCGAGATGTGAGATATCCGGAGGGATAAATCTAATCCTCGGTGAAGAACATGTCAACCACCTAGGTTGCAATCTAGGAGTAATACTTGGGTTAATTGTTGTCGTCCGAGAGGAGAAAGTACTGATGAGCTGGGTACAATCCTACATTGGAATTTTGTCTTGTAGTAGGAAATGTAAGCCTGGCTGTCTGGAGGTTACGATCTAACAAACCTTAGGAAGTGAGTTGCGATCCACTGGCATTTTGCTCTTTTTTTTCATAAACTCTTTTATGTTTTACTCTATTGTTTGCTATTGTGATCTATGATTATGAGAACATGTTGGTGATTACTCTTTGTTATTTATATAATTCATGCTTAGAATCTATGTTTTCATAGGAGTTAGTAGTGTAGAGTTTCTATATGAACTGTTAAGTGAAGTATGTTGTGTGATAGTATGACGAGTTTCTTGATCATTAAAGCTTAACTCTAGTGATATCTTGATTCTAGTTGTTCTGGGAGAACTGCTAGTTACTCCCCATTGATTGTGGATTATTTGTTGTTTCTTTATAATTGCAGATGGCTCCGAATGATAGACTAATAACAGTTTGGGCACGAGAATTGCGTTTTGGGAGATTGATAAGTGCTTATATTTATATATTTTTGTCCCCTAAAATTATTCATATAGTTGTCTTCTATGTGTTATTTAATAAGTTTATTAACTTTTATTATTAGTGGGTTATTTATGTCTATATTATATTATAGTGATTAATTAGCTTAAATGGTGTGTTATTTTATTATAGGTTCACATTGGTAAAGGAAGACAAAAAGAAGAAAAGAAGAAGAAAATAATGTGAAAGTCTAAACCACTACACGTGGGGAGCAAAACAAAAGAAAGTTGTCCCCTTCACATTCATTCTCACCTTCACGAGATGAACAGTGCAAAGAAACTTTTCTTTTACTCTCTTCCACGCAAAGCACAACAAGCAGAGGAATTCGACAACCTAGGTACTAAACTTATTATTGGACTAGACCAAATGAATGGGATATTAAGAAACTAAGTTGTGTCTAATTTATCCATAAGTTAAGTTGGTTGCTTGTTTGTCATTTGTGAATAGTACAATCGTACTCCCTCCGTCCCAGAATACTCTTGACACTTATCTGGACACATAATTTTAGATGATAAGTTATTGTTTGGCTATCAATTGTTATTTTATTGACAAGGTAGATGTGATATGAGTTAGTAAGTAGTAATAGTAGTATTATTTTATTTGGTGGAGAGAGAGTGTGGGCCAATGGTTAGAGTTGGTAGGTAGTATGAGTGGTATTATTTTCTTTGGAGGAGAGAGAGTGTGGGCCAATGGCTAAAATGTAGAAGGATTAAAATAACAGTGAGCCATATCCAAAAATAGAAGTGTAAAGAGTATTCTGGAACAGATGAAAAAGAAAAGTGTAAAGAGTATTCTGGGACAGAGGGAGTATTTTTTTATCTCTAAACTTATTTATATTATTTACTTAGGTATGATTTCAAACCCCCCACATTCTATCTTCATATTAGTAAATAATGTATATATTAGTGGTCATATTCTTTATGTTTATAATAGTTTATTTTTGTTGTTAGTTAAGCTTTGATAGTTAGTAATTCTAATAATCTTCTCGTGGGATCGACCCTTTCTTACCGTTTTACTAGTTAATATTTTTGAAAGACCAAAATAGATATTATAAATTATTAATTTGTGTACGGTAAATGAAACATATCAAATTTTGACGCCGTTAGTTGCCGAGCAGATTTTTTTTCCTAACATGTCAAAGTTTAACTTAGTTTATTTGTTTTTTTTTGGGTTTGTATAGCTGATGTTGGATTTTATTTATTTTTGTTTCTCTTAGAGCTATGCACTATACAGCCCTATATATAGATGTATTTAAGAGATAATGCTTAGTTCTAGTGTTTTAGCACTTATTATATGATAAATATGTGTTGCTAGTTCGTACTTTTTTTGTTTTTTTATTGTCATTCGGCTATAATCAATCTGCTTTAGGAGCTTTCGAATATGAATGCAGCAGTGGTAGTTAGAGTTTGTGAATGTTCATAATCCCACATGTTTGACATTTTATTGCAATAGTAGTCTATCTGCTAACTTATAAGAGGACTATGTTCACACAAATATTGATAGCACAATGCTTCATACCTTGCTTATATCAGTACAATTGTTAATTTTATTAGATTTTGCTGCTGTCAGTTTGCAAGTTTAGTGGGACGCATTCCCCTACCCTCTTTTAATGCTTTTAACTTACCTTACCTTCATTGTGTAAGTCAGTTAGTAATATTATGAATACCGAAGACCATATATGTTTTAATGTTCTCTTACGTCTTAAATCTACTATGAGAAAGGCTTTTCATATGTGATTGCTGGGTTACAATAAGTACATTGCTTGTTTTTGGTAAAAAAACTTGCGAGCTATGATCTTCTTTAACTCAACTTAGCTACTGAAATGCACTTTTTCAGAGCTGATTCTTAGAGGTTCTCTGTATAGACTAGTGCTTAAGGACAAAATATAGGTAGTGGTGTCAGTTAAGATATGATGGGAATTTGACTTCTGAGGGCTTGGGCATTAAATGTTGTGGAGATTTTTTATGTGAAATAAATGTTGAGAATTTATTAAATGAATTTGGTCTATTGGGAGAAGTTTTCTCAAAGTGTATTTATAGATCAATGCCAGCTCACTCCATTCCACGTGTTTCTCAATCGCCAGTATGCATGGAAGCATCTTTTACTGAGTCTCCAAATAATTTACAAGATGAAGTGGAATTACCTATGTCTCCTTCCTTCTTTGAAGAGTTGAAGCATTTATTCCTGAGGTAAACTTTATTCCTCCGGAAGATTTTATTCCTCAAGAAAACTTTATCTCGCAGGAATCTTTTGCTAATAGTCAGTGTAAGCCCAATCCAATTCAGCCCAACCCAATTCAGATTGTTGCAATGGAGGACTCCCAGGCCCATCACGATTCAGAATTTATTGGAGAGGTGGTTGGTGGGTTAGGGGAGGATGAATTCAATGGACATGAGTCATTGTGGGCCTCATCTGAAGAGTGGAATGGAAACTGGGGATACGCTTTTCAATGTTATAAATGAAGACCCAAGCAGACTGTCTCCTCAATCTCCTGTGGGTTATCCAGGCTCCCATTCTTCTTTGCTGAGTGGTTCATCAAGCACATTCTATTCCCAGGTAACATATCTCCCATCTCAAGAGTTTGAAAATGTACATATTTTTCCTTTTTGGGGGTTTAGGGAGCTGATGGCAAATATGGAAGGAGCTGGATTAGCAGGGAGTGGGGCCAGGACGAATGTTTTGGAGGAGAAGAGGCTGGGTTATGGGGTTGAAGTGGTGTCAAAGATGGAAGAGGATAATCGGGCTGAGCGGAGGGATATTTCTCAAGGGGGAGGGGAAAAAATTCTCGATTTCATTACAGGAGTGGCAAGGGATGTGGAGACTGCGAAGATGGAGGAGGACAGAGAGAAAGGAGGAAAGAAGAAATCAAAGCTGGATGAACTTTACTGTAATGCTTTTCTCAAGAAGAGCCCGGTCGGTTGCTCTAGAAGATCGAAGAGTGAAGTGAGTCTGAATGCAGCTAGTGGGAAGAAGCGTAAGGTGTTGGAATTGGGGTTCGAAGTTGAAGAGTTTCCTGATAGAATGGTGAAGGAGCATGATGCGTGGTTCGATGCCTGGGTGGATTACAAAAGGAAGGAATTTGCTGCGAAAGTGAAGAGATTTAAGTCTATGGGATTCTTTACATCAAAGGCTTCTAAGACTGAGGCTAATCAGTCTCGAGGGGAGAAATGAAGATCATGGCTTGGAGCTGCAGGGGTATTAACTCAGCGGACTCCCCTACAGTTCCTTTTTTGCTCTGGATGGTCCGCAAAGTTAATCCCCATATTTCGTTTTTGATGGAAACTGTTTGGGCTCAATTGATCAGCCGCCCAACAAAGATCATAAAAGCCTCTTAAAGCATAAAACCGGGCAACAGAGGGTCCCACTCTAAAGGTTGACCTAATCACCAGCATTTGGGAAATCCCTAAAAGGATGAAATGACCATTGCCGGAAAAGGTAGCATACCCATTGCTACCAAAAAGGCTCATCTGAACATTGTTTCCTGTCTGGGAAATCCCCAACACTATAAAAACCAACTGTCTCATCAATGAACAGGTATTCAATTCTCACCTAACAAACTAGAGCATCTCTCTCTTTATCTCTCTACCTCAATCTCAACTGACTTGAGCGTCGGAGGGGCGATCCCGGAAACACCCCCGGGGTAGTCTAACCTCGTTTTGCAGGATTCAGGTGTACGGTCATCAGAGCTCAGGCGAACACTCTTGGGGCCCACATCAAATCTCACAGCATATTACAATCCTTAATTTCTTGACAGACCCAAGGAAGTACATAGAGAAGCCTCATGGTCAGAATGAGACCAACATATTAGGAGGGACTTTGACGTTTCGACTTCCTTGGGTCTGAAACTAAGGCTAGGAAAGATCTTGTTGAAAAATTAGATGTTTCCTTAGGATTTCCTAATGTAGTATGTGATGATGTTATCGATAATGTAGGGGATATTGCTGTGTTTTAGCTTCCCAATGTAAATTTGATAGTTAGTAGTAGTACTAGGAACTATTTTGTCTGTAATATAAATGATGTTAAAGGTGGGGTAATATTTGTTGTATGGATCTCCTTATTCTCAGTTTAGAAGGGAGGTTTGGGAGGGTGTTAAGGATGAGTTATCAAATACCTTTGATCATAATGTTATAATGGGCGATTTTAATCAAGTTGAATATGCAAAAATCAACAATTAGGGGGTTCAAGGATTATCTAAGGAAGGGAGAATTTTATACAATGGAGGCGTGACTTAGGTTTGTCTAAGATTCCTAGTTATGGTTCTAGGTTCACCTGGTGTAATAATCGTTCAGGGGAAGAGAGGATTTATGAAAGATTGGATAGAGATTATGGGTCAGTGATGTGGATTTTCTTGGCTCGACTCTATCTTTTGTGTGTTTATAAAACTCGAACTTGTTTATGGTGTTTTAGGGATAATAATGGACGAAAAATCAGTAACCAGGGATATGAACTGTTCCACTATCTCGGTTAAATTGAACTAGGTTTGAAGAATAAAGCTATCTCGGCTAAATTCAATGATGTTATTTTTCTATCTCGGCAAAAACAACAATAATTCAAAAAGGAATAATCTTTTCTCAAAACTCAAAACTGATTTTTATTAATGAACAAAGAAGCCTTATATAGGCGTGCAAAACAAAGCAAACAAAATAAACCCTAGTCCTACTAAGGCTAGAAAACTAAGAACAAGATAACAAAGAAAACACACTCCTAATCCAAGTAGAACAAGCTCAACTTGGCGCCTACTAACTAGATTCATAATACTATTATAACTCTACTCCAATCAGAAACCTAATCCAACTAGGATTTGGATTTCAAACTCAAACTAGAATTACAACCAAACTAAAACTTTAAGACTCGTAACAGAACTAGGAGTTCTAATCCTACTAGGATTAGGATTTCAAGAGTCTTATTCTTACTAGAATTAGGAAAACAAACAAATCCTAACTGAACTAGGACTTATTCTAGGGAAGCCATCCATGTCCACATCAGTTAGAATTTTGGTTGGATTATTATTCGGATGCGAGGGTCTTGAATCTCCCAATATTGGTTTCGGATCATGCACTAGTGGAAAAAACGCTATATGTCACAACACAACCGCTGCTGTCCTTAAGAGAACCGAATCGGTAAATCCCCGAAATTTTGGGTGGGAAACCTGGGAACACAACCGCTTCGGTCCTTAAGAGAACCGGATCGGTTAACAGAAAACCACTGCGGTTTTCTATTAACCGCTTCGGTTCCCTTTAACCATGAAGATTAATAAGCCTCAAAATCAGGTTCAAGTAGACTGGACCGGATGGGATCAGTTAAGATCCACGTTGGCCCAATAAAACACTCAGCCCAAAGTTAGCCCCATTTTTCTTTTCCTCTCTCATTTCCTCACTCCTCCTGTGTTCTTCTTTCCTCTCTGCTCACTCACCCTCAAACCCTAAATCTCTTCAAGTTGAAAAAAGTTATTCTTTTTGTTGTTCAAATCACTATATGCCAAAATTTGACAATTAAACGCGTGAAAAGCAAGAAAAAATGAGGAAATAACAGAAAAAACGAGAAGAAGGGGTACCGTCGAATTTTAGAAGTCTCTGGAAAGCAGTGAAGAAATTGGAGAGGAGAGAGATTAAAATATCAGACAAAAAGGTTGGGACTAGGTTCGGTGTTCCACTAACCTACAGTTTCCTCTCTCAGAACTCAAATCTGCTCCTCGAAACCCTAACAATGGAGGAAGATCAGGAATTAGCGTGAGCAAATACACCAAAGAAAGAATGGTGGGAGTTGAACTGGAATTAGCGTCATCTTTGTGGTAGGAATCAAAATCTAATTTCCTTTCTATTTTTGAGTTTTTTTTTTGTGATTTCGTTGTTTTTAGAATTGATTCATTGTTTCTTCTCTTTATGTTTTCGTCTGAGGATTTTTCTCGTTGTTTTCTCCATTGAGAGGGTGATTCTCGTTATTTTAGGGCTAGCTTTGATGAATTTTTGTGCTATTTTTTTCTATTTTTTTTTTAGTTCTAGACTTTTTGTCCTGTTGTATTGCTTAATCCATGCTGAATTTGTTCGCGTTTTGGAATTTTGGAGTCCAAACATGTCCAATTTGTTTAAAACCCAGTCAATCTTGAAATGTTTGAGAGCCTTTCATTGGGCAAAGACAGGTTTGAATGCTAAAGGACTTTCATTGAACTCATTTAATTTGTGTGTAGAGTACGTAGTTGAGTTTCTGAAATGTTAATGTGAGCCTGACATTTAAGAGAAGTAGCTGGTTAGTGGTATGGCTTTCATGATTGTTCTATTCCCATTAAAATGAGTTGGGGAACTACCTTTCCAGAAGTTTACACTTTCTCATTGTAGTCAATGATAGCGGAACTCCAGAAACTATGTCCTTGTTCCTTATTGGCATATAGAGATAAACCTATAGAGTGAGATTTAAAAATCAACAAAGCTAGAGGAGATGTGAGCATAGACATGTTAATGCATTTTAAAAGGCCAATGACTTGCGATTTTGATCTTTTAGCTTATTCTGCTACATTATCAGGTTCTTTTGTTTTAAAATCTAAAATCATCATTGTCGGATGTTTAATTGGTTAAGAATTAAGAGCCTTCTATGTTGTATCTGATGCGTGTGTGAGCATCAAATTGTGACAATCCTAGTTTTGTTAGGAGTATGTATTTTATTTGCTTGATAACTCTTTATTTTAGGTGTTTGCATGATAAAGGGATCCTATTATATTTAGGAGTCTAATGCCCTTTAATCATTGGAGTCTTGCTAGTGTTTGAGTTTGCTTAGAAGTCTTAAATTCTTATCTTTGTTTGCCGTGTGAATTATTATCACAAAGGCTAGTTTGTTAGGTTGTTTATTATGGTTAGGAGTCCTAACTTAGATAAGTTTGTTAATACTTATCTTGTTTAGACGTGTGATGCTTATTTGCATTGACTAGGAGTCTTTGTTAGTTATCTTCTTAGTTGTTGATGGGTGTTAGGACTTTGTTTAAACCGTGTACTTATATACACGAGTTACATTAATAATATTTGCAGTTGGGTTGCTTTGTTTAAAGATTGATTCGAATGCTTGTGCATTGAATGTTGGTTGTCGTACCAAGAACATACAAATCGTGGTTTGTGTGTATCTCCTAATTGAGGTTAGGGAGAGATCCTCTAGTTCTCAAGGGAACATATAGAGCCTATCCAATTTAATGTTTCAATCTTTACGTTTTAATTCATATAAAGTTCGAGTCTTCTGGCCATTAAAAGTGAGATTCGAGTGCTTAAAATATTGTTCTTGATTCAAAGCTTCCGCAATCACATTAGTATCATTCTTAACTTCCTGGATAATCAACTTATACCAAAATCAAAATGTCATTTCGCAGGCACCTAAAACATCAAAGGGAGGTGCCCTAAGATCAGGTCGATCCTTTTGGAAAGAGTCAACTATAAATCACTGGCAAGGCATCATTGAGAGCCTATGGTTGAGCTTTTGCTGTCCATGGATGTGTTTAAGTGCTTCAGGGTTTAGGGCCTCAAGTAATGCGACCAATGATCCAAAGCTCTCACAATTGCATAGAATTCACGATCATAGTTGGAGTAATTGAGTTTGGCGCCACTGAATTTCTCACTAAAGTAGGCAATGGGCCTCCTTTCTTGAAGCAAAACAGCCCCAACACCAAGACCACTAGCATCACATTCAACCTTGAACAATTTGTTGAAATCCAGCAAGGCAAGAATAGGAGCGTTGCATAGCAACCCCTTTACTTCATCAAAAGCTTTTTGAGCATGAGAGTTCCATGAAAACTCTTATTTCTTCATCAAATCAGTAATAGGCGCCATTATGGTTGAGAAATTCCGGATGAATCTTCGATAGAAGGAAGCTAGACCATGGAAGCTTCAGCATTCATGAGCACGTGTAGGCGCCAACCATGAAGAAATAGCCTTGACCTTTTCCGGATCCACATGAACTCCATCCCTAGACACAATATAACCAAGAAAAGCAATACTAGGAACAAGAAAATCACACTTTTCCATTTTTCCATACAACTTTTGCTCTCTTAATTTTTCGAATAAAGCTCTTAAATGTAGCAAATGAGACTCAACACTAGTATTATAAACAAGAATATCATCTAAATAGACAACAATAAACTTGTTAAGAAAGGGATGTAGTTCCTCATTCATAAGCCTCATAAAAGAACTAGGAGCATTGCAAAGACCAAAGGGCATTACCATCCATTCATATAGACCTTGTTTGGTCTTGAAAGCGGTTTTCCATTCATCTCCTTCACGGATTCTCATTTTATGGTAGCCACTCCTCAAGTCTATCTTGGAAAATATAGAATCGAAGCTCCATGTAACTCATCAAGCATGTCTTCCAATCTAGGCATAGGAAAACGATACTTGAATGTGATATTGTTGACGACTCTACTATCAATACACATCCTCCAAGTGCCATCTTTCTTTGGAACAAGCAAAGCTGGGACGACGCATGGACTCATGCTTTCTCTTACAAAGCCTCGTTCAATCAACTCTTCAATTTGCCTTTGTAGCTCTTTAGAAGCTACGGGATCACCTATATGCTGGTTTGTTTGGCAAAGGTGCGCCTGGTACAAGATCAATGGCATGTTCAATGCCTCTCAAAGGTGGCAACCCTTGAGGTAATTCTTCCGGAAACACATCATCAAACTCGTTCAATAATGCTGCAAGTTTCGGATCTCTAGAAGAAACATCATTAGTCAAAGCAAGTTTAATACATAAAGCATAACAATGTCCTTCCAATTCTACCTCTTTTTCAAACTCTTTGGCCGAAAGATACAAGTTTTGTTTGCTTTGAACCACCTTCTTGGGTGCCATGGAACTAGGAGACAAAGGTACCAACCGAATCCTTTTAGACCCCATCAAAACTGAATACACATTGGTTTCCCACTCATGGATAACCTTTCGATCATATTGCCAAGGTCCACCAAGAAGAAGGTGACAAGCACTCATAGGTAGAACATCACCCCACAACTCATCCTTGTAACTTCCAATAGAAAACGAGATAAGTGCTTGCTTTTTCACAACCAAATCAGTTTTGTCATCCAACCAACTCAACTTATATGGATGAGGATGATCGCTAACAATCAAGTTCAACTTAGAAACCACATTAGAAGCAACCACATTAGTGCTTGAACCACTGTCAATAATCACATTGCATGTAAATTGACCAATTCGACACCTAGTATGAAACAAGATCTCTCTTTGGTCATGATTAGGAGAATGATCAACATGTAAAGTTCTCCTAACAACTCCAAGCATCCTAGACTCATCCTCGGCATATGGAACCTCATTCTCAATTTCATTTTCTTTCTCACTTTCGAACACATAGTCATAAGTTCTCTCCTCCTCTTCTATGACCATGTATTGTCTCAAAGTTATGGCTTTTCTAGTTGGACATAACTAGCAATATGACCCCTTCCTTGACACTTAAAACATTTTCGGTTTTCTTCCCACTTATCCTTAGAAATCACCATCTTAGGTCGTTCTCCCTTTTGTTCCTCCTTAGAAGGCTTGTCTTTATTTTCAAAGAAGAAGAAGAAGAAGAAGAAGAAGAAGAAGAAGAAGAAGAAGAAGAAGAAGGAGGAGGAGGAGGAGGAGGAGGAGGAAGGAGGAGGAGGAGGAGGAGGAGGAGGAGGAGGAGGAGAAGAAGAAGAAGAAGAAGAAGAAGGCTTTGTTGCTGCCGTTTTTCCCCCAACTGATTTCTTTTCATCCAATTCATGCCGTTCAAATTTTAAAGCTAAACGACACACATCATCAAAAGTTCTGTAATTTGCAACAACAACCTTTCTAGCAATAGATTTATTAAGTCCATTAACAAACCTATCAATTTTCTCTTGTTCGACTTCCTCAACAGCACAAATTAAACACAGCTTATCAAATTCAACCATATAATCATGCACGCTTAATACATCTTGAGTCAACAAATTCTTTCTCATGTATTGCCTTTGAATGAAATCATTTGGAACAAACTTTTCATGCAATTTCATTTTAAGCTTAGTCCAACTTTTAAGCTTAGGTTTCCCAAGTCTCGACCTTTTTGCCTTTAGACTCTCTAACCAAATTCCAGCATACTTAGTTAGTCTAATTGTGGCAATTTTAAATCGTCTTTCATCATCAAACCCTTTATAATCACAAATTTTCTCAAGTTGACGAATCCATTCAAGTAAATCCTTGAGACTAGAATCACCAGTAAAATCATCTAGTTTAATACCCCTATCATTATCATAAGTTGGTTTAACAAATTTTACTTCCTCAACTTCGGAATCATAATCAACGTGATTAGGGGCATTCTTTTTCATCACTTTATCAGCAAGAACTTTATGAGCATTTTCCAATTTCTCCGCCCTAGCTTGTGCCTCTAATTGTGACTTATGTATTTGCTCAATAAGACTTTTCAATTCCGCAAATTCAGACATGATAACACAAGTAATATGCTACGCCCAAAGAAGAAATAGCAAGCCAACAACCACACAAACCCCAACAAAGGATCGAAACAACAACTAGAATTAACTAGAAGAAACACTTACCAATGAAAATAGAATCCCTTCTATCCTCACCCTCCTGGAAAAAAAAAACTGATACCAACTGATATGATTGCACGTCCAAATGTTGAATGAGCAACCAAGAAATCCGAGTAAGGGAACGAACTTGAACAAGTAGCTAAGTCCGAAAAACTGATCAAAGTCCCCGGATATGATAATTAAAATAAACACTCCTGAATATTTTAATTAACTCTTAATCTCACTCAAACCACTCCTGGAATTAAGTAGATTAAACACTAAGTAAATTATCATTCCTGAAAATTACTCAATGGCCGAAATAATTGAAGAACACAATTAATTTCAATAACAAGGTTTTTTTATTAATCACTCATACCTTAAATGGTAGCATGATGTCTTTATTTATAACAAACTAAACTTGTCCTCCAAGGACTGACAAGGGCTAAAAATCAGCTCAAGTATTTAAGGAATTAAGTAGATTAAACACTAAGTCCTCCAAGTATTTAAGGCCCAAGGCCCAAGGCCCATGGCTCTGACCCGGTCCGGGCGGTGGCGGCACGCGTGTGTGGCAATCACACATCACCACTTACCCACTAAAAGCCTCATTACTACTCAACTCAAAGGGTAGAGGAAGAGGAATGGTTATAAACCTTACTATTCCCTTATATTCTTTCAATGTGGGACAAAAGGAAAAATTGACTCTTCATATTCTTTTGAAGCAAACTTAAAGTTTCTAATAAAAACTCCAACAATCCCCCACATGATTCAAAAGAAGAAAACAGAAAGAAACGGGGCTGAAAAAGATGATCTGGGCAATAGATACTAGGTTTTGAAGTATCAATGTCTTATGGACTTGAATTGACACTCAGTGCATACAAATATGTCTTGCTGTCATAATAGGTAGATTTCTCTTTGAACCTTTCACGAGGTTAGCAAACCATAGATGCGCACTCAACCTTTTTCAAATCAAGAAACATTCTCGCAATTGTAATATCAGTGCCCCACAATTTACCTGGATTCTCATGAATGCTCTAGAGAGCCTAAGCCTTTTGACTCTCATAGGGGATTGGGCATAACCCCCACATTCACATAGGTAAGTTCATCAAGTTTGTACTGTCACAAACCACCTTAAGTAAGGCTATGAACTTATTAAGAGCTATAAGCTCAACCTCACACTTATAACAGTATAATAAAACAAAATACTACATCACTTTTATTACTAGGAATGGTAGTAGTATCAACAACTTGAGTTCTTTTGTGATTTCGTTTGACCCTTTGAACTTAGGAATTCCTAAGAAGGGTATCCATCACAATTCACTCCACAATAGGCTTTTTAAACCCATTCCTTGTGCTGACTCCAACACCATTTTTCTACAAAGGCCTTTGGTGAGAGGATCAGCAATATTCCTCTCTGACTTTACATACTCGAGTGACAACACATTATTTTTAACTAAATTTCTAAGTATGGCATGCCTTAAGCGAATATGCCTTCTCTTTCCATTATAGGCTTGATTATACGCTACCTCAATTGCTGCTTGCGAGTCACACCGCATAGAAACTGATGGAGCTGGCTTCCCCCACAATGGAATATCAGCAAGCAAACTCCTTATCCATTCAGCTTCTTGTCCTGCCAATTCTAAAGCAATAAATTCAGATTCCATGGTAGATTTGGCAATACATGTTTGCTTTGATGATTTCCATGATATAGCTCCACCAGCAAGAGTAAACACATAACCGCTAGTAGATTGAATTTCATCATTATCCGACACCCAATTGGCATCACAAAATCCTTCAAGAACACAAGGTGTCCTTTGATAATGTAGACCCCAATTGATAGCGCCTTTTAGATACTTCAACAATCTAATCAAGGCAACCCAATGCTCTCGATTAGGACTGTGAGTATACCTGCTCAATCTACTAACAACATAAGCTATATCAGGTCTAGTATAATTCATCAAGAACATTACACTACCAATTATTTTTGCATATTGTTCTTGGGATATACTATCACCCTTATTCTTTTTCAAATGAATACTAGAATCATATGGGGTTTTCACGGGAATACAATCAAATTGATCAAACTTCTTTAATATTTTCTCAACATAATGAGATTGATTTAAAGATATCCCATATGACGTTCTAGTAATCTTTATTCCAAGAATAACATCAGCCTCTTCTAAATCCTTCATCTCAAAACAAGAATTGAGGAAACTCTTAGTTGCATTTACTACGTCTATATTGGTCCCAAAGATTAACATATCATCCACATATAGACATATGAAAATGCAACCAAGCTCATCAAATTTGGAATAAACACAAGCATCAGAATCATTTACCAAAAAACCATGTGAAGTAATAGTTTGATGAAATTTATCATACCATTGTTTTGGTGCTTGTTTTAAACCGTACAAAGATCTAATAAGCTTGCATACCTTGTCCTCTTGACCAGGAACCTCACATCCTTCAGGTTGCTTCATATAGATCTCCTCATTTAACTCACCATTCAAAAATGCAGTTTTCACATCCATTTGATGCACAATCAAATCATGAATAGATGCAAGTGCAATTAATGCTCTAATGGTGGCTACCTTAGTCACAGGAGAATAAGTATCAAAAAAGTCTAAACCATGTTTTTGGCGATGCCCTCCAACTACAAGTCTAGCTTTATACTTGTCTAAAGACCCATCAGGCTTACATTTCTTTGTAAAGATCCATCTACTACTTAGGGCCTTACAACCTCTAGGAAGGTCTGACAAAATCCAAGTATTATTACTCATAATAGACTCGATTTCACTGTTAATAGCCTCTGACCAAAAACTTGAGTCTACAGATCTCATGGCCTCAACATAGGTTCTCGGGTTCTCTTCCAATACAAGCACATTGACATCTTGCTCATCTAAACACTCTTTTTCAGCTAGAAAGGTAGTAATAAAATCAGGTCCGAAACTAGACTCAATTCTAGCTCTCTTACTCCTAGGTTCTAAGGTCTCACTAGATGATGCAATGTCATGATGCACAGAAGATGAAGATGCAGTAGGCAAGCATGATAGTACACTAACTTTCATAGGAAAAACATGCTCAAAGAATTCAACATCTCTTGACTCTCTAATAGGACCAAAACCAGAAGCATCCTTAAGAATGAGCCTATATGCAGCACTGTTAGAAGCATAACCAATAAAAATACCATCTACAGTCTTAGGTCCAATCTTACTCCTTTGAAAGTCAGGAAGTCCAATCTTACCCAAACACCCCCACACTTTGAGGTAACTCAAATTAGGCTTGAAGCCTTTCCACAATTCATAGGGAGTCTTATCTAACTTCTTATGGCGCAGATGTGACGAGTTGCACCAGTATCAACGATCCATTCAGCAACATTGCTTACCAGATTGACCTCAGACACCACAGCAGCAATGATGTCGTCTTCAGCAAGGTTGGCTTGAGCTTTGTTGACTTTGGCTTTGTTTGGAACTTCCTTTCTTTGACGGCAATCCTTGGCAGAATGCCCATACTTACCACAAACGAAGCAATTTCCCTTAAACTTGTTATAATTCTGCCTTGTACCATGAAACTGATTCGGACCCTTACCTTTTGGTCCTTTACCTGCAGCAGCTTTATTTTCCACAAGATTAGCAGAAGAGGAAGAATGATCAACTGATTTCCCTTTGATTTGGATACGGTTCTGCTCCTCAATCTTAATGTGGGAAACTAATTCCTGAAGGGTAAAGTCTTTCTGCCTATGTTTGAAGGAATGAACAAAATTTTCCCATGATGGAGGTAATTTCTCAAGTAAACAGTTGGCTTGGAACATATCAGGAATAGTCATACCCTCAGCCACAATATCAGCACACAAATGTTCATACTCATGAACTTGATCTAGTACAGGTTTATCATCAGACATAGAAAACTTCAACCAACGACTACATGCATATTTCTTAGTCCCAAAATCATCAGTACCATACTTAGCATTCAAAGCATCCCAAATATCCTTAGCATTTTTCGACTTACTATAAATCATGTAAAGGGCAGAAGTCATATAATGCAGTAACATCCCACGACAAGTCTTATTATCTTTCACAGCACTTACCACAAGTGTTTCTGTGTTTCTGTGATCCCTTATTTCAACTAGCTGACTACACTATGCTAAACTATGTGCACAACTTTCTCTTCAGCAAATAATTTCATTTCCAAATATACATCTGGCAGTCTAATGTCTCTTACACTAGGATTTTATTAGAGACACTATATTAATTCTTTGATGTGGCATCTGGGCAAGTTAATAATGAGTATGACTGTAATCCCTAAGTTGGCATTTTGCAGTGACATTGCTTCATTCACTTCAAGTTAATGGGTAAGACTAAGACAATTCAGTTATCTGGTTTTCCTTCTACCGTGGCTGCTGAAGCAGTCAAAACATATTTGGAGGATAAAACCGGTGAAAGAACTGTTTTTACTCTGAAAATAAGGCAGTTTAAAACAGGTGGAACAAGATGTTACGTTGTTGTGCAATTCACCTCTGTCTGGGTGGCAGATCTTATCCCGAGTCTCGCACAACCTCCTAAATTACAGTTTATATTTTTATGTATCTAATTATTTATGCTTATGCTTCAATTGAGCATAATATGCTTAATAAAATGAATATTGATATATACTATTGATTTTGTATCTATTAATAATCAAAAAATGCAAAAAAAAAAAAAAATTTGGTTTTTGGGGTGGTCAACGGCTGCAGTTTTGGTCAAAACCGCAGCGGTAAATTATTAATTGATCCGGTTTAGGACCGGATCAGTTTATATTTGGGGACTGCTGCGAGTCCAACCGATGGGGCCCAAAACCGGAGCGGTAAGCCCGATTTTGACCGCTGCGGTTGAACTTTTTTCCACTAGTGATGGTCCTATTTTGTTGAATAAGGATCCGGTTTGTAATAGGTTGAGGAGTCCCATTAAGATGGAGGCTTGGTGCTTAGAGTTTGAGGAGGTAAGAAAATTGATTGAAAAAGGTTGGGATGAGGAGACTCAGGGCTCACCTATGTTCACGATTGCGAAAAAAATGTGCAAAAATAAGATTTAGTCTCATTAATTGGATTTGCTAGTTACATTAGCATTTTCTCTGCTATGTAAACTGGACATTCATTTCGTCTCTAACATGGACACTTACATACAGGTATAGATGGTATGAACATGACATTTCAATTTGGATCTAAAGTTGGTACATTCATCTTATTAGTTCTAGATCACAAGTACATATAGAAATTATCCACTTGGACGATTGTGACTAGGGGTGTTAACGAGCCGAACCGGGACCGAACATGTCCAGGCTCGGCTCGGCTCGTGAAGATTTGAGGTTGGGCTCGGCTCGAGCTCGAAGCTCGTCGAGCTCAATAAATTTGGGCTCGGCTCGAGCTCGAAAGGATAAACCCCAGCTCGGCTCGGGAATTTTAAAATTTTTATATTAAAAAGAAAAGTTCAGCATAGACGATAGTCATCGGGATTTTGACAAAAGTAAAGCCCAAATTCTTTTTGCTAAACTCTATACTATGGATGTCAAGAGTCACGCCTACTAAATAGGCAAGGCCCAACTTCCATATGATATTTAAACCATCTCCTTGTGCGTTTTTATTACAACAGGTTTCCCCCTTCCCTTTTTCCTTCTTCGATGTGGGATATCTGCAGTTTCCACAATACAATTCAGCTTCGCGTACAACAAACATAGAGCTGTAAAGATTTCCTCAAAAAAAAAAACATAGAGCTGTAAAGATCAGAAGCATGTGCTGGTGCTGCAAGTTCTTTTTTTATATTCAATATTTAATATTGCCGCCATAATGCCATTGTGTTGTAATTTGTTCAATATTTAGTTAAGTGAAGGCAAAAATTATATAAACAAATTGTGGACTTTATAAATAGTCCAACAATATAAGATAAGACAATCCAAATAAGAAGTTTAGTGAAATGGTAGTAAGATTTTATAGAGAAAATAAGGTTGTTGTTTACTTTCTCTATCGATGTGGGACATTACTATTTTACATAAAACTATCTAAAATATTTTCGAGCTTGTTCACGAGTTTTCGAGCCGAACCTAAGGAGGCTCAGACTCGGCTCGTTAAGGTCTCGAGCCGATCCCGAACTTGAGTCGAGCCCTCTCGAGCCGAGCTTTGACCGAGCTTTGACCGACCCGAGCTCGAATAGTTTGCGAGCCACCCTGGCTCATTAGCACCCCTAATTGTGACATAGAAGAAAACCAACCCCCACCTAGAGTGGCCAGATTTAGATAAAGGAAGAGCCAAATAGGACAATAGAAAATCTACAAAGTTCCCATCAAAATCCACAGAGTACTTGCAAATCATTCTCTAGTAGTTAAGCAAATAAACACACATTTCAATCCCAAAGCTTATGCACCTTATACTTTACCATGCTGTTATAAGCATCCGTGTTGAGCATTATGACAGAATAAGCAAGGACATAAGTTGTATTCAAATTATACAGTAACCTAAGAGTAAATAGGAATACAATATCCCAATACGAAACTGTTTGGTAGTTCAAGATGATAGTATTCAAATTATTTGTTTTATGAAATCAACTACTTAATCAATAGATAGGCTCATATGATTTACTACCACATAACCCCACAAAATTTCACACCCCCATGAAAGTAAAAAAATTTCGCACAAATAATTCAACGTGTGAATTATTAAGAGTAATAAAATTGAAGAAAATTTGCCTATGAATGATAATATTCAATTTCGATGCAAATACCTAATTTGAGAGATTCAATTCGTGCAGGCAGAGTTCAATTTGCAGAGGCGAAAATCAATTCATGCAGACGAAGTTCATTTTGCGGAGTTGAGAATCAATTTGTGCAGGGGAGGTTCAAGGCAATCGCACCTCAATCAATCGGTTTTGAAGTCCACCATGAAATTACTGTTGCTGTATCTGAATATGGAAAATTACAATTAGATTTTAAAGAAAAAAGAAGAAGAAAAACCTAAGTACAATTTTCATATTCGAATACCGCGGTCTGCGGGGAGAAAATAACTGATTCACAAGATTTAATTTTCTTTCCTCCCCTCAAAAAAATATTGTATTTTCTTTCGTTTTGTTTTTTGACGGTCTTGAAGAAGATGGATGTCGGTTTTCTTGGAGAGGTGCTGAATAATTAGCATCTATAAGTGAAGCAAACACAACTCAATGAAGAATAGTGTTTAGGATAGATTTGAACACAAGCTAAAAGAATCACTCTTAAAGTTAGTAATTCGGTTTTTTAGTTAAGGAAGTGAATCACTCTCGACCTTAAACTAAAAGGGTTTTAATTAACAAAATAAGTGAATCACTCTCAAATCTTGTTAATTGGGTTTGAACTCTTGTAGTTTTACTTATGTATTTGATCTAGGGGATCAAACACTTGTGCGAAATTTAGGTGTTTTAAACAAAGAACAAACGATGAAAGGTGGAACGATTCTATGGAGATGGTTCGAACAAGTGATGGATAGTGCTTAGTCCAGATTTCCTATAAAGAATTTAATCACCAAGGAATTAAACTAAGGGTTTGAAAGCACAAAGAATTTAATCACCAACTTTCAGAATTTCGATGAATACTCAAAGCATTCGACCAAAACAAAACAAACTGTCTACTTCCACTCTAATCTCCAAAATAAGCGTACAACCTACTCTATATATATGAAAACAAACTCCTAGCATGCTCAGGACAAGTCCCTAAGTCATAACACCAATAAAACTCTAAAAGATTGAATCATGTAAAATCCATTGTTTTAAGAACGTAGGCAAAACCATGACTCCTAATACAACTCAAACACAAAGCAATAAAGATATGAAGAGTTCTAGTCGAACTCAACAAGCATGCACCATGCACGCCTATGCACAATGCGTAAGTTTGCTACTCTTCTCCCATGCATGTGACCATGCACACCAACACCTTAGAGGTAGCAAAACTAACACCTAATTTATATAAACAATCCCATTCAAGTTGAGGAACAAGTTGAGGAACCCTTGAAGCAAGTATGCACCATGCACGCCTATGCACAATGCGTAAGTTTGCTACTCTTCTCCCATGCATGTGACCATGCACACCAACACCTTAGAGGTAGCAAAACTAACACCTAATTTATATAAACAATCCCATTCAAGTTGAGGAACAAGTTGAGGAACCCTTAAAGCAAGTGCCAACAATTGAGCATCATCTAATGGATCATCCTCCCTTCTTCATAAACAATTGTCCTCAATTGAGCATCTTCTTCATCATGTAAGTATGGCGCCAAGTATCCAATATTAAATGTAGCACTCACACCATATTCTCCTGATAACTCCAACTAATAGGCATTGTCATTGAACTTCTCAATTATCTTGAAAGGACCTTCTGATCGTGGCATCAACTTGTTTTTGCGCATATTAGGAAACCTTTCTTTCCTCAAATGTAACCGCACTAGATCACCTACCTTGTACACATGTTGCTTTTGGTTCTTGTTGGCCAGCACCTTATATCTTTCATTCACCTTCTCTATTCTTGCAAGAACTTAAGCATGAAGCTTCAACATAGCCTCGGCTTTAGCTTTAGCATCCACATGAACATACTCACCTTTAGCAATGGGAATCAAATCCAATGGCAGCCTTGGATTCACACCATAAACAACTTCAAATGGAGAGTGTTTAGTAGCATATGTAGGTGAACGATTATAAGCAAATTCAGCATGGGCCAATTTAACATCCCAATCTTTAGTACTCTTACTAACCAACCCCCTAAGCAAAGCACCAAGAGTTCGATTAGTTACCTCTGTTTGTCCATCTGTTTGCGGATGGTGAGAAGTACTAAAGCACAATTTTGTTCCAAGCAATTTCCACAAAGTCTTCCAAAAGTAGCTCATAAACTTGGTATCCCTATCACTCACAATAGTCTTCGGAACACCATGAAGCCTCACCACTTCTTGAAAATACAAGGCAGCAACCTTAGAAGCATCATCGGTTTTGTGGCATGGAATAAAATGAGACATCTTCGAAAACCTATCCACAACAACCATGATTGAATCTTTCCCTCTTTATGTCCTAGGAAACCCTACTATGAAATCCATGAACACATCTTCCCATGGGAACTCCGGAACCGGCAAAGGAGTATACACTCCATGATGAAATGTACTTTTAGCCTTTTGACAAGTTGCACACCTAGCCAACACCCCTTGCACATCACTTTGCATTTTCGGCCAATGAAAGTGTTCTTTTAGAATAGCTAGGGTCTTATTCATACCAAAATGACCAGCAATGCCACCTCCATGGGCTTCCCTCAAAAGCAATTCCCTAATAGACCAATTAGGAATGCACAAACGGTTGCCCTTAAAAAGGAGCCCATCTTGCAGCACATAGGAACCAATAGCACTCTTCAAACACCCCTCTATGATAGGTTGAAAATCCACATCTCTCTTGTAATACTCCTTGATGAGATCAAACCCAAGCAACCTCGAATTCAATACTCCAAGAAGTGTGTATCTTCTCGACAAAGCATCAGCCACAATGTTATTTTTGCCCTCTTTGTACTTAGAAGAAAATTGAAAAGATTGTAGGAACTCAACCCACTTAGCATGGCGTGGATTCAATTTTTGTTGCCCATGAAATGTGCTTCAATGCCTCTTGATCCGAATGAAGTATAAAGTGACTAGGCCTGAGATAATGACTCCAATGATCCAATGCTCTCACAATGGCATAAAACTCTTTATCATATGTGGAGTAATTCAACCTAGCTCCTCCCAACTTCTCACTAAAATAGGCAATTGATCGTTTTCTTTGCACCAACACAGCACCTATCCCCACTCCACTAGCATCACACTCCACCTCAAATGGTTGGGAGAAATCAGACAGGGTTAAAATTGGCGTGGCACTCAACAACTTCTTCACGGTTTCAAAAGCTTATTGGGCAGCCTCACTCCACTCAAACTTTCCCTTCTTAATGCACTCGGTCATATATAGGAGCAACAACACTACTAAAATGCCTCACAAACCTCCTATAAAATGATGCCAAACCATGGAATGCTCTCACCTCAGTCACACTAGTAGGAATTGGCCAAGTTTTGATGGCTTCCACCTTGGAAGGATCCACAGACACCCCCTCCTTAGAGACAATGTAACCAAGAAAAGTAGCACTAGGCACAAGGAATGAACACTTCTCCAACTTGCCATAGAGCTTCTTCTCCCTCAACACTCCAAACATTGCTCTCAAGTGTTGCAAATGATCCTCCACACTCCTACTATACACCAAAATATCATCTAAATACACCACCACAAATTTACCAATGAATGCCTTCAACATCTCATTCATTAGCCTCATAAAAGTACTCGGTGCATTAGTCAAACCAAATGGCATCATAGGACATTCATACAACCCTAACTTGGTTTTAAAAGCTGTTTTCCATTCATCTCCCTCCCTCATTCTTACTTGATGGTATCCACATTGAAGGTCAACTTTGAAAAACACAACTGAACCATATAACTCATCAAGCATATCATCCAACCTAGGAATTGGAAATCTATATTTTATGGTAATGTTGATCACAGCTCTAGAATCAATGCACATACGCCAAGTTCCATCCTTCTTAGGCACTAAAAGAGTAGGAACAGCACAAGGACTCATACTCTCCCTTTCATAGCCCCTCTCCATCAACTCCACAATTTGGCGTTGCATCTCATTGGTTTTTTGTGGGTTGCACCTATAGGCAGCCTTGTTGGGTAAAGAAGCCCCGGGAACAAGGTCAATTTGATGTTCTATCCCTCTAATAGGTGGCAAACCAGGTGGCAAATCCTCGGGAAAACATCCCTAAACTCCTCTAATACTTTCTCTAACTCCTTAGGAAAAACCGTGGGTTCTCCCTCCTCTTTCATCTCATTAGAAAGCAATAGAAAAGCCCTCTGATGCGGATGAGGAGCATCAAATTTACACAAGTCCTATCTCTGTTAGGATTTGTTTATTTTTCCTAGTTCTAGTCGGAATAGGACTCTTAATATCCTTGATATGAATGCTCAACTAGGATAGTTAAACATTCAAGAGTCCACGCCAACTTTAATAGGAACAATGGAAAAAGCGAAAATAAGAACAAGTAATAAGGGATATTTCTTAATGAATGATCACTCCTGAAACACTCACAAGAATCTTAAACACACTCAAACCACTCCTGGAATTAAGTTGTTTAAACACTAATTAATAAACACTCCTGAATATCAATTAATGGAAGATTAAAACTTATGAATTAACTCACAAACAATAACAATGGTTTTATCATAAAATCACTCTAACCATTCAATAGGTTAGGCGCCTATTATTTATAAGGAGTAAGCAAGAAAACCTTGCTCCTCAAGCATACCATAACACACGGCACAATCATAGCAAATTAGGAAAGTATTCCCCCTTCATTCTAGCCTAGAATCAAGCTAAACTTAAGGAAACAAAAGCTTAAGGAAAGACAACAAGTAATTTCCTTAATTACAACCAAATGACATGCCCAAAGACAGCACCCTTGCACGCCACTCCATTCTTCCAACTTAAGGTAACTTTCCTAAAATACAACCATGACAACTAAACACTTAACCACCAAAATCACTTAGGGCTTTTCGGACATTTATTGAACTAAAAACAACTCAACTAAATAACTAACATTTTAAACTAACAATGACACTAATTTAAAATGCTAATCAGTTTCTTCCTCGAGCCAAGTGACACATGACACAAATGCATTCTTGTTAGCCATCAATGTGAAACCCATGTGTTCCATCAAAAGTGAGATTGACTCATCTTGGACTGATGCCTTTGGATCCGCATCATTCTCCCCTTCTTCAAATGAATTTGCCCTCAAATTCACATCATCATAGTAGGGAGAAAGATCACCAACATTGAAGGTAGCACTCACATTGCCATAATCACTAGGTAACTCGATTTTGTAAGCACCATCACCAACTACCCCAATGACTTCGAAAGGACCATCAGCTCTAGGCATCATCTTGTTCTTCCTTTTGCTCGGAAACCTTTCCTTCCTCAAGTGTATCCATACTAGGTCACCTTCCTTGAACTTAGGTTGGCGCCTATGCTTGTTAGCTCGTTCCTTGTATTGTTGATTCATTTTCTCAATTTGAGCTTTAACTTGCGCACAAGTCTTGTTAAAAGTTTCCAGCCTTTTCTTTGAATCCGCATGTATCTCACTTCTAGGAAGAGTAACAAGATCAATAGGAAGAAAGGGGTTAACCCCATAAATTACCTCAAATGGAAAACACAAAGTTGTGGCTGAATGTGAACGGTTGTAAGCAAATTCCGCATGTGCAAGCTTCACATCCCAATCTTTTTGCGTCTTACTCACAAGGCCACGCAACAAAGAACCAAGAGTCCTATTTGTAACTTCAGTTTGGCCGTCAGTTTGAGGGTGATGGCTCGTGCTAAATAAGAGCTTTGTTCCCCCATCTTCCACAAACATCTCCAAAAGGGGCTAAGGAATTTAGAATCCCTATCCGAAACAATGCTTCTAGGAATGCCATGAAGTCTAATTACCTCCATGAAATACAAATCAGCAACATGGGAAGCATCATCCGTCTTGTGCATGGGAATGAGAGCCATCTTCGAAAATCTATCCACAACCACCATGATAGCATCTTTGCCCCTTTGAGTTCTAGGCAAACCAACAATGAAATCCATGCTCACACTATCCCAAGGTTGATCCGGAACTGGTAGAGGCGTGTAAAGCCCTTTATGAAAGGTGCTTTTAGACTTTTGGCACGTTGCACACTTGCTCACCACCATATGCACATCTTTGATCATGCTTGGCCAATAAATATGTTCACTCAAAGTATCAAGTGTCTTTTGAATGCCAAAATGACCAGCAATACCTCCACTATGCACTTCACGAACTAAAAGCTCACGCACCTTGCACTTTGGAACACACAACTTGTTTCCTTTAAAAAGAAAACCCTCTTGAACCATAAACAAGCCTTTAGGAGCATCAAAAATCGAACCAAGTTCATCATCTTCTTTGTAAAGCTCCTTCAAGTGTTCGAACCCCATTACTCTTGCATCCACCATAGCTAGCAAATAAGATCTCCTTGAAAGTGCATCTGCCACAATGTTGCTCTTTCCTTCCTTATACTTGGACGAGAAAGTGAAGGATTGGAGAAACTCAACCCACTTGGCGTGCCTATGATTGAGTTTTTGTTGGCCATGAATGTGTTTGAGCGCCTCATGATCCGAGTGAAGGATGAATGGTTTAGGCCTCAAATAATGTGACCAATGGTCCAAAGCTCGAACAATAGCATAAAACTCACGATCATAATTAGAATAATTCAGTTTGGCACCATTGAGCTTCTCACTAAAGTAGGAGATAGGGCGCTTCTCTTGGATCAAAACAGCACCAATTCCCAATCCACTTGCATCACACTCTACCTCGAACAACTTGTTGAAATCCGGCAAAGCAAGTATAGGAGCACTACACAACTTCTCTTTAACTTATTCAAAAGCCTTTTGCGCCAAAGGAGACCATTCAAACTCACCTTTCATCAACAAAGCAGTGATAGGAGCCATAATGGAAGAGAAGTTTCGAATGAATCTTCTATAGAACGAAGCCAAGCCATGGAAGCCTCGACATTCATGAGCATTAGTAGGGGCCAGCCATGAAGAGATCGCTTGCACTTTAGAAGGATCAACATGAACTCCTTCCTTGGAAACAATGTAACCAAGAAACGCTATGCTTGAAATAAGGAACTCACACTTTTCCATCTTGCCGAAAAGTTTTTGCTCTCTAAGTTTCTCAAATAAGCTTCTCAAATGTAGCAAATGATCATCAACACTTTTACTATAAACAAGGATATCATCCAAATAAACAACAACAAACTTGTTTAAAAAGGAACGAAGTACCTCATTCATAAGTCGCATGAAAGAGCTAGGAGCGTTGCATAAGCCAAAGGGCATCACCATCCACTCATAAAGACCTTGTTTAGTCTTAAAATGCAGTTTTCCATTCATCTCCTTCTCTAATCCTCATTTGATGATAACCACTTCTAAGATCGATTTTTGAGAACATCGAAGCTCCATTGAGTTCATCTAGCATATCCTCCAATCTAGGCATGGGAAACCTATACTTCACAGTAATATTGTTCACGACCCTACTATCAATGCACATCCTCCATGTACCATCTTTCTTAGGCACAAGTAAAGTGGGAACCGCACAAGGACTCATGCTTTCTCTTACATACCCTCTTTCGATCAACTCTTCAATTTGCCGTTGAAGTTCTTTGGAAGCACTTGGATCACACCTATAAGCAGGTTTATTAGGCAAAGAAGCTCCCGGAACTAAGTCAATGGCATGTTCAATTCCCCTTAGGGGTGGCAGCCCTTGTGGAAGGTCTTCCGGAAATACATCACAAAATTCCTTCATGAGTGAATCAAGTTGTGGATTACTTGGCTTCACTTCACTTGCAGCAGCATGTTTGATGACTAAGGCATAGCACACGTCTTCATCTTCAATCTCCTTCTCGAATTCTTTGGAAGAAAGAAACAAACTAGTCTTCTTTTCTTCCTTCTTGTGAACCACGGCACTAGGAGCCAAAGGATGCAATCTAATCCTCTTTGAACCAACTAAAACAGTATACACGTTGGAGTCTCCTTCATGTATCACCTTTCTATCAAATTGCCATGGTCTTCCAAGTAAAACGTGTCAAGCATTCATGGGAAGCACATCACACCATAGCTCATCTTCGTAGTTCCCTATGGAGAAAGAAAGTAACGCTTGTTTCTTCACCCTAAGTCCCGTATCATCAAGCCAACTTAACTTGTAGGGGCGTGGATGATCCCTCACAACAAGACTCAATTTGCTCACCAAATCTGCCGCAACAACATTGGTACAAGAACCACTATCAATGATCTTGTTACAAGTGTTTTCACCCACTTTACAACGAGTATGGAACAAGTTCTCTCTTTGCTCTTTGTTTGGGAGGCAATCAACATGTAAAACCCTCCTAACAACACCAATAAGCCTACTGTCATCTTCGGCATATGCATCTTCTTCCTCACTCTCAACCGTGTCATCTCTAGGCACAAATTCGTACAACTCCTCTTCTTCATTCAATTCTATGTATTGCCTCATGGTGAGAGCTTTCTTTGTTGGACAATTACTAGCAATATGTCCTCTTCCTTGACACTTGAAACACTTCCGATTTTCTTCAAATTGGTTTCCCTAGGAACAAAAACTTTCTGTTTTTCGACCCTTTTATCATCTTTCGTTGCATGTTCTTTCTTAGACCCTTCATAGTTCTTGTTAAAAGATGAATAAGAAGAATAAGAAGAAGACGGTTTGAAAGAGTTACCAGTTTTAGCATAGGACGATTTTGGCTTGTCCTCTTTCTCATGAGATTCAAATTTAAGCGCCAATCTACACACTTCATCAAACGTAGTGTAAGTTGACACCTCTACCTTCCTTGCAATAGGACGGTTCAAGCCTTTGATGTAACGAGCAACTTTCATTGCTTTCCTTTCTTTTATGTCACAAATAAGGCACAATTTATCAAATTCCATAGTGTACTCATGCACACTCAACGTATCTTGACACAAAGTAGTCAACTTTATGTACTGTTTTTGCTCGTAATCACTTGGCAAATATTTCTCCTTGAGCTTCTCTTTCAACTTAGTCCAACTACTAAGCATGTCTTTCTTCTTTCTTGCACGTTTTGCCTTCAAATTTTCGAGCCAAATACCAGCATATTTGGTCAATCTAACTGAAGCTATCTTGAATCTCCATTGATCATCAAACCCCCTATAATCACACACCTTCTCCAATTGTCGAATCCACTCAAGTAAATCTTCCGGACTAGAATCACCAGTGAAATCATCCAATTTTAATCCCCTATCATCATTGAAATTAGGTTTAAGAACCCTAACTTCATCATCTTCATCCGAGAGTCCAATGTAATCAACACTATTTTTATCCAACTTCTTAGTGGTAATAGAAGTTATAGCATCCATTCTAGTTTCAAGTCTACTAACATAACTCGAATCAGCATTATATTTTGCTTGGAAATCAAATTGCATCTTAGCTATGTCCTCTATAGCCTTAGCTAGTTTTTCCATTTCACTCGACATTATAACAATCACAACAAGAAAACTGATCTAACTTCACTAATAAAGTGCAGATTCCACAAGTGGTAAAAAATTACGAAATTTTAACAAAAGTAAATTTGGGATCTTAGAAGACACCTCCAGCTGGAATCAGTCAAAAATTCGAAACAAGATGCTCCCAGTTTCCTATCAAAGTCAGTCGCGCCAGATTCGTACCAAAATAACACGATTCACAAGAAATATCTAAAAACCATATCAAACGAACTCTAAATCTCACGAAATTTTAGAACAGTAAACTAGACTTGGAATATACCAGTTTAGGCTCAAGAATCACCTCAAAAGACGTTCTAAATAGGGAGAACGAGGATGATCAAAACAGCCACAAAACGTCCCTTCCTCTTCAATCACTGATACCACTTGATATGAATGCTCAACTAGGATAGTTAAACATTCAAGAGTCCACGTCAACTTTAATAGGAACAATGGAAAAAGCAAAAATAAGAACAAGTAATAAGGGATATTTCTTAATGAATGATTACTCCTGAAACACTCACAAGAATCTTAAACACACTCAAACCACTCTTGGAATTAAGTTGTTTAAATACTAATTAATAAACACTCCTGAATATCAATTAATGGAAGATTAAAGCTTATGAATTAACTCACAAACAATAACAATGGTTTTATCATAAAATCACTCTAACCATTCAATAGGTTAGGCGCCTATTATTTATAAGGAGTAAGCAAGAAAACCTTGCTCCTCAAGCATACCATAACACACGGCACAATCATAGCAAATTAGGAAAGTATCCCCCCTTAATTCTAGCCTAGAATCAAGCTAAACTTAAGGAAACAAAAGCTTAAGGAAAGACAACAAGTACTTTCCTTAATTACAACCAAATGACATGCCCAAAGACAGCACCCTTGCACGCCACTACATTCTTCCAACTTAAGGTAACTTTCCTAAAATACAACCATGACAACTAAACACTTAACCACCGAAATCACTTAGGGATTTTCGGACATTTATTGAACTAAAAACAACTCAACTAAATAACTAACATATTAAACTAACAATGACACTAATTTAAAATGCTAATCAGTTTCTTCCTCGAGCCAAGTGACACATGACACAAATGCATTTTTGTTAGCCATCAATGTGAAACCCATGTGTTCCATCAAAAGTGAGATTGGCTCATCTTGGACTGATGCCTTTGGATCCGCATCAATCCTAATCCTAGTAGGATTATAACTCCTAGTTCTGTTAGGATTCTAATAGTTTATAAATTCTAGTTGAGTTAGAAATCCAAATCCGAGTTGGATTAGGATTCTAATTGGAGTAGAATTATAGTAGCATTAGGAGTTTAATAGAAGTAGAAGCATAGTAGGCGTGTAGTTGCTTGCTGCCCAAGTTGGAGTTTGTTCCAACTGGTTTAGGAGTGTGTTCATTGCTTTGTTTTATCTTGTTTTAGTTTCCCTAGCCTTAGTAAGACTAGGTTTATTATTTTCTTTTGTTTGCATGCCTATTTAAAGGCTGGTTCTTCATTAATAAAAAGGCAAAGTTGTTTTTGTTAAGAAATTCGAGTGCTTGTTTGCATTGAATGTTGGTCGTCGTACCACGAACATACAAATCGAGGTTTGTGTGCATCTCCTAATCGAGGTTAGTGAGAGATCCTCTAGTTCTCGAGGGAACATATAGAGCCTATCCAATTTAATGTTTCAATCTTTACGTTTTAATTCATATAAAGTTCGAGTCTTCTGGTCATTAAAAGTGAGATTCGAGTGTTTAGAGTGTTGTTCTTAATTTTAGATTCCGCAATAACATCAATTGGTATCAGAGCAAAGGCATCTAAGTTCCTTTGGTGCTTGGACATTCTTGGAGAAGAAGAAAGAAGGAAGAAGAAAATAGCCCGTAACAGCCAGATGTTTAAGGAAAATTTAAGCGACTCGTTCTCCCACATTCGATCGAATTTTTGGGTGATTATTGATTCTAAATTGGACTACTATTCTCTACTTTATTGTCCTAAAATTGCGTAAGATTTGAAGTTGAGTTGCTATATATTCGAGACTGATCTTTCGAAGTGGTCTAAAACCGGGTGAATCTGGAATAGTTTTGGGATAAAATAAACTGTGAACTACTGGCTTCGAATTTTTGCTTGAAATTTTGGTCGAGTGCTTAATACATATAGGACTAGGTCCTGAAAAATTTTCGTGTTGTTTGGAGACATAACGACTGCACAGAAAGCAGAAACGTTTGACGAAAGATCCTGTCTTTTGAGCAAGTATGGTGAGTGAGTCTTCAAAGAAGTTGGAGGACGATGTGGATCTCTTGGGGAACAAGATGGTGCAGTTGAATGCTAGCCTAGATTATGTGGTTAGTGCTATTAAGGAGATGCAAACGGATCTGTTGGAGTTGAAAAACAAAACTGGTGAACGTTCCTACAACTCATATGAACGACCACCACGCAAGGATGAAAACATCAAACATGGAGACCTTCCCGAGTTTAATGGCCTAAAGGGTCCAGATTCATTTTTGAATTGGGAGAGGCGCATGATTCGTCTCTTTGATCACAAGAACATGAGTGATTACAAGCGTTTTGATCATGCTATCTTGAGGTTGACGGAGTATGCAAGTGATTGGCTTGATAGCTATCAAAATAGGCGCAGAAGAGAAGGGAAGGAGGAGTTAGCAACTTGGACAGATTTGCGTGGCAAGATGAAGAAACGTTTTGTCCCTAGGACTTACAAGCAAGAATTCTTCATCAAATTGAATTCCTTGCAACAAAATCAGTTGAGTGTGGAACCCTATATTTCGGAGTTTGAAAGGTTGTGGCTGGCGTGTGATTGCAAGGATGAAGATGAGCAAAAATCCGCCAAGTTCCTAATTGGTCTCAAGAAGAAAATTGTTGATTTTGTGGAACTCCATCCTTATGAGACGTTTGATGACTTGTGTTTACTAGCCAAGAAGGTAGAAAGGCAGCAAGAGCCAAAGGCTAGGGAAGGGAGTGGTGTGATGGCGCCAAGGGTGGAAGGAGTCAAGGTAGGAGACGCTGCCTCTAAGTCTAGTAGTGAGGGTGCTTCATCATCTACCTACAGGACTCAAAGCCAGAAAAAGGCTCCAACTTTGACACAAGGGCAACAAACTATGAAGGAGAAGATGTGCTTGAAGTGTAGGGGCTTTGGTCACTTGCAAAGGGAGTGTCCAAATCGAGTTCTAGTTTCGGTGAAGGATCATCAAGCTCTCATGGCTGTTGTTGGGTTTGATGAGGGGGAGGACACATTGGAGGATGTGGTGAACGAGGGTTTTTGGCAAGGGACTCCATTGTTTGAGGCTGAAAACGAACATAAAAGCTTGATCTTGCGTAAAGCTTTTATGGCTACTCCACAACAAACTGACGAGCATGAACAAAGGGAGAACTTTTTTCAAACTAGGTGCCTCGTCAATGGTAAGTTGTTTTCGGTTATTGTGGATAGTGGCTCGTGTGCTAATGTATGTGCTTTGTCAATGGTGGAAGAGGCGAAATTACCTACACAAGACCATCCTAGGCCTTATAAACTGAGTTGGTTGGATGAGAAGTGTGGCGTGTGGGTGAAGAAACGAGCTCTTGTTTCTTTTCGAATTGGTGGCTACATGGACCAACTATGGTGTGACATGGTGCCTATGACCGCTTGTTCATTATTGTTGGGTCGTCCATGGCAGTCAGATAAAAGTGTCATTCATCATGGGAGTGACAACATCTATTCGGTTTTGAAGGATGGGGAAAGGATAGGATTGAAACCTTTGCCTCCAAGGGGTGTTGTGGTGCCTACGGTTAGTCCTAGTGCTAGTGCATCAAGGGAGACTTCGAGTGTGGCTGCTGTAGCTACACCTCATGTGTGCTTGAGTTCTTGTAGGGAGGAAGTATTGGAAGTGGCTAGCAACAAGAAGGAAAGGCGCGCAAAACTGCTACACTTGCGCCACAATCCAACTTTGGACGAGGGAGATTATGTGTGGTTGTCCTTGACAGCACAAAAACTTCACGTAAACCATAAGCATGGCGAGCCTATGGATGAAGGACCGTTCAAAGTGGTGAAGAGGATTGGCTATGAGACTTACAAAGTGCTGTTGGGTCATGTAATTTGCACCACATTACAAGCAAGTGACTTAGTTCCGTGCTTTGACGCAACTTAAGACAAGTTGGATTCTAAGGGGGAGAGTATGATGCGGATGAGAAGCATCAAATTTATACAAAACCTATCTCTGTTTGGATTTGTTTGTTTTTCGTAGTTCTAGTCGGAATAGGACTCTTAATATCCTAATCCTAGTAGGATTATAACTCCTAGTTCTGTTAGGAGTCTAATAGTTTATAAATTCTAGTTGAGTTAGAAATCCAAATCTGAGTTGTATTAGGATTCTAATTGGAGTATAATTATAGTAGCATTAGGAGTTTATTAGAAGTAGAAGCATAGTAGGCGTGTAGTTGCTTGCTGCCCAAGTTGGAGTTTGTTCCAACTGGTTTAGGAGTGTGTTTATTGCTTTGTTTTATCTTGTTTTTGTTTTTCCTAGCCCTAGTAGGACTAGGTTTGTTATTTGCTTTTGTTTGCAAGCCAATTTAAAGGCTGGTTCTTCATTATTAAAATGGCAGAGTTGTTTTTGTTAAGAAATTCGAGTGCTTGTTTGCATTGAATGTTTGTCGTCGTACCACGAACATACAAATCGAGGTTTGTGTGCATCTCCTAATCGAGGTTAGTGAGAGATCCTCTAGTTCTCGAGGGAACATATAGAGCCTATCCAATTTAAAGTTTCAATCTTTACGTTTTAATTCATATAAAGTTCGAGTCATCTGGCCATTAAAAGTGAGATTCGAGTGTTTAGAGTGTTGTTCTTAATTTTAGCTTCCACAATCACATCACCCTCCCCTCCTTAGTAAATTCCTCCGCATATTGTCTCTCATCAAGGAACAATTTTGTGTTGGTTTTGCAATATTAGTGCGGGGTTTCAAAGCTGTTTTCTTTTATCCAATCGTGGCAATATACACATTAGCCCTCCCATCAAATTTCACAAATCTATCAAATTACCATGGCCTTCCCAACAAAATATGACAGGCATCCATACTACAAACATCACATAGTACTTCATCTTGAAACTTACCAATAGAAAACGAAATAAGGGCCTGCTTAGTTACCTTAATGTCGCTTCCATCACTTAGCCAATGCAATTTGTAGGGCTTTGCATATGGTGTAGTTGGCCACTTCATCTTGTTAGGAACATTCTTTCCCTTTGTGTATCAAGAGGCACCGATTTTGTATGTAAGGCTCCCCTCAAAATCAGTTGCTTTCCCACCATCATAGGCTCCTCCTCCGAGTCTGCCTCATAATCATCCTCAACAATCACTCCTTCACCCTCCTCCTGTTCTTCTACTTCCACGGCCTTCATGGCATACTCCTCTTCAATCTCTTGAACATCCCTTAAAGTCATCACCTTATTGCTTGGGCAATCCTTAATCACATGTCCATAGCCTTTGCACTTAAAGCAAATTCTTTTATCCTCACCGGTAAGAGGACCACTCGACTTTTTCTCATCCTTCTTGAACTTGTCGAATTTTAGGGTGAATTTGGTGGTGGAACTACCCCCCTTATCCTCAAAGGTTTTGGAGTAATGCTTTGTATAGGTTTTAGTGCTCACGGCCTTCTTTCCCTTTGCATACGTTTCGACCTTCAAAGCCATGTTGCACACCTCTTCAAACGTCCAATGTGGCTGGAGATCAACCTTCTTAGCTATATGCCTCTCTAGTCCAGTTATGAACCTAGCTATCTTGTGCTCGGTTTTCTCCTCCAAGTCACACATAATGTTGAGTCTCTCAAACTGATTGATGTATTCTTCCACGGACAAAGAATTTTGCTTGAAAGCTTGCAACTGTAAGTACACATCTTGTACAAAATCACTCGGCAAAAATCGTTTCTTCATGCGTTTTTTGAGTGCTTCCCAATATTCCAACTTTGGCTTCCTTTCTCTCCTTCTCTTCCCCTTGAGGTTTTCATACCACAAGCTAGCATAGCTCGTGAGTTTGAGAACAGCCACCTTGAATCTTTTCCTATCATCAAAGTCCTTGTAATCAAAGACTCTCTCCATCCTTTGTATCCACTCCAAGAACTTCTCGGGTTTCATGGCTCCATTAAACTCCGGCAAATCCAATCTTAAACCCCTATCATCATCCCTCCCTCCTTGGTTACGTGGCAAATCCAATCTTAAATCCAATCTTGAACGTATCTTGAAGCGTTTTCTTCTTCGAACAAAAATTGCACTTAACGATGGATGATGATGGTTGTTGGTTGTGTATGGATGTTTGATGAATTATGGTTGGATGTTTACGCAAGCTCTGATACCAAGATGATGTATTTGATCTAGGGGATCAAATACTTGTGCGGAATTTAGGTGTTTTAAACAAAGAACAAACGATGAAAGGTGGAACGATTCTATGGAGATGGTTCGAACAAGTGATAGATAGTGCTTAGTCCAGATTTCCTATAAAGAATTTAATCACCAAGGAATTAAACTAAGGGTTTGAAAGCATAAAGAATTTAATCACTAACTTTCAGAAATTCAATGAATACTCAAAGCATTCGACCAAAACAAAACAAACTGTTTACTTGCACTCTAATCTCCAAAATAAACGTACAACCTACTCTATATATATGAAAACAAACTCCTAGCATGCTTAGGACAAGTCCCCAAGTCATAACACCAATAAAACTCTAAAAGATTGAATCATGAAAAATCCATCGTTTTAAGAACGTAGGCAAAACCATGACTCCTAATACAACTCAAACACAAAGCAATAAAGATATGAAGAGTTCCAGTCGAACTCAACTAGCATGCACCATGCACGCCTATGCACAATGCGTAAGTTTGCTACTCTTCTCCCATGCATGTGAACATGCACACCAACACCTTAGAGCTAGCAAAACCAACACCCAATCCATATAAACAATCTTATTCAAGTTGAGGAACAAGTTGAGGAACCCTTGAAGCAAGTGCCAACAATTGAGCATCATCAAATGGATCATTTACCTCCCAAGAAATTCGTGCAAATTAGAATAAAAACACCTCGTTTTTAATCTTTAAACTCGACGGTTTATAACAAAGTTTTTCAACAACAAAATCTGCCTCTCATTGATGTTGAAGCTTACATATATATAGTACATGAATAAAAAGACTTAAAGCATCAGCAACTAAGCCTAATACACTAAGGAGATTAAACAAAGCAAATAAACTACAAAATATCTCTTAAAGCTAGCTAAATCAGCACATCTAGCACTAGCTTTGCTGCATCACTTCTTTGAACGTGGTTTAAGGGAAGGAAACCAATGAGAACCTTTCCTTCACATGAAGATAGCTCCACCTAAGCAAGGAGCTCATCATTTGGCTGCTAAATACCCTTGCTCACATCAGCACAAAGGGGCTGCTCTTACACGCCTATTTAGAAGCATTAAGCAAATAGGAGGCTTTCCAAACTAGGAAGGAAAGCTTGTCATTGGTTCCATTGCTGCAAGTATACTTCTATGACTAAGCTAAGAGCTTATTACAACATGTATCACACGTCCCATTACATCCTAAGCTAAGCAAAATAAAACCGATTTTGCAAAACCGAAATTACAAAAACTGTTTAAAGAGCTAAGTAGCTAACTAGTATAGTTAGTGAATGTAAAGCATGTTTAGGACTTAATTAGCACTAATTGACATTAAGCACCTCAAGCACACACCTCACCAACACCCATGGGCAGCTGCTTGCTTGTCCTACTTAGCTTCTCCTCCTTCGTTGCTTAGTATGATTACATTAGTACTATTCTTTAAGCCATGAATCTCTCCTTTGTTGTAATTAAGATTAGTACTTAGTAATACCTCTTGGTTTGCATCTGATTTCGCATCATCCTCCCCTTCTTCAAAAGGAATTGTCCTCAATACTTGCACATCTTCATCTTCATTGAATGTTGCTGCCATGCCATATTCTCCGGGAAGGTCTATCATGTAAGCATTGTCTCCATAACGTTCAAGAACCTTGAAAGGCCCTTCAGCTCGAGGCATGAGTTTATGCTTCCTTTTGCTTTGAAATCTCTCCTTCCTTAAGTGAATCCACACCAAATCTCCAGGAGCAAACACCCTTGGTTTTCGACTTTTTGTTTGCTTTCTTCTTGTACATCTCGTTTGCTTTTTCTATGTTGGTGCGTATTTCTTTATGAACCTTCACCATTGCTTCAGCTTGTTGCCTAGCATCTCCATGGACACAAGAATCTTTAGGCAATGAAATAAGATCAATAGGTACATAAGGATTTACCCCATATACCACTTCGAATGGTGAGTGTTTTGTTGCAAAAGTTGGAGTTCTATTGTATGCAAACTCCGCATGGCATAGCTTGACGTCCCAATCTTTTCCGGTCTTGCTCACTAAGCCCCTTAATAAGGTGCCTAGAGTTCAGTTAGTCAATTTAGTTTGACCGTCCGTTTGAGGGTGATGTGAAGTACTAAACAACAACTTAGTACCCATCATTCTCCATATGGACCTCCAAAAGTGACTCAAAAACTTACTATCTCGATCCGAGACAATAGTTCTTGGCACTCCATGTAAACGTACAATTTCACTGAAATACAAACATGAAACGTTAATAGCATCTTCTGTTTTGTGGCAAGGCACAAAGTGTGCCATTTTAGAGAAACGGTCTACCACCACCATGATTGAATCTTTCCCTCTTTGTGTTCTAGGAAGTGCAACAATGAAATCCATGCTAGCATCCTCCCATGGTCTCTTCGATACTGGTAAAGGAGTATACAACCCCTTATGAAACGTGCTCTTCGCTCTTTGACAAACACCAGAACGAGCTAAAACAACGTGCACTTCTTTAATCATGTGAGGCCATGAAAAATGTTCTTGTAATAGCTCCATGGTTTTGCTAACACCAAAATGGCCAGACAAACCACCTCCATGAGCTTCCCTAATCAGCAAATCACGAACGGGACACTTAGGAACACCAAGTTTGTTCCCTTTGAATAAGAACCCCTCCATTTGATGATACTGGTCTTTTGGACCATCTTTGGTAGCAACGAACAGGTCACGCATCTCATCATCAAGAACATAGAACTCTTTAATCAATTCGAAACCAAGTACCTTGGAATCCACCATATTAAGCAATAGGTGCCTCCGAGATAATGCATCTTCTACAATGTTAGCTTTTCCAGCTTTGTATTTAGCAACAAAATTGAATGATTGTAAGAATTCTACCCATTTAGCATGACGAGCACTAAGCTTATGTTGTCCATGAATATATTTCAATGATTCATGATCGGAATGATGAACAAAAGCTTGTGGTCGTAAATAGTGACTCCAATGATTAAGAGCTCTAATCATAGCGTAAAACTCTTTATCATAGGTAGAATAATTCAATTTGGCGTTGTTAAGCTTCTCGCTAAAATAAGCAATAGGCTTGCCACATTGAATCAAAACAGCCCCAATACCTGTTCCACTTGCTTCACATTCAACTTCAAATGGTTTAGTAAAATCAGGTAAAGCTAGAATAGGCGTGTTACACATTTTCTCTTTTACAAGTTCAAACGCCTTTTGAGAAAGTGCTGAAATTATTTATAAACCTCCTATAAAATGAAGCTAAACCATGAAAAGATCTCACCTCGGTGATAGTTTTTGGAACCGGTCAAGAGGAAATCGCCTCTAGTTTGGATGGATCCACCTTCACACCTTCATCTGAAATGATGAAGCCAAGAAAGCCAATCTCTCTTTGCATAAACGTGCACTTCTCAAGCTTGCCGTAGAGTTTTTGCTCTCGTAGAACTTCAAACAATTGTTGCAAATGATTTAAATGATCATCCTTGTTAGAACTGTAAACAAGAATATCATCCACGAACTTTCCCAAAATTGGCCTAAGTACTTCATTCATCAATCTCATGAACGTATTAGGGGCATTTGTGAGACCAAACGGCATAACCAGCCATTCGTATAACCCGTACTTCGTTTTGAAAGCCGTTTTTCATTCATCTCCCTCTCTCATGCATATTTGGTGATATCCACTTCTCAAATCAACTTTCGAAAACACTTTGGATCCACTCAACTCGTCCAGCATGTCATCTAATCTCGGGATAGGAAATCTGTATTTTATGGTTATGTTATTCACAGCAAGACTATTGATGTATTTAATCTTGTAGGATTAAACACTTGTGCAGAAATTATATTCGTAGTAACAAAGAACAAAAGATAGATCCTAAATCAATTGATAAAGCAAAGCACCACAATGTGATTTAAGGGTTTTGAAGCATAAAGGCTAAGCCACTAACATCAAGAGATTTTGATTACCACTCAAAGGTTAAACACAAAGCAAAACTCGAAATATTCATTAACTGATTAATGAACGTACAACCTAAGCTATATAAACGAATGAAACAAAACCCTAATAGGCTTAGGATAAGTCCCTAAGTTATAGACTTCTAACACTCTTGAATCATGTAAAATCCATCGTTTTAAGAACGTAGGCAAAACCATTACTCCTAATACAACTCGGAAAAGATAACATAAACAATAAAGGGTATGAAGAGTTCTTACAAGCATAGAACTCAACTAAGCATGTCTAGACACGCCTCCTACATTCCTAACATAACTAGGAATGTTCCCATGCACCTTCTACGTTGTTTCTTATTTCAAATAAGTCACCATGCACACGCATACTTTTGTAGCAAAGAAACCAACTAAAGTGCCATGCATTGAACCCAACTCCAATTGTGGAATCTTCGAACCAAGGGCAACCAATTGAGCAATTTGGTCATCATCTACTCATGTATCATCCTCCCCTTCTTCAAAACCAATTGTCCTCAATTGAGCATCTTCATCATCATGCAAATAAGCCGATAAATCTCCTATATTAAATGTAGCACTCACACCATAATCACTGGGCAACTCTAGCTTGAATGCATTATCATTGAATTTCTCCACAATCTTGAAAGGTCCTTCGGAACATGGCATCAATTTATTCTTCCTTAAGTTAGGAAATCTCTCCTTTCTCAAGTGCAACCATACTAAATCACCCACTTTATAAGAATGCTGCTTGCGGTGCTTGTTTGCTAGCTTCTTATATCTCTCATTCACTTGCTCAATGCGAGCTCTCACTTGTGCATGCAACTTTAACATAGCTGCTGCCTTCTCCTTGGCATCCTTATGTACATATTCCTCCTTAGGCAATGGAATCAAGTCCAAAGGAATGCGTGGAACCACACCATATACTACTTCAAAAGGTGACACTTAGTAGCATAAGTTGGTGCTCTATTATATGCAAATTCAGCGTGCGCCAACTTCATGTTCTAATCTTTGGTGCTCTTGCTCACTAAGCCTCGAAGTAAAGCTCCCAAGGTTCTATTGGTGACCTCGGTCTGTCCATCCGTTTGTGGATGGTGTGAAGTGCTAAAACAAAGCTTAGTACCTAATAGTTTCCACAATGTCTTCCAAAAGTAGCTCATGAATTTTGTGTCCCTATCACTTACAATAGTTTTAGGAACCCCATGAAGTCGAAGGATCTCTTGGAAATACAATGTTGCTACGTTGCTTGCATCATCAGTTATATGGCATGGAAGGAAGTGTGCCATCTTAGAAAACCTATCCACCACCACCATGATGGAATCCTTGCCTCTTTGAGTTCGAGGCAACCCCACAATAAAGTCCATAGCCACATCATCCCAAGGAAATTCTGGAACTGGTAGTGGAGTGTACATACCATGGTGAAATGTACTATTGGCCTTTTGACAACTAGCACATCTAGCCAACACCCCTTGCACATCCCCTTGCATCTCGGGCCAATAAAAGTGTTCTTGTAAGATGGCTAAGGTCTTGTTAATGCCAAAATGCCCTGCAATACCACCTCCATGAGCCTCTCTCACCAACAACTCCCTAATAGAACACTTAGGCACACACAAGCTATTTCCTTTAAAAAGAAAGCCCTCTTGTACCACATAAGTACCTACTATCCCCTTTCCACAAGCCTCCGTAATAGGCTTGAAATCAACATCTCCCTCATAATACTCCTTTATAAGATCGAAACCAAGGAGCCTAGAATGCAATACACCCAACAAAGAATACCTCCTAGACAATGCATCAGCCACAATATTTGACTTCCCTTCTTTATACTTGGACGAAAAATTAAATGATTAGAGGAACTCCACCTACTTAGCATGTCTAGGATTCAATTCTTGTTGTCCATGAATATGTTTTAAGGCCTCATGATCCGAATGCAAATGAAATGACTAGGCCTCAAATAATGGCTTAAATGGTTTAATGCTCTCACAATAGCATAAAACTCATTATCATAAGTTGAGTAATTCAACCTAGCCCCTCCCAATTTCTCACTAAAATACGCAATGGGTCTCTTCTCTTGCACCAAAACTACCCCAATGCCCACACCACTAGCATCACACTCCACTTCAAAAGGCTTAGAAAAATCCGGCAATGCAAGAATAGGTGTGTTACTTAGGAGGTCCTTAATGGTTTCAAATGCTTGTTGGGCAGCCTCACTCCATTCAAACCTCCCCGTCTTGATGCATTCAGTCAATGGTGCAACAACACTACTAAAACCTCTCACAAAACGCCTATAAAATGAGGCAAGGCCATGAAAAGAACGTACCTCAGTGATGGATGAAGGAATAGGCCATGTTTTGATGGATGCCACCTTGGAAGGATCGACACAAACACCTTCATTCGATACAATGTAACCAAGGAAGGTCACACTTGGCACCAAAAATAAGCACTTTTCTAATTTGCCATATAGCTTTTGCTTCCTCAAAGCTTCGAACATAGCTCTCAAATGGCTCAAATGATCCACCACACTTTGACTATAAATGAGTATATCATCAAGATACACTACCACATACTTGCCAACGAAAGGTTTCAAAACTTCATTCATCAAGCGCATGAATGTACTAGGGGCATTAGACAATCCAAAAGGCATCACCAACCACTCATATAACCCTATTTTAGTCTTAAAAGCCGTTTTTCACTCGTCACCTTCTCTCATCCTAATTTAGTGATAACCACTTCGCAAATCTATCTTAGAGAAAACAGTGGAACCATACAATTCATCAAGTAAATCATATAACCTTGGGATTGGAAATCAATACTTGATTGTGATGTTGTTCACGACCCTGGAGTCAATACACATGCGCCATGTACCATCCTTCTTAGGCACTAAGAGTGTAGGAACCGCACAAGGGCTCATGCCTTCCCTTACATAACCTCTTGCCATAAGCTCTTCAATTTGGCGTTGCAACTCCTTTGTCTCTGGAGGATTGCACCTATAAGCTGCTTTATTTGGAAATGAAGCACCGGGAACTAGATCGATTTGATGCTCAATACCTCGAATGGGTGGCAAACCAGGTGGCAAATCTTCCGGAAATACATCCTTGAACTCCTCAAGGACCCTTTGCAAGCACTTTGGAAATTTCAAGCTTGAATCTGCCTCGTCAGTCGTAGGATTGGCTAAAAGAATGAAAACCTTTCCCTCTTGCTCAAATTCATGCTCAAATTGCTGCTCATTCAAAAAGAGTACTTCCTTAGGTTTAGCTAGAGTGGTCAAAGGTTTGAGTGTCGTCCTCTTCTTTCCCACCGTAGCTATGTAAACATTTGCCCTGCCATCATACTTGACATATCTATCATATTACCAAGGACGCCCCAAGAGAATGTGGCAAGCATCCATGTCACAAACATCACACAACACCTCATCCTTGAACTTGCCTATAGAGAAGACAATCAAGGCTTGCTTAATGACTCTCACATCACTCCCATCACTCAACAAATGTAGCTTGTAGGGCTTAGGATGAACCGTAGTAGGCCACTTCAATTTGTCTACCAAAGTGGAGGAAACTACATTAGTGCAACTCCCCGTATCAATAATGAGTTCACACCCTATCCTTCACCAAACACCTAGTAAGAAAGATGCGTTCTCTTTGAGTCTCCAAAGGCATAGGTTTAGTGTATAAGGTGCGTCTAAGAATAAGATGTCTTCCTCCTTATTTCGGCTCTTCCTCCGAATCAGCTACAAACCCATCCTCCTCAGATAATGGCTCACCTTCCTCCTCTTCCTCCTTATCATCCGTTTCTCCCATCCTTGCAAGTTCTTCCTCTACTTCATGAATATCACGCAAGGTTATAACCCTATTACTAGGACAGTCCTTGATAACATGACCATAACCCTTACACTTGAAGCACACTCTCCTATCATCCGAGGTTAAAGGTGTATTCTCCTTCTCCTTGTCCTTCTTGAACTTCTCAAACCGTGTAGGAGGTTTAGTGTAAGTAGAACTCCCTCCCTTTTCTTCCACCGCCTTCGAAAAGCTCTTAACATAGGGTTTAGAATACGCAGCCTTCTTCCCCGTTGCGTGCTTCTCCACCTTCATGGCAACCTTGCAAACTTCCTCATACGACCAATAAGGTTGTAAATCCACCTTCTTTGCAATAGATTTATCGAGGCCAGTGATAAATCGTGCAATTTTGTGCTCGGTCCTTTCCTCCAAGTCACACATCATACTTAGTTTCTCAAATTCAACTACGTATTCCTCAACAGTAAGGGAGTTTTGCTTTAATCCTTGTAACTTCAAGTACATGTCTTGGACAAAATCACTAGGCATGAATCGTTTTTTTAGTCGAGTTTTCAAAGCTTCCCAAGAATTCAAACGTTGCTTTCCCCCGTGAGTTTCAAAACAGCAACCTTGAACCTCTTGTGATCATCATAATCCTTATAATCGAACACTCGTTCAATTCGTTGCAGCCATTCAATGAACTTTTCAGGTTTCATCCCTCCATCAAACTCTGGTAAATCTAATCTTAAACCACGATCATCATCATGCCTCCTATGTGGTCTATGTCGAGGGTAATGCTCTTCACCATCTTCATCCGAGTTGGACGAGAGATCTTCATGAATACTCCTAACAAGACTAGGGGTATTTTGGCGCCTTCCTCAATTTTTCCCTCCTTGGAGTAACCTTACTATCTCATCCATGCGTAATCTTAGCTCTTCCAGCTCTCTATCACGTCTGATGTTGTTTTCTTGATCTAGAGTCAAGCCTCGAGGCACCTTGGGTTGGCCATCACCTCCATCGAGAGGTTCGTCCATCATGTCGAAGGTCCAAACAGCACTTGGACGCAACGTTCTTGGTGGTTCTTGTGGATCTTGGTGAATTTTTTTCAACACTAAACTTCTTCGATGGTTGATCATTGATGGAACTTTGCAAAAATTCTGGAATCTTTAGAAAAAGAAACGTTCTTGCTCGAGTTCTTGAAGAATCTTGAACCGCAAAAACAACAAAGCTTTAATGGTTTAAAGGTTGTTCTTCCCCTTGTGGAGGAAAAAAAAATTCGGATTTATAGGATGTTCTTCCTAGCTCTTGATACCATATGATGTATTTAATCTTGTAGGATTAAACACTTGTGCGGAAATTGTATTCGTAGTAACAAAGAACAAAAGATAGATCCTAAATCAATTGATAAAGCAAAGCACCACAATGTGATTTAAAGGTTTTGAAGCATAATGGCTAAGCCACCAACTTTAAGAGATTTTGATTAACACTCAAAGGTTGAACACAAAGCAAAACTCGAAATATTCATTAACTGATTAATGAACGTAAAACCTAAGCTAAATAAACGAATGAAACAAAACCCTAATAGGCTTAGGACAAGTCCCTAAGTCCTAGACTTCTAACACTCTTGAATCATGTAAAATCCATCTTTTTTAGAACGTAGGCAAAACCATGACTCCTAATACAACTCGGAAAAGATTACCTAAACAATAAAGGGTATGAACAGTTCTAACAAGCATAGATTTCAACTAAGCATGCTCTAGACACGCCTCCTACATTCCTAACAAAACTAGGAATGTTCCCGTGCATCTTCTACGTTGTTTCTTGTCCTAAATTAGTCACCATGCACACGCATACTTTTGTAGCAAAGAAACCAACTAAAGTGTCATGCATTGAACCCAACTCCAATTGAGGAATCTTCGAACCAAGGGCAACCAATTGAGCAATTTGGTCATCATCTACTCCTGTATCAGCTATCAATACACACGTACTCTTACTCTCTCTCACGAAGCCTTTCTTCATCAACTCACTGATTTGGCTTTGTAATTCCTCACTTTCTTTCGGATTACATCTATAGGAAGGCTTCTTTGGAATTGGTGCTCCGGAAATGAGATCAATTTGATGCTCAATTCCACGTTTAGGGGGTAGGCCAGGTGGTAGATCGTTAGGAAATACGTCCCTAAACTCCTCTTACAACTCCCTCAATTTCGGATCATCAACCTCCACTCCCTCGTTCACCTCCTTAGCAACCAGAATATAAACAACGTGATTAGCCTCCAACTCCCTCTTGAATCTTTTTCTCCCCAAAAACACACTTCCACACACTAGGTTTTCTTTTGGTTTAGGTTTTGTGTTTCGGATTTTTGAAGGGGGTAATGGTAGTAAGGTTTTGATGTTGCCATCCTTATTCACCTTATACATATTAGTAGAACCATCATGAACAACTTTCCGATCAAATTGCTAAGGTCTACCAAGTACAACGTGACAAGCAGTCATAGGGATTACATCGCATAGAATTTCATCTTCGTAATTTCCAATTGAAAACGCAATTAAAACTCTATTTTTCACCCTTACTTCACTATCATCATCTAACCATTTCAGTTTATAAGGATGTGGATGTTTAGTAGTAGGTAACGCTAACTTCTCTACAAGTTCAGTTGAAGCTACGTTAGTACAACAACCACCGTCTATGATTAACGTGCATAGCTTCTTATTCACTAAGCATTTAGAATGAAAAATGGTTTCTCTTTGTTCCCCATTTTCAGCCACAACACTAGAATATAAGGACCTCCTAAGGACCAAAGTTTCACCCTCCATTGCTGGATTACACACGTCCTACTCCTCACTTTCACTTTTATCATGTTCCATCTCTAAAAGAGATTATTTTTCCAACTCGTCTATCTCCTCTAACTCTCTTATAGTCATGACTCTTTTAGTAGGACAAGCAGATTGGTAATGACCATAACCTTGACACTTAAAACATTTCACTTTTAAGGTTTTATCATCTACAACTTTCTCCTTATCTTTCTTAGTGAAATTTGATTTTTTGTTCTTATCAAAGTTACTAGTACTAGGATTCGCTTTAAAAGTACTAAATGGCTTTGAATAAGACTTACTTGTAACTGATTTCTTCTTTTGGCTATCAATTTTGAGAGCCACTTTGCAAGCCTCATCGAAAGTAAGGTATGGATACACCTCCACTTTCTCACGTACATCTTCATTTAGGCCTCCTAAGAACCGGCCTAGCTTTTGCTCCTCTATTTCTTCTATTTCACAAACAATGGAAAGTTTCTCGAACTCCTTGATGTACTCCTCCATGGACATGGCGCCTTGCATGAGTGTGGACCATCTAACGTACTGATTTTGCTTGTAGTTAGTTGGAACAAAACGCTTCCTCAATTGCTTCTTCAATTTCTCCCATGTAGCAATCTTGGATTTGTTCTCCTTCACCCTTTGTCTCTTCATGCCTTCTAACCAAATGGATGAATATTTGGTTAACTTCAAAACAGCTACCTTGTACTTCTTCTCATTCGGAGTGTCTTTGTATTCAAAGAAACTTTCTAAGAGCGTTCCCATTCATAATACACTTTCGGATCACTAGTTCCATCAAATTCAGGAAGTTCAATCTTTAGTCCTCTATCATCAGCCTTAGAACTCCTCTCTTCCTCATTAGATTTCTTGTTGAACATTTCTAAGGTTAATTGGGTCATTATCTCTTGTAATGCTTCGTTTTGCCTAGCTAGTGCTTCTAACATGGCGTCTCTCCTTGCATTATCATTCATCTCGTCTCCTATTTCAGAACTTTGCTCTTGATACCACTTCAAACAAACACAACTCAATGAAGAATAGTGTTTAGGATAGATTTGAACACAAGCTAAAAGAACCACTCTTAAAGCTAGTAATTCGGTTTTTAGTTAAGGAAGTGAATCACTCTCGACCTTAAACTAAAAGGGTTTTAATTAACAAAATAAGTGAATCACTCTCAAATCTTGTTAATTGGGTTTGAAGTCTTGTAGTTTTACCTCCCAAGACATTCGTGCAAATGAGAATAAAAACACCCGATTTTTAATCTTAAACTCGACGGTTTATAACAAAGTTTTTCAACAACAAAATCTGCCTCTCATTGATGTTGAAGCTTACATATATATAGTACATGAATAAAAACACTTAAAGCATCAGCAACTAAGCCTAATACAGTAAGGACATTAAACAAAGCAAATAAACTACAAAATATCTCCTAAAGATAGTTAAATCAGCACATCTAGCACTAGCTTTGCTGCATCACTTCTTGGAACGTGGTTTAAGGGAAGGAAACCAATGAGAAGCTTTCCTTCACATGAAGATAGCTCCACCTAAGCAAGGAGCTCATCATTTGGCTGCAAAATACCCTTGCTCACATCAGCACAAAGGGGCTGCTCTTACACGCCTATTTAGAAGCTTTAAGCAAATAGGAGGCTTTCCTAGCTAGGAAGGAAAGCTTGTCATTGGCTCCATTGCTGCAAGTAGACTTAATTACCTCTATGACTAAGCTAAGAGCTTATTACAACATGTATCTGTTGGCGTGGATTTTTCATTCCTTTAATGCCTACACGCGGTGTGAGCACGTTTATTTGACTAGCCCATTGTTAAGGTTTTATTGGATATTGCAATGGTAGGGACATCTTAGGGACTTATCCAATGTAGATTTCCCCGTCATGACTCCATAGATGGTCAAGAACCAAAAGTTGAGTTCGGGGGTGAGGGTACAATATAGTCAGGAACTATATTGCCCATTGCTGGCCTCTACTAAATAACGATTCACAGCAGATTTTATGCAATAGAATAATCAAAAACTTTTTAAAGCACCATAAAATAATTAATCTAGATGGGTTCAGGAAACACACAAAAAGACTAATTATTTAATGACCAGTTATTATACAATCATTTTACAAGGTTCCTAACAGGTTGTCCAAATTATCTGAATTAATGAGAATAATTATTTAGGTCTTATTTAGCATAATAACATGTAGGTGATAAAAAGGCATGCAGGACAATCATAATATCATGAATATTATATACATAAATAAAAGGAAAAGAGGTTAGAATATACAATTCTTAGAGTCGCAGGAACACGTTAACAATCTACATCATGAATAGAATGTTAGTAACTTCAATAAAAAATAATAAAAATAAATAAAGCAAATAAAGTTAGTTAATTTAGTTGACCCTCAAAAATTATACCACCGTCCGGGGTCGTTGATTTGTACGGATCTTAGAAAATTGAATTGTCGAACGAGTCTTAGAATAAGAAAAAAGATGATTTGTTGTGTTTATATGTTGCGTCTTATAATATTAGTATGGTGTTGGTGCAAATTTGTTGGTCGCGAAGATATATGAGGGAGTATAAGGTGTGGCGCAAGGTGATGATGATTAAGGATGATTGATGATATGATGAATGGGTGATATGCAGTAGGATTTGTGATGGAAGGGATTAGTGCGTTGACTTAGATTGTAGGTGGTGAAATATTAGTGCTGTGGGTATAGGTGTCGAGTGATGGAGATGCTGCTGAGGGAGTTTTGTATATGAGAGCTGTGTTTGTGATGGAGAATTGAGGGAGAGCCGTGAGTTATGAGTGAGCCGTGAAATCTGAGTTGTTATATGGTGAGGAGATGAGTTATATAGTGTAGGTAGTTCGGATGCAATAGGTTTTCGAAAGTTGGGATGCAATAGTTTTTCGAAAGTTGGGATGCAATAGGTTTTCGAAAGTTAGTAGGCCTCTGAAAGATTTTTATTATAAAAGATTTTAGAAAATAGTTAGTAAAAGATATTTAAAAACACTTTGGGAAAATATTAATTTTATAAAATATATTTTTATTAACAAAACTAATTAATAAAATTAACTAATTATATTACTTAAATTGGGCTAGAAAAGGGGTTTTATAAAATTAGGCTTTCATAAAAACTATTTTTTAAAAGGTTTTTGAAGATGGGCTTTTTGAAAGGTATTTTTAAACGTTTTAGAAACTGGGCTTTTATGAAACTAGTTATAAAAAAGGTTTTCGGAAAGGGGTTAATAAAAATAGTTAGGAAATGGTTTTGGGCTTAAAACATTTTATTTTAGACTCGTTCTTTATTCTTTCCTCGATCCGAACCAATTGGAGCAGGGTATTGGTCATCATAGGGTACTAAATGGGGAGACACGGTTATGTGTCTACAGTATCACACACCCCATTACATCTTAAGCTAAGGAAAATAAAACCGGTTTTGCAAAACCGAAATTACAAAAACTGTTTTAAGAGCTAAGTAGCTAACTAGTATAATTAGTGAATGTAAAGCATGTTTAGGACTTAATTAACACTAATTGACATTAAGCACCTCAAGCACACACCTCACCAACACCCATGGGCAGCTGCTTGCTTGTCCTACTTAGCTTCTCCTCCTTCGTTGCTTAGCATAATTACATTAGTACTAATCTTTAAGCCATGAATCTCTCCTTTGTTGTAATTAAGATTAGTACTTAGTAATACCTCTTGGTTTGCATCGGATTTCTCATCAATAAGGGAGATATTGTTTTAAAAATAGAGGGAATAATAACATTAAATCCAATTTCGGGATTGGTTAAACCTTGTTCGGTTAAAATAAGTCGGATTGAAACGAGTTTGGCTAGCGGAGTCAACTTTAATTTGATCGATTTTTAAAACCAAAACATTAGTTCGGTTCAGTTATAAACGATAGTATTTGAAACAAACGGGTTACAAATGGGTGTACAACTACAAATTAGTTTAATAACCAATATTGATGATGGGGTATAAATGTCAATCATTGTCGAAGATTATTCAATTATCAACTACATTTATACTAACGAGCCCGCTAACGGGCGCCCCAAGGCGTTAGACAATAATTATAATTTTCTTATTGTTGACTTATTCTGTTATGTAAGTTATATATTTTATGCTTTGTTGTATAGTACTACTACTTGTGTACTATATAAAAGCTACGACTATCAATGAGAAATACACAACTTTCCCAACTCTTTCAATATATACATGCACTTTATAGTTTGCCACTCTTATCCAATTCTTGTAGTTGTAGTTTGAAATAGTTAAAATTCTCATAGTAGTACACAGTAGTAAAGAGCCAAAACAACCCTAATAGGATGAGATGGAGCAAAGCCATAATTCAAAATACCCATAAATTGTTTCAAAGTTGTAAATTCTGTCATGGCCATTAACTCAATCATGGCATAAAAAAAGAGAAAACAAGGGGAAATATTTTGATACTTACAAAGTAGATATGCGAAGAATATGACTCAAAATTCACGTGGTGAAATTTGAATCAAATCAACTAGAAGTTTTGAGATATATGAGAATATGGTATTGTAGGTGTAGACACATAATTGTGTCTCCCCATTTAAGGGTCCAATGATGAAATATACTGCGGTATTAGTTGGCACGGCCTAATGGAAGAGCAATCCGAATAACCAGACCATGTTGCGTTTATTAACGCCCAATTAATTATCCATGATTATTAATTGTAAATTAAACCCGTAAAACATTTTAAGTCCATTTTAAGCGCCCAATTAAATATTTATTATTTTTATAATATTTTCATAAATGCTTTTATTATCTTTGAGCATAAATCAGATTTTGCATCTCGTGAAATTCAATCCACGGATTTTTAGGGATAAAGTAGCATCTTCAAAGCACGTGTTGAATCAAAAATCGAATATGTTGGAATATGCACCGGACGCGGCGGCTGCGCTCAGCGCGCCACGTGCGTCCAGCGCATCGGCCCAAACGCGTCAGGTGAGTCAACGAGCGCCTAACACGTGGACTTGTGACTCACACAATGTCCTGCTTCTGACGCAAGTCCTGTGTGAGACGCAAGTTATTTTTCTATCTTTTCAAAAACGTATTAACACATGTTCAAATCTGATTGGGCAGACCACGTCAGGCGCGCCAATCTGCGCCTGATGCATGACTTTGTGCCTGCCACGTGAGACGCAGTAAGGCGCGTGCAGCGCAGTTTTCTTCTGCCTATAAATACGGGCTGATTTCCGAAATCAAGCACGGTTTTTTCGTTATTATTTAACGAGCACAAAATACTTACGAATCCTATTACGAACTTCCATATACTGAAACACTTTCAATACATCCAATTAATTTCCAGTTCCTGATCATACTACGATCCTGGTTCCATGATTGCTCCGCCTGAAGGTCGTTACGCTCTTCGTTCTATACCGCATAGGTATAATCCTGAGGATCCTTGAATAATCAATTATATTTATTGTATTGAAGTTACTAAATTTTTTTGTCATGATGTAGATCTCTAATTAATAGTCATGATTATTTGTAAATTCTAATCCCTTACTTTTATTATTATTCTTGTATATAATATTCCTGATTGTTTTATTTTTCCAATGCATGATTTTATCACACACATGTTATTATTGCTAAACAAGACCTAAGGAACTGTTCTAACCAATTCAGATAAATTGGACAACCTGTTAGGAACCTTGTAATTTGATTGCATAATAACTTGTCACTAAAAAATTAGTATTTTTATGTGTTTCCTGAACCAACTTAGACTAAATATTTTTAGGGTGCTTTAAAATATTATATGATTATACTTTGGCATCAACTCTGTAATGAATCGATATTTAGTAGAGACCAGCAATGGGTAACATAGTTCCTGACTATGTTGTACCCTCACCCCCGAACTCAACTTTTGGTTCCTGACCATCTATGGAGTCTAAAAGGGGAAATCTACATTGGGTAAGTCCTTAAGATGTCCCTACCGTTTCAATATCCAATTAGGTTTATGATTCTTCCTTTAAAGAATTGTTGGCGACTTCAAAATGAATTTCAAATAAAACCTTAACAATGGGGTAGTCAAATAATACGCGCTCATCCCGCGTAGGCGAAATAAAATCACGCCTACAGTAGACGTGTTTTTATTTCGCTTACACGGTTGATACAGGAGTAGTTGATACAAGTTTACTAGCACTTGTTCATAAGAAGGTCACTTTGGACCTTGGCTCAATTGACTTACATGGAGGACTCTTCATGAGGCTTACTACAAAGGTGGTAGCATGTTTGCTAACCAACCTAGGTGGCGTGTGAGTTAGGCGTGTGATTAACATGCTTATTGGAGTTCTAATTATGTTAGAACTTGTTATGGGGTGAGTTATTCTTACGTGGCAACAAGTTACAAAGTCATATTGTGTTAGTGCGAACGGTGAAGTGGCAGCGTTCAAGTGGACAGTTGAAGAGGAGAAGGATTAATGACGTGGCTAGGCAGTTTGAACACCCTTATTTCGTAGGAGGATGTGCGCAGCGTTGAGGAAGACATGGGAGAAGATATTTCTGGGCAATCCCATCAAAATAGGATCTCTAACAATCAGCGCCTAAGGGAAAAAATGGCTAGTAAGCAACGTCTATATTGTAACTTAGTATAAATAGTTCACTAGCTCGTGCATTGTAAATCACTACACACAGCTCTCTCAACTCTCTCTAGCTAATACTTGTACTCTCTCATAAACTCGAGCAACTTAGTGAATTGGCAGGATACAAATCCTCCCGTGGTTTTTCCCTCATTTCCAAAGGGTTTTCCACGTAAAACTTGTTGTGTTCTTTCCTTTATTTCTCGCAACTTTACTTTGTGCAATTTACTTTTATTCGCAAGTTAATTATCAACCCCCTCTCCAAGCAAATTAGCCTTAGTGTGAAATTTGCCCTAAATAATTTGGCGCCCACCGTGGGGCAGGTCATTAAAAAGCAATCCAAGCACCCTATCAATTTGTTACGACACATGTCTGGAAACAATGGTGATGAGTTGCCCGCAACTCCTAAGTCACCCGTCGATGTGCTAGGGCAAGAAGCCATGGACCAAAACATGGGGGCCATTGACAAGATGAAGCAATCTCTCAGAGATGAAATTGCGGCTCAAGGTGTCCAACTCAGAATGGAAACCGAGGAGCTCCTGTCCCAAATGTTGTCCAACGCGTCCAACTCACGCAAGCGTCAGAGTGATATTGGCAGCATAGCCATGCAACTCGATATGGAGGATCCCATCTATGAAAATGGCGATGATGCCATACCAGAGCAAGGAGCGCCAGCTGTCAGCAAGTATCCTAGCTTAAACTGCCTGGCCGCCAATGAGTGGATCTCCCCGTTCGAAGAAGATGCTGGCAAGATGTAGGATCAACCATCTCAGAATGAGCCGCCGTCCAAAGTGGCCGCGGAGCAGCTTCAGCCGGTGCAAGATGCCTGAAGCAAGCAATCTGCGCCCAACGTGCCAAAAATCGCCCCTGCAGCTGTCAATGCAGATCCCTTGTACGAGCGCCTCAGGCAGGTCGAAGAGATGATCCTCAAGATCCCTGGAGTGCCAAGACCCGTGGAGAAAGCTGCCTTAACCAGCTATGCCAACTCGCCATTTGTAGATGCCATCGCCTTGGTCGAGATCCCGAAGCGCTTTACCGTCCCTGCATGAAGTTGTATGACATAACGACGGATCCCAGCGAGCATGTCGCCCAATATAAGCCGAGAATGATCACCATCCCAGTCCCACGCGAGATGCGTGAAGCTTGCATGTGCAAGGGCTTTGGATCAACCTTATCAGGTCCCACTCTTCAATGGTTCATTAGTCTACCTAATGGTGCTATTTTGACTTTTGCAGGTTTGGTAGACATGGTCAATCTCCAGTTTGCCAGCAGCAGGCGCCTGGAAAAGTAAACCAACGATTTGTACCGTGTCGTGCAAAGATATGGCGAACCGCTGCGAGATTACCTCAACAGGTTCAACCGCGAAAAGGTCTCCATCCCAAGATGCGATGCTCCTACCGCCATTGAAGCTTTCCGAAGAGGTTTACTAGAAGAGTTGGAGCTATATAAGGAGCTGACAAAGTATCCTTGCCCAACCTTTGAAGATACCCAGGAAAAGGCCCTCGCGCAAATCAGATTCGAAGATGATGTTGATACCAGGAAAGGTGCAGCAGAGTTAGGTCGAGGCGGTAGGAAGGCCACAAGCAAAAACAATCGTCGGGACAACCGATATCAACCATATCACAAAGATGTTGTGCAAAATGTCAACGTCGCAGATTCAAATCATCCTCCAGCACTCCGAGAATACAACTTCAATGTCACTCCAGCAGGACTAATCAACAGTCTCGGCAAGTTAGGAGATGCAGTCAGGTGGCCCAAGAAATCAGACAAGCCCTCAGACAAGAAGGATTCATCAAGATGGTGCGACTTCCATGCAGATATCGGTCATACAACAGACGAGTGCATTGCCCTCAGAAGAGAAGTTGCTCACTTGCTCCGGAAAGGGTTCTTGAAAGATCTCATGACTGACAAGGCCAAAGCAACCATGCAGCGCGAATCATCAACTTCAGAAAGGCCGCCAGCTCCCCCTCACCCCTCTAGAATTGTCAATCTTATGTCAGGAGGATCAGACATGTGCGGCCTAACATATTCAGCTGCAAAGCGTCATGCCAAAGAAAGCGCCATGGAAAAGCCCGTCGGCTCATGCAGAAAAGCGAAGGCAGATTGCATGCCTATATCCTTTGATGAAGAAGATGCAACAGACTTGGCGGATACGCACCATGACAGACTCGTTATCTCACTCACAATTGGAAACTGCCTCCTAAGAAGAGTGCTTGTGGATAATGGCAGCTCGACAAATATCATCATGTTAGATGCCCTCAAAGACATGGGGCTAAGCGAGAGCGACATCACAAAAAAGTCCACAGTGCTCGTGGGATTCAGCGGCGAGGCTAAACATACACTTGGCGAAATCACTTTGCCCACTTATGCGCAAGGCGTTAATATCCAGGTAAAATTCCTAGTTATTGACTGCTTATCATCCTACAATGTCATTGTTGGCAGGCCATGGATCCATGATATTAAGGCGGTGCCCTCCACCTATCACCAAACCATCAAGTTCCCCACCAAATGGGGAGTGCAAGAGATAAAAGGCGACCAAAAGTTGGCGAAGGAATGAAACAAAACAGCCTTGAAGCCTTCGGTAACTCGTAAGATGCCTGCATAGCAACTACAGCAACGACGGACCATCGAAGAATATGTTGAACCAGAAGCTGAGCCAATTGATGAAATCATCCTTGATCCGTCTAAACCTAAGCAAACTGTCAGGATCGGAGCAGACTTGCATGGTGAATTGCGAGAGCGACTGATCGAGTTCTTGAGGCGAAACGCCGACTTCTTCGCTTGGTCGCATGAGCACATGGTTGGCATCAACCCTGAGGTAATAATGTTGATCACTTGCCTGTTAAGCAAAAACGCATAAAGTTTGCACCTAAGCGCAACCAAGTCATTAACGAAGAAGTACAAAACCTTCTAGAAGCAGGCAAGATACGAGAAGCAAAATACCCCGACTGGCTTGCAAACGTGGTGGTGGTGCAAAAGAAGAATGGGAAGTGGCGAGTTTACATTGACTTCACGGATCTCAATAAAGCATGCCCAAAGGATCCTTTTCCACTACCTCACATCGACGCCATGGTGGACGCAACTGCTGGTCACGAGATGCGTACATTTATGGACGCATTCAGCCGGTACAACCAGATCCTTATGCATCCCGAACATCAAGAAAAAAAGGCATTCATCACAGATCGAGGCATCTATTGCTACAAAGTAATGCGCAACTTTCCAAAGGTTAGTAAAAAAAATGTTTGAAAAACAGATTGGGGACACCATGGAAGTATACATTGACGACATGCTGGTCAAGTCCAAAAAAGCCAACGTTCACATTCAGCACCTTGAAGAAGCATTTGAAATCCTAAGACGCTACCAAATGAAGCTGAATCCCAGCAAATGTTCCTTCGGCGTCACCTGCGGCAAATTCCTGGGGTATGTCGTAACCCAAAGAAGCATTGAAGCAAGTCCAGAGCAAATCAAAGTCATTGTCAATTTGCAATCTCCAAGATGCGTCAAAGATGTGCAAAGGTTAACCGGACGAGTTGCAGCGCTTAACTGATTTATATCCAAATCGTCAGATAGATGCAAACCGTTCTATGATGTGCTAAGGAAGAACAAATCATTCGAATAGACCAGTCAGCATGAAGAAGCATTCCAAAACTTGAAGACCTACATGATGACGCCACCACTTCTCACAAAGCCAAAGGACAAAGAAGAGTTGCAACTTTATCTAGCTGTTACACATGCAACTGTAAGCGCCGTTTTGGTAAGAGAAGAAGATGGAATCCAATCTCCCATATACTATGTAAGTAAAACTCTTGTAGACGCTGAAACAAAGTACACTTCATTAGAAAAAACTTATACTTACGTTGGTTATGGCCTCTATTATATTGCGCCCTTACTTTGAATGTCATCCTATTTGCGTTAAAACTAACTATCCTATAAGATCTGTGATGAACAAACCTGAGTTGTCAGGCAGAATGGCCAAATGGCTAGTGAACCTAAGTGGCTACGAAATCAGGTACGAACCAAGGACAGCCATTAAGTCGCAAGCCTTGGCAGACTTTGTGGCTGATTTCAGTCCAAATATGCAAACTGAAGCGGCGAAGAACTCTTGCAATTGCTGGAGCAAACCGCAAGTCCCACGTGGACACTATGCACTGACGGAGCATCAAATACAAATGGAGCAGGATTTGGATTTGTACTAAAATCGCCACAAGGGGACATCATAGCCCAAGCTGTGCATTGCGAATTCAAAGCAACTAACAATGAAGTAGAATACGAAGCTTTAATTGTTGCCCTCAACGCAGCGGCATAACTCAAAGTAAAACGTAACGAGGTAAGTTGCGACTCCTTACTAATTGTCAATCAAATTAATGGATCCTATGCAGCAAAAGATCAGAAGATGGCGAAATACTTGGACGTTGCCAAGAGAGTTGCCAGTAAGTTCGATGAATTTACCATAAAGCAAATACCAAGGGAGCATAATGTAGAAGTAGACGCCGTAGCTAACCTAGGCTCAGTTTCAGCATCGCTCAACTTGAGCAACATTTCTATTGTGTATATCCTGCAACCTACGATAGACAGACATCAAGTAAATAAAACCAGCATTGAAGTTGCTTGCGAACACGCGGACTTGACAGAGGAGTACGTTCAATGGCTAAAAGAAGGCATCTTACCCCAGCAACTCGGAGATCTGCGAACTTTCAAGGTAAAAGCATCCCACTTCATCTTAATCGATAATGTACTATTTCGCAAGTCAGTTGTAGGTCCCTACTTGAGATGCCTCAAAAGGCAAGATGTACCCATTGTCTTGCGCGAACTACACGATGGCGAGTGTGGCAACCACGCTGGGGGAAGGAGTCTATCTAATAAAGCACTCAGGATGGGCTATTTCTGGCCTACTATGAGAAAAGATGCCATGGAGTATGCTAGAAAATGTGATGCTTGCCAAAGACACGATGCAGTCTCACACCAGCATGCTGAGCAACTTCACCCAATCCTGGCGCCCTGGTCGTTCTTGAAGTGGGGAATGGATATCGTTGGCAAACTTCCACAAGCTCCAGGGCAACACGTATTCATGCTAGCCATGACAGATTACTTCTCCAAATGGATTGAAGCGGAAGCATATCGGAACATCACAGACACTGAGGTAACATCTTTTATAAAACGCAACATATTATGCAGGTTTGGCATCCCTTCAGAGATAATCTGCGATAACGGATCACAAATCATAAGCGGCAAGACAAAAAAGTTCTGCCGAAAAAAAAACATCAGGCTAGACACTTCAACGCCAAGATACCCGCAAACTAATGGGCCAGCTGAGTCTAGCAACAAAATCGTCGTCAACAACATCAAAAAACGCATCCACGAAGCAGGTGGCAGATGGGCTGACGAGTTGCCTCTAATCCTCTGGGCAGACAGGACAACTCCCAAGAACGCAACTAATAAAAATCCTTATTCTTTAGTTTTTGGTTGTGAAGCAGTTATCCCAGCTGAAGTGTACATGCCAACTGCAAGGTTTGACCTCATGACAGAAAGCAGGAATGATGCAGAATTAGCGCATAACTTGGATACCATCGACGAAATCAGAGATCACGCCAAGGTAAGAATGACATCTTATCAGCAAGTAGTCGCCAGAAGTTATAACAAGCACATCAAGGTCAAGCAATTCCAAGTTGGAGATTGGGTCCTCAGAAAGACATTTCAAAATACCAAAGATCCAAAGGTAGGCAAACTTGCTGCAAATTGGGAAGGACCATACCAAATCGAAAAGGTAGTGACAACGGAGCATACAGGCTGATCACTAGAAATGGCGTGTAAATTCCACGCAGTTGGAACGCAACTCACCTCAAACAGTATTACTTCTAAACTTATCATTTTACTTTTCAGCAATTTATTTCTTTTCCTCCATAAACATTTACTAACTTAATCATCGGAGGGCCATTGGCAAAACGCCAACGGTCTAGGATTGCCAGATCACCTCGCAAAGGGCTACAACCTGTCAAAACACAACTTGGCAGCTACCCAGGTAACCTCTAAATACAAAGGGCTTGGCAAGAACACTTCTGGTAATATCTCCTAATACCATTCTTTTGTCGCACTTACTTTATCTAGCTAATTTACAAGAACACATACTTACTTAAGCATCGGAGGGCCGTTGGCGAAACACCAACGGTCTAGGTCTAACAAACCATTTTGCAAGGGGCTGGCACATCAGGAGCAACTTCCTAAGCAACTTCTCCAGAAACTTCCTACGCGAAGTCCCTCAACAACTTAAAAAGCGACCTTCACAACAACTCCTTTGGCGAGCCTACCAGCAACCTTTTGGGTAGATGTGGACGCAACAGCGAGGAAGGCAATTTGGATTGGATCTTAGTCAGATATGTGCAATCAAAGGCCAAGCGACTTCAAAGTGGCAACTTAAGGAACAAGATGTTAAACTAACTAGATTGTGATTCCTAACCGAGGCACTTTGCCATTATTTTTGAAGAATACTCCTTGTAAGCAAGTTACTTCTTTCATTCATTACTTGTAATTTTCGAGTTCAATTAATATAACGCGCAATTCATTTGAAATTGTCCAAATCCAAATTATCGCCTTCTTGCAAGTTATGCCAAATATTGAAAAGGTTATAACACGGCAGTTGCAAAACAAATGGTTTCAATAAGCAACTTCAAAATGGGTCGACGTTTTAGTTTGCTACAACATGCATGTATGAGACAAAATTAGCCAAACACAAGCTATTATCAAAAGTAGAATGGCATTAAGCAAAATAAAGCAAATTCTGTAAAAGTTGCCTTCCTTAGGGAAAGCAATAAGTCAGGTCCTAACATTCTGCTCCTAGCAAGCAGAAGAAGCACGTAAATTAAAGATGCTCCTATGAGCAGATACCAAATACACTAATGTATTAAACCTTGCTCCCATGAGCAAGTAAAGCAACATATAAAATAAAACATTATTTTTAAATCCTAAGCAGAAGGCAACAAGCATTAAGCGACATTATCCTGGGGCTTGTCAGCATCAACATCAATAGGCTGGGAGTGTGCGCCAACCACAAAAGCTGCTGCATGAGTTGATGCGTCGTCAGCAACTTCTTCAAGAGCGGCTGCAACCTTTACAGTTTGGCTCTTTTTGGCCTCTTCATAGGCCAACCTCTCCGCAGCAGGGTTCCATTCCAAGTACTTGCTAGCAGCATACTCCTCCATAGCCTCAATCCTGGCTAACCACAGTTGCATGCCAGTGTTGTCAAGAATTTCGTTAAATTTCATCTCGGTGTCCTCAGCAGCCTTCTCTACCTCTATCTTCAAACGCTGCACTTCTGCTTGCTCCTTCGTCATCTGGTCCAACCAAAGTTGGCATCTTCCTTCAGCCTCTTCTTTCTCCTTGGTCAAGGTGGTAACTATGAGAAAAGATGCCATGGAGTATGCTAGAAAATGTGATGCTTGCCAAAGACACGATGCAGTCTCACACCAGCATGCTGAGCAACTTCACCCAATCCTGGCGCCCTGGCCGTTCATGAAGTGGGGAATGGATATCGTTGGCAAACTTCCACAAGCTCCAAGGCAACACGTATTCATGCTAGCCATGACAGATTACTTCTCCAAATGGATTGAAGCGGAAGCATATCGGAACATCACAGACACTGAGGTAACATCTTTTATAAAACGCAACATATTATGCAGGTTTGACATCCCTTCAGAGATAATCTGCGATAACGGATCACAAATCATAAGCGGCAAGACGAAAAAGTTCTGCCGAAAATAAAACATCAGGCTAGACACTTCAACGCCAAGATACCCGTAAACTAATGGGCAAGCTGAGTCTAGGAACAAAATCGTCGTCAACAACATCAAAAAACGCATCCACGAAGCAGGTGGCAGATGGGCTGACGAGTTACCTCTAATCCTCTGGGCAGACAGGACAACTCCCAAGAACGCAACTAATCAAAATCTTTATTCTTTAGTTTTTGGTTGTGAAGCAGTTATCCCAGCTGAAGTGTACATGCCAACTGCAAGGTTTGGCCTCATGACAGAAAGCAGGAATGATGCAGAATTAGCGCATAACTTGGATACCATCGACGAAATCAGAGATCACGCCAAGGTAAGAATGACATCTTATCAGTAAGCAGTTGCCAGAAGTTACAACAAGCACATCAAGGTCAAGCAATTCCAAGTTGGAGATTGGGTCCTCAGAAAGACATTTCAAAATACCAAAGATCCAAAGGTAGGCAAACTTGCTGCAAATTGGGAAGGACCATACCAAATCGAAAAGGTAGTGACAACGGAGCATACAGGCTGATCACTAGAAATGGCGTGTAAATTCCACGCAGTTGGAACGCAACTCACCTCAAACAGTATTACTTCTAAACTTATCATTTTACTTTTCAGCAATTTATTTCTTTTCCTCCATAAACATTTACTAACTTAATCATCGGAGGGCCGTTGGCAAAACGCCAACGGTCTAGGATTGCCAGATCACCTCGCAAAGGGCTACAACCTGTCAAAACACAACTTGGCAGCTACTCAGGTAACATCTAAATACAAAGGGCTTGGCAAGAACACTTCTGGTAATATCTCCCAATACCATTCTTTTGTCGCACTTACTTTATCTAGCTAATTTACAAGAACACATACTGACTTAAGCATCGGAGGGCCGTTGGCGAAACACCAACGGTCTAGGTCTAACAAACCATTTTGCAAGGGGCTGTCACATCAGGAGCAACTTCCTAAGCAACTTCTCCAGAAACTTCCTACGCGAAGTCCCTCAACAACTTAAAAAGCGACCTTCACAACAACTCCTTTGGCGAGCCTACCAGCAACCTTTTTGGTAGATGTGGACGCAACAGCGAGGAAGGCAATTTGGATTGGATCTTAGTCAGATATGTGCAATCAAAGGCCAAGCGACTTCAAAGTCGCAACTTAAGGAACAAGATGTTAAACTAACTAGATTGTGATTCCTAACCGAGGCACTTTGCCATTATTTTTGAAGAATACTCCTTGTAAGCAAGTTACTTCTTTCATTCATTACTTGTAATTTTCGAGTTCACTTAATATAACGCGCAATTCATTTGAAATTGTCCAAATCCAAATTATCGCCTTCTTGCAAGTTATGCCAAATATTGAAAAGGTTATAACACGGCAGTTGCAAAACAAATGGTTTCAATAAGCAACTTCAAAACGGGTCGACGTTTTAGTTTGCTACAACATGCATGTATGAGACAAAATTAGCCAAACACAAGCTATTATCAAAAGTAGAATGGCATTAAGCAAAATAAAGTAAATTCTATAAAAGTTGCCTTCCTTAGGGAAAGCAATAAGTCAGGTCCTAACATTCGGCTCCTAGCAAGCAGAAGAAGCACGCAAATTAAAGATGCTCCAATGAGCAGATACCAAATACACTAATGTATTAAACCTTGCTCCCATGAGCAAGTAAAGCAACATATAAAATAAAACATTGCTTTTAAATCCTAAGCAGAAGGCAGGAAGCATTAAGCGACATTATCCTGGGGCTTGTCAGCATCAACATCAATAGGCTGGGAGTGTGCACCAACCACAGAAGCTGCTGCATGAGTAGATGCGTCGTCAGCAACTTCTTCAAGAGCGGCTGCAACCTTTACAGTTTGGCTCTTTTTGGCCTCTTCATAGGCCAACCTCTCCGCAGCAGGGTTCCATTCCAAGTGCTTGCCAGCAGCATACTCCTCCATAGCCTCAATCCTGGCTAAACACAGTTGCATGCCAGTGTTGTCAAGAATTTCGTTAAATTTCATCTCGGTGTCCTCAGCAGCCTTCTCTACCTCTATCTTCAAACGCTGCACTTCTGCTTGCTCCTTCGTCATCTGGTCCAACCAAAGTTGGCATCTTCCTTCAGCCTCTTCTTTCTCCTTGGTAAGGGTGGCAACTTTAGTGGTCAAGTCAGATAAGTTTTGGTGCGTGGCAATGAAAGCAAGATGCACCAGAAGTCATTTTATAGCAAAACAAGGAAATAGTCATAGGTAGGAACAAAGTTAACCTGGAAAGATAAGCTGACACCCTCAGATGCGATGGCAGCAGGTGTCATAGTTTCGTGACGCGATTTGGCAGCAGGTGACCACAAGTTTTTGGCGCTTGGCCATATCGGAGTTGCTTCAGCAGCGACGGAGCAAAAGTCTTCGGGAATTTCGATTTCCATATTCTTTCTCTTCTGCCCAGTCAGCATAGAAGCTGCAGGGTTGCAATTGAGCGAAGGGTCTGAGAAGCAGGTGGACGGGTCGTTGCATAAGGCGCAGGAGGAGTAGCAAAAACTCAACTTCTGTTGCGCATCCTTGAAATCAGTTCGGAGTTTGAAATTGGAGCAGTTCGCTGTGATGCAGAAGTTTCTACCAACAAGAGAGCAAAAAATAAGTAACTCATAAAGGGGAACTATGCAAGGAAATAGAAAGATGCTCGCATACCAGAAGACATATTAGAGGTCGAGCGAGTTCTGGTACTTCTTCTGTTTAAGTCGGATGAATCTGCTTGTGCAGGCAAGTTGGCACCAGGATGCGAGGGAACAATAGGAAAAGTCCTATCTTCAGCACTGAGAGCCAAGATTAAGTTTGTAAAACCAACCGGTTGTTTGCGCCCCGAAGAATGCAGAGAATCGCCTGCCCAACAAAAAGTGTAAGCAAATTGTCAAAAATCAGTATGCAAAATTCACAACAAATTAGGCAAATTACCTTCAGATCTCCAAGTATCCTTGAAAAAACCACCAAAATCACCCACAGGATCTGCTCTTACAAAAAAGTATCTTGCGGCCCAGCCCCTGTCTTGACCCTTGTCGGTTTTCTCTACCAGTGCATCTTTGCCTTCGTTAGTTTGAGGGTAAATCTCCCTTTCCCGAAAGTTTTGATTTGGTAAGTGAAGGCCAAATCATCTATTGAGAAGTCAATACCCAAATTCTTGCCTAGAGTTTCTATACTCGTCAAAACCCTCCATGCCCCAGGGAGAAGTTGGCAAGGTGCCATGTCAGTTGCAGCAAAGAATTGACGGATAAAAGGCGAAAATGGGAATTTTAGTCCTAATTTGGCAAAAGGGTAGTCATAGAAAACCAACCAACCTAGGCAAACCCAATCCATTCTTTCTTGATTTATTGGCAACCTAATCACAGCGCTAGGGGGAAAACCGTAATTCTTTCTAACAATTTGCAAGTCGGCTGCAGTTAGCACGCTATGGTAAAGGTTCTTGTCTTCTAAAATTTCTAAAGGGCGAAAGGTATTTGCTCCTTCAGGGGAGGAACTGTTTCTTGAAGAAGACCTAGGGTTTGCTCTAGTCATGGCGAAAAAGGAAGAAAAAGACAACAAAGGCACAATTTCGCAAAATCGAAAATAACTTGAAGGAAAAAACGCAAAACGAAACCAGAAGGGGAGATGAAGTTTTTACCTGGATGAAGGAAGGAGTTGAATTGTGCAAGAAAGCTAAAGGAATTTTATCTCGGAACAATGTCCTGCATTTATAAAAGAAGGGAGAAGTTAGATTTCTAATCACTCCATGCAAGAAACTGTCATAATTACGCGCGTTCCCCAAGGCTGTTTACTTTTTAAAAATCTTAAAATTTTTCCATCCTTAGTTTGCCGCCCAAGCAGGAAAAATTTGGGGCTATTGTTATGGGGTGAATTATTCTTACGTGGCAACAAGTTACAAAGTCATATTGTGTTAGTGTGAACGGTGAAGTGGCAGCGTTCAAGTGGACAGTTGAAGAGGAGAAGGATTAATGACGTGGCTAGGCAGTTTGAAGACCCCTATTTCGTAGGAGGATGTGCGCAGCGTTGAGGAAGACGTGGGATAAGAGCTCAACCGCTTGAAGATATTTCTGGGCAATCCCATCAAAATAGGATCTTTACCAATCAGCGCCGAAGGGAAAAAACGGCTAGTAAGCCACGTCTATATTGTAACTTAGTATTAATAGTCCACTAGCTTGTGCATTGTAAATCACTACACACAGCTCTCTCAACTCTCTCTAGCTAATACTTGTACTCTCTCAAAAACTCGAGCAACTTAGTGAATTGGCAGGATACAAATCCTCCCGTGGTTTTTCCCTCATTTCCAAAGGGTTTTCCACGTAAAACTTGCTGTGTTCTTTCCTTTATTTCTCGCAACTTTACTTTGTGCAATTTACTTTTATTCGCAAGTTAATTATCAACCCCCTCTCCAAGCAAATTAGCCTTAGTGTGAAATTTGCCCTAAACAGAACTCAAACTATCTTTATTGCTTTATGTTTTCTATTTCGGGTTGTATTAGGAATCGTGGTTTTACCTACGTTCTTAAAACGATGGATTTTACATGATTCAATCTTATTTAGAGTTTGATTAGGATTAAGACTTAGGGACTTGTCCTAAGCATAGTAGGAGTTGTTTTGTTTTCCATATAAATAGTTTAGGATGTACGATTTTCATACGTAGTGAATTATTGAAAGTTTTTGAGTTTTCTTAAACTTGAGTGTGCAAACACAAACAACCCTTGATAGTTGGTGGCCGAGCTTTTACGCATCAAAATCCTTAGTTTGTTCCTTGTGGTGGCTTAGCCTTTATTATTGAGCATCTATGATCTATCTTTGGTTACTTAGTCACAAATTGTTCGAACATTCATACAATCATACACACGTTTTCCGCAACATTGTTTAATCTTCCTTAGATTAAATATATCATATGGTATCAAGAGCTTTGGCTACATCCATCACCACCATTAAACCTTAAACACATCCATTAAAACACATTCGTCCACACACGTTCATCATCGAAGTTCCAATTTTTTTTTTCCGATTTTTATTCGAGTACGGTGGAGTGGTTTGATCTTCAAGAAACTCTTCAAGATCAAATCTTTTTTCCAAGATTTTTGATTTTGCATAAAGTTCCATCAAAGGTCTTTCATCATCATTAAAGATTGGTTAAACAAATTTGTCCAAGATCAATTAAAACGATCAAGAAACGAATCAAACATCTAGTTCATCTGGTTGCTTGGTGAGCAAGTTCCAAGCTTTTTATCCAAGTTCTATTTGGATTTTGTTATGGAGGACGAATAAGGAGACACAGGGTTAGATTCCCTAGGGTACTTACACTTGAGCAAGCTCAAAACTTGCGTAGGCATAGAGAACTGGAAGACTTGAGAACACGCATGGAGGAGATGATGCGGCTGTGAGAACAAGGTAGATGTGGGAACCATCGAAGTAACACTCCTAGTCCTGTTAGGAGTTCCAGCAACACCAACCATGACTCTAGCTCAGAGGAGGAGGGACGCCCTAGGCATAAGACGCAGCCAAGGGATGATAATAGAGGTTTAAGGCTTGACATGCCCGAATTTGATGGAAGTATGAAGCCTGAAAAATTCTTAGAGTGGATGCAACGCATGGAGAGGGTCTTTGATTACAAGGACTATGATGATGCTAAGAGGTTTAAGGTGGATGTCCTAAAACTGACGGGGTATGCTAGTTTATGGTAAAAAAAATTGAAAACAAAGAGAAGGAAGGAAGGCAAGCCTAGCTTGCGTTCATGGGAACAATTGAAGGCAAGGATGAAGAAACGCTTTCTACCTTCGGATTTTGTGCAAGATATGTTCCTAAAGTTACAATCTTTTCAACAACAATCACTAAGTGTTGAAGAGTATGTTGCTGAATTTGAGAAGATCACTATGCTGTGTGATCTAGAGGAGAACGTGGAGCATAAAATAGCCCGGTTCATAACTGGACTAGATAAGAAAATCTCCAAAAAGGTGGATCTTCAACCTTATTGGAGTTTTGAGGAAGTTGTCCAAGTTGCTATGAGAGCTGAAAAGTATGCAAAAGCAAACAAGAATTCATACTCTAAGCCTTTCGTGAAGAACGTTGATAAAACAGTAGGGGGAAAGAAGGAGGAGGCTAGTGGTTCAAAGTTTCCTCCTAAATTTGATAAATTTAAGGGTGACAAGGGGAAGTGTGCCACGCCTATGGCTAATGATGAAAAAAGAATGTGCTTCAAGTGCAAAGGCTATGGACACATCTTAAAGGATTGCCCCCAACAATAGGGTAATGACTTTGAGAGACATACAAGAAATTGAAGAGGATTATGCTAAGGGTAAGGGAAGCTTCAAAGAAGAGGAGATTGATGAGAATCAAACTAAGGAGAATGAGGATGAGGATGACTATGAGGCTGATTCAGAAGAGGAACCTGTGAATGAGAGCAAATAACTCATTGTGAGGCGCACCTTGCATACTCAACAAGCCCCATTGGAGGACACTCAACGGGACAAAATCTTTTTCACTCGTTGCCTTGTGAAATAAAGGGTATGTGACTTAATCATTGATAATGGTATGTAGTTGTGCTAGTGTAGTGTCTACAACCCTAATTGATAAATTGATGTGGCCTACATCTAATCATCCACGCCCCTATAAACTGAATTGGCTTAGTGATGATAATGGAATAAAAGTAACGAAACAAGCCTTAATAACTTTTGGAATTGGTAAGTTTTAGGATGAATTTCAGTGTGATGTTTGCAATATGGATGCCTGTCATATATTGTTAGGAAGACCATGGCAATATGATCGTTTTGTGAAGTATGATGGTCGTTCTAATATGTGTGTTACCACGATGGGAGGTAAAAGAACTGCCTTGAAACCTTTGACATCAATGGGTCTTTGACCATGGAACCCATGAAACCTCCTTAAACTGAATACATGGAATACAACATTTGAAGAGCCCAAGTTCTGTTTGGGTTTCAAGCATAATTGTAAAGGAAGTCCAAGTTTTGTTTGGGTTCCTATTTAATTTTATTTGTTTTTGTTGTTTTGAGTTGTAATAAATCATGAGTTTACTCATCAAGTAAAGCTCATGTTAGGCGCGTGGTTTGCTGATTATTAGGGAAAGTCTAAGCATCAGATTAGGGTAAAGAAATGCTGCGGTAACCTCCTTGTAACAGCCCATTGAAGTAGAGTTATTACACTAGTAGAATAATTGTTTATTGCTGCTGTGGTATTGCTGCGGTTTTACCCATACGCAGCAATATATCACGTAAAAAGAAAAGGTAAAATATAAAATAAAGATATTGCTGCGGTTTCGGCCTAAAACCGCAACAATATGGTATCAACATGAAAAAATTTGAAAAAAAGCTGACTATTTGACCAGACATATTGCTGCCGTTTCTGTCAAGAAACGCAGCAATATATTAAAATAATATTAAAAAATATTATTTTAATATATTGATGCGGTTCTTGACAGAAACCGCAGCAATATCATTAAAAATTATTTTTGAAAAAAAATTTAGGGTTTGCAGTCACTCATCACTTATACGCCTCTCTCATCATTCAGTCCTCTCTCTCGTCCGGTCCTCCTCTCTCAATTTGTCTCGCCATTCTCATACCCTCTTCTTGTCTCATCGCCGTCGAGATCTGAAATTCGGTCGTCGATCCTTTCGATCACCGTCGAAAGCTCAACAAACATCCTTCGAATTCTGCTTTTCGTCGCCGTCGTCCTCAACAACAAACATCCTTCGAAATTCGCCTCTTGCCGGAGACGTCGGTGCTCGAGGTTCAGATCTCGGCGACGGCGGATGCTCTTGGCCCATCACCGGCCTTGCCGTCGTCGTCCTCTCGTCGCGAATCACCGTCGAGATTCAGTGCGACGGAGAAAGTGGACTTGATTTGATGTCGCCGGTCCATTTTCGCTGCAAGCGGCGCCGTTTCCGCCGGTCCACCACACTCGAATCTTCCTTGCTCAACTTTCTCAATCAAACTGGTAATTTTCTTCCATCAAATCTGACTGTAATTTTTTTTCACTCTTTTCTACACTCAAATTTTATACAATTTTATGCTTAATTGTTGATGTTGTTATGCAGTTATGGCGTTGCTTTATAAAACCCTAGCTGCGAATGGAGTTCAAGAATGTTTTCTTCATCAAAAACAAGTTGAATGCTTCTCGATCTCTCAACACTGCTGATGTCCACATTTTTTAGGTTTTTTTAGTTTATTTGATTTGCGTATATTTGTTTATTTTCATTTTATTTTTGTTTAAAATTGATGGTCGGTTGATGGATGGACGGTGGTGATTGTGGTGGTTTGGTGGTGTTTGAGACTTGTTTTTACGGTTGAGATTTGATTTGTTATTATTATTATAATTTTTATCACTCCTTGTTATTATTATCATTATCATTGTTAATATCACTATTATTTATTTTGGTGCAATAAGGGATTATCACTGTTATTTTGAATCAGTAGTGTTTTATTTTATTCCTACATTATTTTCTTTAAATTTTGATGGAAAAGTGCAAAAAAAATGGAAATTTTTTTTTACCAGTACCCGTACCTATTGCTGCGGTTTTGGATAGGAACCGCAGCAATAGGTGCAACATATTGCTGCGGTTTTGACTATGAACCGCAGCAATTGGTGCAACATATTTCTGCGGTTTTGGACAGGAACCGCAGCAATAGGTTAATTACCTATTGCTGCGCCCTTAATTGCTGCGCGGCAAAAACCGCCGCAATAGGCCACTTAATGACCGCATCAATAAGCAATTATTCTACTAGTGTTAGGGGCGTAAATAAAGGAGCATGAAGAGCTCCTAAAACCGTAGCTTAGGACTGATTGCTACGGTTTGTTGTGTGTGTTTTGTACTTAATTTGGCTGCTCCTATTTCCTATATAAGGAGAGCTTAAGCTATGAGAAGATCAGTGATGTAAGTCTAAAAACACCTTCTAAAGGATTGGATGATGATTCTTTTTTTCATTCTGCATAACGTTTTGTCTAGAATACTCACAAAATTTTTCAGATTTTTGTGAATTTTTTAGATATTAAACTGGGCACGTTTTTCGCAACTGCGCCAAAACTGAGCAAATCTGGCGCAACTTCAAACGACGATTCCTCCTTCATCCGGAAAGCTTTTCAAGAGATTCTTTTTTCGATTCTGCTTGAAATTTCCTGAATTTTATTAATCTGTATGCCTTTGAGAATCTCAAGGCCATTTAAAATTTTGTTTTGCTGTTCAAGTTTACGGCAGTTTGCATCTTGTATTTGTAATAGTCTAGCAAAAATAGTGAAATCATGACTGATGGTGATCTTGCTAGGATGTTACATGTAATAACTCAGAAGTTAGAAAACTTAGAGAGAAAATCACAAGCAAATGATGAAGATAAGGCTCAACAAAAGACTAGGTTAGATGATGTGTAAGAAATGTTGATGCAAGCAAGTAGAAAACTGAATTTTCTTAAAAATGAGGAAGGTGAGATTAATACACCTAGAATTTTTAATGAAGATAGGGGTTTGAAACTTGAGATGCCCGAATTTGATGAAGGGCATGATAGTGAGGTCTTTCTTGGTTGGGTAAGGCAAATTAAAACCGTCTTTGATTATAAGGGTTATGATGATAGGAAAAGGTTTAAACTTGCTGTCCTTAAACTCACCAAACTTGCTGCATTGTGGTATGAAAACCTCAAAACAAATAGAAGAAGAGAAGGAAAAGATTAAATTGATTCATGGAGTCGGTTGAAAAAGAAAATGAGGTATAAATGGCTAAGTCAAGAGTATGAGCAAGAACAATACTTAAAACTGACCCACCTCTCACAAGAAGACATGAGTGTAGAGGAGTATTTGAGAGAATTTGAGAAGTTGTGCTTAATTTGTGACCTACAAGAGAAGGAAACCTTTAAAATTGCTCGTTTCATCAAAGGTCTTTCCAAGGGGATAAGTAGGAAGGTGGATGTTACTCATTACGCAATATTTAGCGATGTATGTAAGCTAGGCATCAAGTATGAGTCACAACTAAAAAGAAGACAAACCTAAGACTCCAATGGGTTTTAAGGGGTCTTATAAATCCAACTTTTCTTTTGTGGAAAATCCTTTTCAACAAAAAATTCCGTCATCTTCGTCTAGTGCCACAAAGCAAGACAAGGGAAAAGCAAAAGTGGGGGTGAAACAAGAAGAGAGGTGCAAAGTGAATCAAATGGGGAGGGTTTGGTTGTGAACGAAAAACAAAAAGGGGTACTTCTTGTGATAACTCATCTCTAAATGAGTTATTAGGAGAATACCAAGATGAAAGAAATGAAAATAAGAGGGGGAGTATTTCAAAATTCTTGGGAGAAAATGAGAGATGAAATTGAAAAGGTTAACAAAAGGAATCTTAAAAGGGTAAACAACAAAAGGAAACTCTTCAAACCTGGTACAATATTCAATATAAGAGATCCCTTTTCATACTTTCAGCAACCAAGTTTGAGGGCAAACTTTTTTGCAGAAATGGAGAATGATGCATGTCCAAGGTCCAAAAGAAAAACCCATGCATTATATGTCGAATTAGAACTATCAGTATTGATACTTATATTTCTAACAGCCATAATTCGGTCAATTTGGCTCATTTCGTGAACTTTCATAGGTCCGTCAATTAGTTCACATTCTGAACTTACGAAAAAAGTGGTCAAATACTTAATTTGAATAAGTTTTAGGCCGAATTCAAGTGTTGCATGTCATGAATGAAGCCCAACCTAAATTTGCTGCAACAACAATAAGTGGACATGAGTTGGACGTGTGAATTGAAGGCCCAAGTTCTGTTTAGGTTTTATTTGCTTTTGTTGTTATTTTTAAGCATGTAATAATGCCTTGAGTATACTCTTTAAGTAAACTCAATTAGGGTAGCTAAGTAGGATGATTAGGAGTGTGTTTAAGATCCTTGAGTGCTGATTATATCCCCTTTTGTAACCGCTACATTTAGGATGTTTGATTAGGGGATTTATTTTAGGAGAATTGTAACCCCCAAGGCTGTCCACTTTGGATGTTTTTTTGTGTGTGTTTTGAAGTCTTCTTGTTTACCCTCCCCATTTGATTCCACTAGATTTTCGTATGAATTATAAATTACAAGAGAGGTGCTTTGCTCCTTTTCTTTTGTAGCTACTTTTGCAAGCAATGGTAAAGATAAAGTAAGTCCACTTTCCACATCACTTGGATACATTGAAGCAACCATGATTGAACTTGTGTTACTTCATCATCGTCATCACTAGAACCTTGCTTGGCAAAATCTTCTTCAAAAGGATCAAAATTTGTGACATCATATGAGCTGATAAGAGATCCCTTTTGAAAAAAGTTCTTTTAAAAGCAAGTTCATGAAAACATTTTTCTTTCCCTTGTTCTTATTTAATGTCTTGAATTATTTCTTTCTTTCCAAGAACAACCTCAAAATTATTTTCTTCTTTCCTAACTTCTTTTTCCATGACTTTTATTTCATGTGCTTGAACCATTACCCTATTTCTTTCGTCTTCTTCTTCTAAACTTTGATAATCATCCATAGACACATAAAACTTATTAGGACAAGAATGGTATGTATGCCCATAACCATGGCATTTTGAACATCTTGCACCATCAACCTTCCCAATTTCAAAGAAAATATCTTCCCACATTCTTTCTTTTTTCCTCTCTTCTTTTTCCACTGATTTTTTCTCCATGCTCTCCAATTTTTTGAGTTATAACCTGTAATCTCTTAGCAATATCATCACGAGCCATGTTTTTTTTCCTCACTACTTTGCTAGACTATTACAGTTACAATGATGAATCTGTCGTAAACTTGAACAACAAACGAAACTGTAAATGGCCTTGAGACTCTCAAAGGCTTACATATTAATAAAATTTAGGAAATTTCAAGCAGTTTCGATTAAAGAATCTCTTGAAAAGTTTTTCGGATGAGGGAGGAATCGTCGTTTAAAGTTCTGTGTGCCAGATTTGCTCCGTTTTGGCGCAGTTGCGAAAAACGTGCCATTTACAGTTTTGTTTTGCTGTTCAAGTTTACGACAGTTTGCATCTTGTATTTGTAATAGTCTAGCAAAAATAGTGAAATCATGACTGATGGTGATCTTGCTAGGATGTTACAAGTAATAACTCAGAAGTTAGAAAATTTAGAGAGAAAATCAAAAGCAAATGATGAAGATAAGGCTCAACAAAAGACTAGGTTAGATGCTATGTCCGAAATGTTGATGCAAGCAAGTAGAATACTGAATTTTCTTGAAAATGAGAAAGGTGAGATTAATTCACCTAGAAATTTTGATGAAGATAGGGGTTTAAAACTTGAGATGCCCGAATTTGATGGGGGGCAAGATAGTGAGGTCTTTCTTGGTTGGGTAAGGCAAATTGAAACCATCTTTGATTATAAGGGTTATGATGATAGGAAGAGGTTTAAACTTGTTGTCCATAAACTCACCAAACTTGCTGCATTGTGGTATAAAAATCTCAAAACAAATAGAAGACGAGAAGAAAAAGATAAGATTGATTAATGGAGTCGGTTGAAAAAGAAAATGAGGTATAAATGGGTAAGTAAAGAGTATGAGCAAGAACAATACTTAAAACTGACCCACCTCTCACAAGAAGACATAAGTGTAGAGGAGTATTTGAGAGAATTTGAGAAGTTGTGCTTAATTTGTGACCTACAAGAGAAGGAAACCTTTAAAATTGCTCGTTGCATCAATGGTTTTTCCAAGGGGATAAGTAGGAAGGTGGATGTTACTCATTACGCAACATTTAGTGATGTATGTAAGCTAGCCATCAAGTATGAGTCACAACTAAAAGAAGACAAACCTAAGACTCCAATGGGTTTTAAGGGCTCTTATAAATCCAACTTTTCTTTTGAGGAAAATCCTTTTCAACAAAAAATCCCTTCATCTTCGTCTAGTGCCACAAAGCAAGACAAGGGAAAAGCAAAAGTGGGGGTGAAACAAGAAGAGAATGATCAAAGACGAAGGTGTTTTAGATGTTAAGGTAGAGGTCATATTGCTAGTGAGTGTCCTAGCAAAAGTGTTTTGACCACAAGTCAATTGAGAGTCTTGGAAGAAGAAGAAGAAAAATTATTTGAATTTGTTCCCAAAGTAGAAAGAGAAGAGAGTGACATAGAAGAAATAATTTCGGAAAAAGAAGAAAACATGATTGGCGGGGTAATTAGGAGAATGTTGTATGTTGAAGCAAATTGTGAATCGCAAAGAGATAACTTATTTCGAACTCGTTGCAAGATTGGGGATAAAACTTATAATGTGATCATAGATAGTGGGGCTCAAGTTGATGTTGTCTCACCCGTGGTAGTCCAAAATGTGAAACTTCCTACAAGACAACACGAGAAGCCCTATAAGCTTACTTGGTTGAATGAAGATTCTCATACTCGAGTGAAGCAACAAGCATTGGTTGCCTACTCCATTGACAGCTTTCAAGAAGAGAGGTGGTGTGATGTTCTTCATATGGATGCGTGTCACTTACTACTTGGCAGGCCATGGCAATTCGACAATGATTCCGAGCACAAGGGAACTTCAAATGAGTATCTATTGACCTTGAAAGATGGCAAAAGAGTCAAGTTGTCTCCCCTACTTTCACAAATAGCTCAAAAAGAAAAGAAAGTGAGCAATCATGTTGTAATTTGTAATGATTATTTCTATGATATAGTGGATAAAGGGGAAGGGGTTTGCTTGGGGGTTGATGCAAGGGGTATTTCTTTTGATAACTCATCTTCCTATGAGTTGTGGAAAGAAACACCAACCATGTTACAAGAACCACGAGTCAAGAATAGCCTTTTGTTTTCAAGGTTAAGTGATAAAGTTTTGAGAGATCGGAAACCCAAAACGAAAGATGTAAACAAAGAACAAGGAAAAGTTTTTAAACCCGGGGAATGGGTTTGGTTACAATTGCATGGGAGGTGCCCTAAATTCAAGTATTTTCCACTTGATGATGGACCCTTTGAGATATTTGAGAGAATTCATCATGAGAGCTACAAAATTGATTTGGGAGGCTTGAGTTCTACCTTCAAAAGGGGTGAGTTGTCTTCTTACACCAAAGAAGAAAGTTTGGGGTCAACCTTTTTTTTAGAAGTGGAGAATGATCAAAGTCCGTTCTTTAACATCAATGGGTCTTTCACCATGGAACCCATGAAGCCTCCTTAAATTGAATACATGGAATACAACATTTGAAGAGCCCAAGTTCTGTTTGATTTTGAAGCATGATTGTAAAGGAAGTCCAAGTTCTGTTTGGGTTCCTATTTAGTTTTAATTGTTTTTGTTGTTTTGAGTTGTAATAAATCATGAGTTTACTCATCAAGTAAAGCTCATGTTTGGCGTGTGGTTTGCTGATTATCAGGGAAAGTCTAAGCATCAGATCAGGGTTAAGAAATGCTGTATTACAACGAGGATGAGAAGTTTAAGGAGATATTGAGGTCAATTATGTTTTCGAAGAAGAGGAGGATGATACAGGAGTAGTTGATGCAAGTTCACTAGCTCTTGTTCATAATAATGTCACTTTGGACCTTAGCTCAATTGACTTACATGGAGGACTCTTCATGGGGCTTACTACAAAGGGGGTAGCATGTTTGCTAACCAACCTAGGTGGCATGTGAGTTAGGCGTGTGATTAGAATATACAAAAGGAACGTTTTTATATTAAAGATCTACATCATAAAAGAAATAGTTAGTAACTTCAATACAAAAATAGGAAGTTTATTCAAGGACCCTCAAGATTATACCGTGGCTTGGGTCTGAGAGATTGACAACCTTCGGGACCAGCAACCGTGAAGCCATAAAATATGAATGTCTGAAAGTATTTGTTTGTATGTGTTTTTGTGTTGAAAAGTATGTAAATTTTAGAGAGAATTCGTAAGTGTTCGTAAAGTGTCGAAGTATTAAAAGTGTATAGAAAACCGTATGAAAAACCTTAGGAAATCAGGACCTAATAGGGAAAAGGAAATTGCGCGTTAAACGCCAACTGCGCCAGGCGCAAGGGGTTGTGTGATGCACAATCACACGTGTCAGGCGCAAATTTGTGAGCGTGACGCGGTATGACCAAAAGACAGCGTCCACGTGGTACGCATCTTAAAAAAAAAAGATAAGGACAAAAATATGTGTATCGCACAGAGTGGTGCGCTAGGCGCAAGGCTCTCTGTGACACACAGATCCACGTGTCAGGTGCAGATTGGTGCGCCTGAAACAGCGCGACCAATGCACTGGGCGCATGATGTGAAACTAAAAGCACCCTTCCAAGAGTTGGACAATGTTTTGTACTCAAGAACAAGAACACTCACAAGAACACTTTGTAGCTCACGATTTTAGGATAAATGACCAAATCACAATACAAACTTAATGATTTGGGATCTTAGGCCAGAGATAAGACTCACTCAATGTCCCCTAATCTTATCACTCAAGACTCACTCAAAGTAATATGGGTTAGTTTCAAACTTGAGACAAACTCAAAGCTAAAACTGAAAACACAAAGGTTTTTTACTTCAAACTCAAAATTGATCTTCTCAAAGTAATCGTCGTTTGAAGTTCTGTTTGCCAGATTTGCTCTGTTTTAGGGCAGTTACGAGAAACGTTCCCAGTTTAATATCTAAAAAATTCAAGAAAATCTGAAACATTTTGTGAATATTCTAGACAAAAAGTTATGCTGAATAAAAAAAAGAATAATCCAATTTGGACTCCTGAAGACCAAGAAATTGCCCTTCAAAGTCAGACGAAAAACTGGATGTAGTCAGCTCGTTTTGTTTCACCACCAAAACGCAATTTTTCTGCAAGATCTCCACGCCAAAGCTCTGATACCAGATGATGTAAGTCTAAAAACACCTTCCAAAGGATTGGATGATGATTCTGAACTTAGGGACAATAGAACACTCACTTTGACAAGAAATCACTCTAAACAATGATAGAAGCCAAAACTCAAGAACACACTCAAAGTTTTGGGGTTCTAGGCCAGAGATAAGACTCACTCAATCTACCCTAATCTTATCATTCAAGACTCACTCAATGTAATAAGGTTTAGTTTCAAACTAGAGACAAACTCAAAGCTAAAAACTGAAAACACAAAGGTTTTTTACTTCAAACTCAAAACTGATCTTCTCATAGCTTAAGCTCTCCTTATATAGGAAATAGGAGCAGCCAAATGAAGTACAAAACACACACAACAAACCCTAGCAATCAGTCCTAAGCTACGGTTTTAGGAGCTTTTCATGCTCCTTGATTTACGCCCCTAATAACTCCACTTCAATGGGCTATTACAAGGAGGTTACAACAGCATTTCTTAACCCTGATCTGATGCTTAGACTTTCCCTAATAATCAGCAAACCACACGCCTAACATGAGCTTTACTTGATGAGTAAACTCATGATTTATTACAACTCAAAACAACAAAAATAATTAAAACTAAATAGGAACCCAAACAGAACTTGGACTTCCTTTACAATCATGCTTCAAAACCAAACAGAACTTGGGCTCTTCAAATGTTGTATTCCATGTATTCAGTTTAAGGAGGCTTCATGGGTTCCATGGTCAAAGACGTATTAATGTTAAAGAACGGACTTTGATCATTCTCCTCTTCTAAAAAAAAGTTTGACCCCAAACTTTCTTCTTCGGTGTAAGGAGACAACTCACCCCTTTTGAAGGTAGAACTCAAACCTCCAAAATCAATTTTCTAGTTCTCATGATCAATTCTCTCTAATATCTCAAAGGGTCCCTCATCAAGTGGAAAATACTTGAATTAGGGCACCTCCCATTCAATTGTAACCAAACCCATTCCCCGGGTTTAAAAACTTTTCCTTGTTCTTTTTTTGCATCTTTCGTTTTGGGTCTCCGACCTCTCAAAACTTTGTCACTTAACCTTGAAAACAAAAGGCTATTCTTGACTTGTGGTTCTTGTAAAATGGTTGGTGTTTCTTTCCACAACTCATAGGAAGATGAGTTATCAAAAGAAATGCCCCTTGCATCAACCCCAAGCAAACCCCTTCCCCTTTATCCACTTTATCATAGAAATCATTACAAATTACAACATGATTGCTCACTTTCTTTTCTTTTTGAGCTATTTGTGGGAGTATGGGAGACAACTTGACTCTTTTGCCATCTTTCAAGGTCAATAGATACTCATTTGAAGTTCCCTTGTGCTCGGAATCATTGTCGAATTGCCATGACCTGCCAAGTAGTAAGTGACACGCATCCATATGAAGAACATCACACCACTTCTCTTCTTGAAAGCTGCCAATGGAGTAGGCAACCAATGCTTGCTGCTTCACTCGAGTATAAGAATCTTCATTCAACCAAGTAAGCTTATAGGGCTTCTCGTGTGGTCTTGAAGGAAGTTTCACATTTTGGACTACCACGGGTGAGACAACATCAACTTGAGCCCCACTATCTATGATCACATTACAAGTTTTATCCCCAATCTTGCAAGGAGTTCGAAACAAGTTATCTCTTTGCGATTCACAATTTGCTTCACCATACAACATTCTCCTAATTACCCCGCCAAGCATGTTTTCTTCTTTTTTCGGAATTGTTTCTTCTATGTCACTCTCTTCTCTTTCTACTTCGGGAACAAATTCAAACAATTTATCTTCTTCTTCCATGACTCTCAATTTACTTGTGGTCAAAACACTCTTGCTAGGACACTCACTAGCAATATGACCTCTACCTTGACATCTAAAACACCTTCTTCTTTGATCATACTCTTCTTGTTTCACCCCCACTTTTGCTTTTCCCTTGTCTTGCTTTGTGGCACTAGACGAAGATGAAGGAATTTTTTGTTGAAAAGGACTTTCCTCAAATGAAAAGTTGGATTTGTAAGACCCCTTAAAACCCATTAGAGTCTTATGTTTGTCTTCTTTTAGTTGTGACTCATACTTGATGGCTAGCTTACATACATCACTAAATGTTGCGTAATGAGTAACATCCACCTTCCTACTTATCCCCTTGGAAAGACCTTTGATGAAACGAGCAATTTTAAAGGTTTCCTTCTCTTGTAGGTCACAAATTAAGCACAACTTCTCAAATTCTCTCAAATACTCCTCTACACTCATGTCTTCTTGTGAGAGGTGGGTCAGTTTTAAGTATTGTTCTTGCTCATACTCTTTACTTACCCATTTATCCCTCATTTTCTTTTTCAACCGACTCCATGAATCAATCTTATCTTTTCCTTCTCTTCTTCTATTTGTTTTGAGGTTTTAATACCACAATGCAGCAAGTTTGGTGAGTTTAAGGACAGCAAGTATAAACCTCTTCCTATCATCATAACCCTTATAATCAAAGATGGTTTCAATTTGCCTTACCCAGCCAAGAAAGACCTCACTATCATACCCCCCATCAAATTCGGGCATCTCAAGTTTCAAACCCCTATCTTCATTAATATTTCTAAGTGTATTAATCTCACCTTCCTCATTTTCAAGAAAATTCAGTTTTCTACTTGGTTGCATCAACATTTCTAACATATTATCTAACCTAGTCTTTTGTTGAGCCTTATCTTCATCATTTGCTTTTTGATTTTCTCTCTAAGTTTTCTAACTTCTGAGTTATTACATGTAACATCCTAGCAAGATCACCATCAGTCATGATTTCACTATTTTTGCTAGACTATTACAAATACAAGATGCAAACTGCCGTAAACATGAACAACAAAACGAAACTGTAAATGGCCTTGAGACTCTCAAAGGCTTACAGATTAATACAATTCAGGAAATTTCAAGTAGAATAAAAAAAAGAATCTCTTGAAAAGCTTTCCGGATGAAGGAGGAATCGTCGTTTGAAGTTTTGTGTGCCAGATTTGCTCCGTTTTGGGGCAGTTGCGAGAAACGTTCCGAGTTTAATATCTAAAAAATTCAAAAAAATCTGAACCATTTTGTGAGTATTCTAGACAAAAAGTTATGCCGAATAAAAAAAATAATATTCCTATTTGGACTCCTGAAGACCAAGAAATTTCCCTTGAAAGTCAGACAAAAAACTGGATGTTTTCTGCCTGTTTTGTTTCACCACCAAAATGCGATATTTCTGCAAGATCTCCACGCCAAAACTCTGATACCAGATGATATAAGTCTAAAAACACCTTCCAAAGGATTGGATGATGATTCTAAACTTAGGGACAATAGAACACTCACTTTGACAAGAAATCACTCCAAGCAATGATAGAAGCCAAAACTCAGGAACACACTCAAAGTTTTGGGGTTCTAGGCCAGAGATAAGACTCACTCAATCTCCCCTAATCTTATCACTCAAGACTCACACAAAGTAATTAGGGTTAGTTTCAAACTTGAGACAAACTCAAAGCTAAAAACTGAAAACACAAAGGTTTTTTACTTCAAACTCAAAACTGATCTTCTCATAGCTTAAGCTCTCCTTATATAGGAAATAGGAGCAGCCAAATGAAGTACAAAATACACACAATAAACCCTAGCAATCAGTCCTAAGCTACGGTTTTAGGAGCTCTTCATGCTCCTTGATTTACGCCCCTAATAATTCCACTTCAATGGGCTGTTACAAGGAGGTTACAACAACATTTCTTAACCCTAATCTGATGATTAGACTTTCCCTAATAATTAGCAAACCACACGCCTAACATGATCTTTACTTGATGATTAAACTCATGATTTATTACAACTCAAAACAACAAAAACAAATAAAACTAAATAGGAACCCAAACAGAACTTGGACTTCCTTTACAATCATGCTTGAAACCCAAACAGAACTTGGGCTCTTCAAATATTGTATTCCATGTATTCAGTTTAAGGAGGCTTCATGGGTTCCATGGTCAAAGACCCATTGATGTTAAAGAACGGACTTTGATCAACGCACGTGGTGCGCTAGGCGTACCTCCTACGTCCAGCACATTTGTCAGCCTTTTTTCATTAAATGCATTTTTTAAGATTTATTTTATCCCTCGAAATCCGGATTAAGAATCTGATTTTAATTTATTTTATGTTAATAATTATTAAAAATAATAAACAATTGGGATTAAAATATCTTAAATGGATTCAAAATACAATTAATTATCATGAATAATTAACTGTGCTTTAAAATAAGACATCGAAATACACTTTAAATTTATTTAGGGTTAGCCCTTTGGACTGCTATGCCATTGGTTCGAACCAATTAAGACCGCGGTATGTTTCATCATTGGGCCCTTAAATGGGGAGACACAATTATGTGTCTACAGAAGCCCCCACTTTGACTGAGATTCAGGAAACCGATAGTCAAAGTATACAGTGTCGGGACGGAGAATATTTTAAACGCCCTAGAGTTTAGAATTGATCTATATACGCTGATCTCTGCAAAACAAAGTTAGTATGCAAGACAATAACTACAAGCAATTTGATTTCCTGCAGATGAAGATGTTAACAGATAGGTGCAAACAAGTCACATAAGGCACGTAATGATGCATAAAATGCAAACTCAGACTCTCTAAGGATGCATGAGACGCTATGCAAGGATTAAGGTTATGCAAAGCAAAGGAAAATGACACGTCATGCAAGGTCAGGGTTATGCAAGACTAGGATGTATGCAATGTAATGCAAGGTCAGGGTTTTACAAGGTTAGGAGTTCTGGATATGTATAATGATAGAATGATCAGATATAGATATAATAATTTTCGAACTCTGTTTTCAGTAAATAATCGGGGTCCGTAAACGTGGTCCGCAGATTACAACTTTTCGGGTGTTTGATTTGGAGGAACCACCACATATATAGGAAACCCCCACTCTAGGTAAGCTTATCTTGGATTAGGCATTGCGAGCCTTGATTGAAATGTACTTGATCTCTCTTGAGCATTGAGAGTTCTTTGCTGGGGATTCTTCTTTGGGGAGTTGACACAGGCAAAGTCGAATATCGCCAGAAATCATGGAATTATCGCAGAGTCCTTCAGGGGTAAGGAGAGTTTGAGAATGAAAAATAAATAAGTATAAATTTGTGACCTAGATAGATATGGGTGGGAAAAAGCTTTGACGAGGCTAGGTTTAGAAACGAGACTATGTCAGGATCTAGGAAAAGTATGCTTCTGAATTCTAGAAATTCAAATCATGAGACCTTGATTAATTTATTTTATTGAATCCGTCGAACCTCGAGATGAGGATTCCTACGTATCCTTGCGGAATCAGACCATTCGTAGTTCTGGATCTGATTTCTTTTTTTAGTGCCCTAACTTTTGCCTAGACCGCCCTTTCGGGTTTTCAACCTAGCAAGCATATACATACCTTGAAAAAGGAGTTAGGGTTGATGAAAGGTTGAAAGGTCTAAGACTTGAGGTTTTGATGAAGTATTAATTGGATGGGTGATGCAAGTTCAACTATCTTTATTTGCTTTCGTAGAATTATTGCATGGTTTTACTTTGCTCTTAAAGTGAAGGTTTTACATGTAACGAAAAATATGTCTTTTATTATGTTTGTTAGTTAAATTAGTTAATGTCGTTGAGTCATTTTTATTTTAGTTTGGTTGTAATAAGGGCCGAAATCTGAGTTGTAATTAGGGATGGCTTAGGCGTGTGGTTTTGTAAGATTTATGGAAAGTTTTGCAAACTTTCCAAAATCAAGTGTTTCCTTAAGTTCCAGTTAGATTCTAGGCATTAATTTAGGGGAAACTTTCCTTATTTCTTGCTTAGGAGATCCGGTCATGATATTGCTTGGAGGGAAAGGTTGTTTGCTCATCCTATATAAGTACACACATAGTCCATAATAAAAAGGAGATAGTTGATTTGAGATTTGTGAGCGTTGCTTATTTCGGTTGTTAACCAAAACAATACTTGTTGCGACTTGTATTCATCTTCTAATTGCGATTAGGAAGAGACCCTCTAATTCTTGCGAGAATCAAGAGTATTATCCTTTGTTTTACTTCTTATTTTCAGCATTTATTCATAAAACACATAAAAAAAAGGATTTTTTAACAAGAATAATACAAACTTTTGCCCGTTCTCTCGCAATAATACAAACTTTTGATTATTTTTTAATAATACAAACTTTTGATCAAAATTCCTCCAGTAGGACAATACCGGTTTTTAACTTGTTGTAGGAGGTAACTGGCTGAGGTGGTTCAGGTGGGTGGGGGGTTGGGGGGTTGGGGGAGGGGGGACAAAGAAGAAAGATCATTTTGTAATTTTTTTTGATTTTTTTTATCGGTTATAAGTCAACTTGACCTACTGGAGGAATTTTGATGTAAAGTTTGTATAATTAAAAAATAATCAAAAGTTTGTATTATTGCGAGAGAACGGGCAAAAGTTTGTATTATTCTTGTTAAAAAATCCTAAAAAAAATATCACTTAGAGTCTAGTGTAAACATTGTGAATTTTCGGACTCAAAATTCATATCAATGGGCTAAGGTAGGATCATGGATTTAAATTATATAGTTTTGATGGACTGAAGGATGAGGGGTAGAACTTGTGTACAAGCCCCCTAGCTTGGCTTTTTATTTCTTTGCCTTTAGCTTTTTCTTTTTTGCATTTTTTTCTTTTTGTCCAGTGCGTTTTCTTTTGCTTTTTTGTAGCATTTTTGCTGGCACCATTAGCACATGTTCTATGTGTGAGGTCACCCCGGGTGGTTTGCGCTTTGTCCTTCCAAAAAGCTTACTGAGCGATAGTGTTGGATCTTAGTCATAAACAAACCTACCCAACCATGGCATTGTTCTCTTGTTCCTGACTTGAGAACTGGAGTGTGTCTTACACGTGGCCACCTCTTTAAGCAAAGGTACGAAGCGTGGGATCAATCTCTTAGTCATGGACCCTTTTCAGCCTTAACCTAAACCTGACCATAGTTGAACATAAAACTTGACTTTAGGTTGGAACTTTGCATATTATTATCTTAATTGTGCATATTTGTGTGTTGCGTGCCTTTAATTGTTATATGTTGCTTTAATTTTAGAACTAAAATCATCAAGCGAATTTTTACGATATTGAAAAAGCAAAAAAACGAGCTTCAGCGCTAGAATGGCTAAGTCAAGCGCAATTCACCTCCGTGTAATGCTGCGCTCTGCACATCGTTTTCGCGTGCAGCGTAGGTCTATCCTGCTTGCTGTGTCTCGTCCTTGCTCGACGTGCATTTACCTAGTGTGGAGCGTGCTATGTTTGCGTATGGCTTAGTCTATTTCGTGCATGCTCAATTTCAGCACCCATAATTCCATTGTGTTGCCAATTTCCATCTTGAAAACATCTCCACCCTTTTTTTTCTTCAAAAAAAAAAATCATCTCAAAAAGAATTTCAATCTCTAATCTTCTATCTATTTCGAAAATTCTATCCCCATCCTTTACCAAACTATATCTCCCATCTTTTTTGGAAATTCATCCCCATCTTTTTAAAAAAATCATTCTCCTATCTGTTTCAAAATTTCATCCCATCGTCAATCTCCTATCTACTTCAAAAATTTTATCTCCACCTTTTTTCCAAAAAAAAAATCTCCATATTTTTCCTATCACATATATTTTTTCAAAAAATTCATCCTTTTTTTTCTATCCCATCATTTCTATGTATATCATCTCATCTTTTCATGTACATCATTTAGGATCCCTCTGAGTGTCCATCTTGTTGTAAAAGTCTCATCCGCCTAGGAATTCTAACTACACTAGAAGTCCGTCTGATCCAAATGTCTAGATTCATCCAATTTCATTCCATTTAGAGTTCTTCACCTCATCTAACTCTATCCATGTAAGGAGTCTTATCCCTGTCTAGGTTCACCCATCTAAGAAGTCTAGGGTCGTTAAAATTCTGGCCATCTTATAAGTCTATAATCCATAGAAGTTCATGCATAATAGGAGTCTAAAACCATTAGAATTATGTCCATCGTAGGAGTCTAAATCCGTTAGAATTCCGCTCGTCTTAGGAGTTTCGAATTCATTAGAGTTTCGCCCATATTAGGAGTCTATAACCATTTGAAATCCTTCAGTTTTAGGAGTCTAGATCCACTAGTGTTTCATGCATATTAGGAATCTAACATCCTTGAAGGTTCACCAAATCTAGAATTCTAACATCATTAGAAGTCTATCAAGTCGAGGATTCTAAAGTCATTAGAATTTCATATCCATTAGGATTGCATTCATACTAGAATCCTTTTGCATTGCATAGTCCATCATTCATACACTTCATGCATAACTAGAGTCCATAGGATCTCATTGCATCCATACTCTCCATTGCATTTTATGCATTCTGCATTTAGTAGTCCTGAACTACAAGCGATTTGATTCCCTCTTTTGGGATATATAGGCATCCTTTACAGGTTCGAACGCATAGATTGAGTCATTCATACATGCATTAGGTCTAAGTGCATCCAAAAAAAGTCATGCATATACGCATTAGGGTCTAAGTGCATCCAAAAGAGTCATGCATGCATGCATTAGGTCTAGGTGCATCCAAAAAAAAACATCATCATGCATTCATATTCGTTCCTAGATTCTCGACTTTTAAAATTTCTTTATATACATTCCTTCATTCCATTTCTTTCTCTCCGCCATCGCTCCATTTCTAATCTCCTATTGGACAATCTATGCAGAAATCAAGCGACACTGAAATGGGCAGTCCATCGAATACCGAACAACAAGTCGTGGAAATGGCTAGAGCTTTAGCCAAGCTATCCAGTATGATGGAAGAAATAACCATAAGGCTTGAGAAGATCGAGTCTGGTGAATCTCCTGGATTCAACAGGAAATTAGAGAGTGTTGTTCATAGGGTAACCAATACAAATTCCTATTTTGAACCTATTGATAACACCAAACTAAAAGGGAAACTTCCTGAAAAGTTCTCTACAACTGACATCCCTAAATTCAAACCAACTGATAATCCAAAGTATCATTTAAGGAATTTTCGTGCAACCATGATCATTAAATCAATTCACCCTGAACTCTACCAATGGTATTCCCGATGTCATTGGACCCAATCTGCTAAGATTGGTTCTATTCCCTAGACCCCAAGCAAACTGAAACTTGGGAAGGCATCACTATTTCATTCATGAAACAATACGAATCGGGCACCCAACTGCAAACCTCCCTTAGAGAACTCGAGGTTCTTAAACAAGGTGATGATGAAGGTTTTACCACTTATCTGAATAGGTGGAGAGAGAAATCAACCCATATGGTATCAAGGCCTGCAGAAAAAGACTTGGTATGAATATTCGTTTCTTACCTCCTCCCTAAATACAAAAACCATCTCAAATACTTGGGTCTTGATAGCTTCACAAGAGTGTATGATGTAGGTATCCAGATTGAGAATGATTTGCTGAAAAATGCTGAAGATAATGACCTCAATGTCATAGAAGTAGACATATCTCCGAGCTTAATCGCTCATTAAGATATTTGGACTCGCTTAGGTCAAATCAGCACAAAAAAATACATTTCTTCTATTTTCATTTAGAAAGAGAATTCATGAAGATCAAAGCCACGAAGCTGTCTCGTCACATGACTTAGGAGTCTGGACTTAGGATTTCATTTTCTAATTCATCTCTCTCCTTTTTCCCAGTCTGATAAAGGATTTCCCTTTTTATCGCATGTACTAATAACTTTCAAATAATATATGACTATTTATTTATCGGTTTTTTCACCAAATACCCCCGACAAATCACGAAATTCACCATATAATTAACCTCAATAATGTTTCAGATATTCACCATATACCCCTGAGTTTTCAAAACTGTGCACCATCTAGCCTTTTTCTGACGGATGTTAAGTCATCGTTAGCTTTATTTACGATATTGCCATTATTAACCTCTAACCCTAAAATGTAAACCCTAATCTAAAATCTAATCTAAACCCTAATCTAAAATCTAATCTAAACCCTAACACACACCCACCCCCTCCCCCTCCCCTCCACCAGCCCCCTAACCCCTCCCCCCTGCCAGCCTAGCCCAGCCCGCCGCCCTCCCCCTCCCCTCCACTCCACTGCCGCATCCCCCCCCCCTCGCCGTCGATTTTCCCCAACCCCCACCCCTCTCCTTCAAATTCCCAGCCCCCCACCCCTCCCCTTTGAATTCCCCAAAAATCTAAGCGAAGGCAGCGATTCCGAAGTCAGTTAGTTTGCTATAACCTCTAAGTTTCAAGCGAGTTCGTCGTTGCAGATGTTGATAGATCGACGGAGGAGAGAGACTGGAAGATGTGAGATAGCATTGAGTGAGAGACGACAACGGCTCTAACCCTCGACGTGGAGCCAGCGTTTACAGACTAAGGAGCAGCGTTTGCGGTCGCCAGAGGAGAGAGACTGGAAGATGTGGGCTAGACATTCGTCGGGGATTTATGAGGTGGCGTCGGGTAAAGTGTATTCGGGTTCGACAAGCGGGTTGGGGTCGGGGGAGAAGGTGGGTGGATCATGGGGGTTGGTCTTTTTACGGGTGGGGGCTGCAAATAAGCCCATCAATAAAAAATCGTAAATAATGGTAACAGTGAGTTAACGTCTGCGGCGATGGAGGGGAGGGGGAAGGGGTGGGGGCTGGCCTGGGGTCTAGCAAGGGGGAGGGTAACTTGTTAGGGTTAGGTTAATTAGGGTTAGTGTTTAGGGATTAGGTTAATTAGGCATTAGAGTTAGGGTTAGGGGTTAGAGTTAGAGTTAGGGGATAATAGTGGCAAAATCGTAAATAATGCTAACAGTGAATTAACGTATGTTAGCAAAAAGGGTACATGGTGCACAGTTTTGTAAACTCAAGGGTATATGGTGAATATCTGAAACATTGAGGGTATATGGTGAATTTCTTAATTTGTCGAAGGTATTTGGTGAAAAAACCGTTTATTTATTTTCTAATCTTGCACTAATGCATCAATGGAAATCACGATTGTCGCTTTAAAAGAAATGAATTTCTAATTCTCATGACTATTCTAATAAAGGTAATGAATATAACTGACATATATAAAAGGGTCATTCCTTCCTTTTCCCGCAACTATTTCTCCAATCCTTATCATGCATAATCATCCATTCCTTTTTAACCTACCTCGTGGGAAGTATATTTGACATCAATCAAATATAAAGGGTAAAAAAAAGCAACAAGAAAAATCAAAGCAAAAATGACGAATAAAGAAAAAAGAAGTGCAAAAATATCGAATAAAAAAAAAGAAATATCGAGCAATAAAAAAAAAATAAGCGTTGCAAATAAGCCCATCAATAGCTTTGTCAAATGTACTTTCTTTTACCTTCAACCTTCGATTATAAACCTCCAACTTCATCAAAGGCCTTGACCTCCACAACCAAAAACCATTACAAGCCAAATCATGCCTCTGATTAACTTTCTCATAAACATTCCACAACCATGCATATGGCATCCCAATAAACCACAAAAAGACAAGTCCACTAGGTCGAAAACCCATAAGGGCGACTTAGGCAAAAGTCAGGGCATCTTCTCATTCATCAGCCTGAACTACGAATGGACTGATTCTGCTAATGATACGTAGGAAACCTCACCCTGATGTCCGACCTCTTTAAACCAAACCAAACCTACATCATTATACACCCTTGCTAAAGACCTCTTCCAAATCAATGCTTAATTCAATGCCTAATTCATTGCAAATGGCTCCAAAGCAAAATGCTCGGCCACCGTTTAAAAAGCTTAGAGCTACGACTGACCTGATTCCATCATGGATACGTAGGTAACCTCTTTGGAGGCTCGGCCATTTTAATTCAAAACATATTTTTAAGGCTCACCTAGGCCCATGAGAAAAGCGCGATCTCCTAAATCATGAATTTTAAATGCTCATCCCTACACTTAGAACTAGACTGGGTTTGAACCTACATCATTAGCCTACCTTATTGCGTGAGTCGATTCATTACGACTCCGCGTTTTTCCTATTCTGATCCCTTGCCGTTTTCTAAACTACATTATCGCTTCTAAGCCAACCTTAGCATAAGTTGAATCAAAAATCGAATATGTTGGAGTATGCGCCGGACGCGGCGGCTGCGCTCAGCGCGCCACGTGCGTCCAGCGTATTAGCCAGAATGGGTCAGGCGAGCCAATGAGCGCCTGACACGTGGACTTGTGACTCACACAAAGTCCTGCGTCTGACGCAAGTCCTGTGTGAGACACAAGTTATTTTTCTATCTTTTCAAAAACGCGTTTACACATTCAAATATGATTGGGAAGACCACTTCAGGCGCGCCAATCTGCCCCTGATGCGTGGCCTTGTGCCTGCCACGTCGGACTGCGCCTGGCACAGTAAGGCGCGTGCAGCGCAGTTTTCTTCTGCCTATAAATACGGGCTGATTTCCCGAATGAAGCACGACTTTTTCATTATTATTTTACGAGCACAATATACTTACGAATCCTATTACGAAGTTCCAAATACTGAAACACTTTCAATACATCCAATCAATTTCCAGTTCCTGATCATACTACGTTCTTGGTTCCATGACTGGCCTGAAGGTCGTTTCGCTCTTCGATCTAAACCGCATAGGTATAATCCTGAGGATCCTTGAATAATCAATTATATTTATTGTATAGACATTATTAACAGTTTTTATCATGATGTAGATCTCTAATTGATAGTTGTGATTATTTGTAAATTATAATCCCTTTTATTATTATACTTCTTTATATAATATTCCTGATTGTTTAATTTCTCCTATGCATGATTTTATCACCCCACGTGTTATTATTGCTAAACGAGACCTAAGGAACTGTTCTAACTAATTCAGATAAATTGTTCAACACGTAATTGGATTGGGAAATCGTAGGGATAAATTAGGGACTTATCCAATGTAGATTTCCTCGTCCGGACTCCATGCATAGATGGTCAATGAACCATAGATAGAGTTCGGGGGTGAGGGTACGAATACGGTCATAATGAACCATATTCGCCCATTACTGGGCTCTACTAAATACCGATTCATGTCAATTTTTATGCAATAGAATAACCAAATAATATTTTGATGTGCCCTAAAATATAATTTAGTCTAGGTTGGTTCAGGAAACACATAAAAGACTATTTTTTAGTGATATGTTATTAGGCAATCAAAATTACATGAAACCTAGCAGATTGTCCAAATTATCTGATTAATATTAGAACAATTTCTTAGGTCTTGTTTAGCAATAATAACATGTGAGGTGATGAAAGCATAAACAGGACAATCATGCAACATGCATGTATATGTAAAATAAAATAAAAGAAAAGGAAAATATTAGAATATACAAAAGGAACGTTTTTATATTAAAGATCTACATCATAAAAGAAATAGTTTGTAACTTCAATATAAAAATAGGAAGTTGATTCAAGGACCCTCAGGATTATACCGTGGCTTGGGTCTGAGAGATTGACAACCTTCAGGACGAGAAATCGTGAAGCCTGAAAATATGAATGTCTGAAAGTATTTGTTTCTATGTGTTTTTGTGTTGAAAAGTATGGAAGTTTTAGAGAGAATTAAAGTGTCGAAGTGGTAAAAGTGTATGGAAAAACGTAGGAAATCAGGACCTATTTATAGGGAAAAGGAAATTGTGCGTTAAATGCCAACTGCACCAGGCGCAAGGGATTGTGTGATGCACAATCACACGTGTCAGGCGTACAATGGTGCGCCTGACGCGGTATGATCAATAGACAGTGTCCATGTGGTACGCGTCTTTAAAAAAAGATAAGAACTAAAATATGCGTGTCGCACAATGTGGTGCGCTAGGGGCAGGACTCTATGTGACACACAAATCCACGTGTCAGGTGCACATTAGTGCGCCTGACACAGCGCGACCAATGTGCTCGGCGCACGTGGTGCGCTAAGGTGCACCGCCTGCGTCCAGCACATTTACCAGCCTTTTTTCATTAAACGCGTTTTAAAATTTTTTTTTTATCACTTGAGATCCGGAGTAAAAATCTGATTTCAATTTATTTCATGTAAATATTTATTTAAAATAATAAACAATTGGGATTAAAATATTTTAAATGGATTCAAAATACAATTAATTATCATGAATAATAAATTGGGCTTTAAAATAAGACTTCAAGATACACTTTAAATTTATTTTAGGTTGGCTTTTCGGACTGCTTTGCCCTTGGTTCGGACCAATAAGACCGCGTTATGTTTCATCATTGGCCCCTTAATTGGGGAGACACAATTATGTGTCTACAGAAGCCCCCACTTTAACTGAGGTTCAGGAAACCGATAGTCAAAGTATATGGTGTCGGGCCGGAGAACGATTCTAAACGCCCTGCAGTTTAGAACTGATCTATATACGCCGATCTCTGCAAAACAATGTTAGTATGCAAGACAATAACTACAAGCAATCTGATTACCTGAAGACGAAGATGTTAACAGATAGGTGGAAACAACTCACATAAGGCACGTAATGATGCAAAAATACAAACTTAGACTCTCTAAGGATGCATGAGACACTAAGCAAGGATTAAGGTTATGCAAAGTTAAGGAAAATGACACGTCATGCAAGGTCAGGGTTATGCAAGACTAGGATGTATGCAATGTAATTCAAGGTCAGGGTTTTGCAAGGTTAGGAGTTATGGGTATGTATAATGTTAGAATGATCAAATATAGATAGAATGATTTTCAAAAACTATTTTCAGTAAATAATCGGAGTCTGTAAACGTGGTCCACAGATTACAACTTTTCAGGAGTTTGATTTGGAGGAACCACCACATATATAGGAAGCACCCACTTTGGGTAAGCTTATCTTGTATTAGGCATTGCGAGCCTTGATTGAAATGTACTGGATCTGTCTTGAGCATTCAGAGTTCTTTGCTGGGGATTCTTCTTTGGGGAGTTGACTCAGGCAAAGTCGAATATCGTCAGAAATCATTGAATTGTCGGAGAGTCCTTCAGGGGCAAGGAGAGTTTGAGAATGAAAAATAAAAAAATTTAAATTTGTGACCTAGATAAATATAGGTGGGAAAAAGCTTTGACGATGCTAGGTTCAGACTCGAGTCTATGTCGGGATCAAGGAAGTGTATGCTTCTAAATTCTAGAAATTCAAATCATGAGGATTCCTACGTATCCTTGTGGAATCAGACCATTCGTAGTTCTGGATATGATTTCTTTTTTTTTGTGCCCTAACTTTTGCCTAGACCACCCTTTCGGGTTTTCAACCTTGCGGGCATATACATACCTTGAAAAAGGAGTTAGGGTTGATGAAAGGTTGAAAGGTCTAAGACTTGAGGTTTTGATGAAGTGTTAATTGGATGGGCTAATGTAGGATCATGGATTTGAATTATATGGTTTTGATGGACTGAAGACCGAGGGGTAGAACTTGTGTACAAACCCCCTAGCTTGGCTTTTAATTTCTTTGCCTTTAGCTTTTTCTTTTTTGCATTTTTTTCTTTTTGTCCTGTGCGTTTTCTTTTGCTTTTACTTTTTTATCGCACTTTGAATTTATTCACTTTTTTTATTTTGCCTGGCATTGATTTTTTTTTTATATACGAGGCTTGCACATAAGTTTTTGGTTTATGGTATTGGAAGGCTTGAAGAATATTTTATCGAGCTTTGATTTTGAAAGGTTATATGGCTAAGGATCATGGAGGATGATGGTTTAAGGGATTTTTTTTATTAATTTTGGTTGCATGAAGATGGCTTACGGATGATGGAGGGATGAGGGGAATAACTCCTAATCCAAAATATGACCTTTTTATTTTTATTTTTTTGATTTTTTCTTTTTTTTATTAATCAAAGTCATTTGAGATAATCTAATTTGGGTTTCATCATTCAATTCGAAGCATAAATGATGGTGAAAGGCCAATGAAAATAAAAAAAAAAAAAAATTGAAATGAAATGAAAATGAAAAGGCTATAATAGATGAAGTCTTATAGTGACATAGACTCGATGGGAAAGGACATAAATGGCTTAGGGTGTGACTCATCCTAGGAAACCAGAAATAAAAGACTATGCCCTTTTGAATTGTTGATGCACTACGCAAAAATAAAGGTTGCTGGTGATCCTGATTCTCGTTGTAGCAAGCATTACAAGTCTGTTGTTATCGACCATGTTTCGTAGCGCAGTGATGGTATTAGACACTAGATGTAAGATGTTCATTGCTCTGTTGGAATTTGCAGTAGAAATATAGGTTGCACGTTTTGAATTTTCATTTAGGTGTAGGGTTCTAAGTAGACCCTATAGAAGTGATCGCGCCTCTATTGTGAAGTCGGACAAAATTTTTGAATTTTCTTTTAGATGCAGAGTTCGGAGCAGACCCTATAGAAGTGATCGTGGTTCTAATGTAAAGGCGGTAGACCCTATAGAAGTGATCGAGCCTCTATTGTGAAGACGGTCAAAAGTAATCTTCATGACTCTAAATGAAGTCGGAGTGGTGATAGTGCGATTGATGAGCTTTAGAGTAGGCTCACATTTTGTTCCTCCATTAGGCGCTCATAATGTTGTAATCTCTCGACCGGTCATGAACAGAATTGAGTGGATCTCGCTTGTAAGATTTCAGAAATGAATTTTGAAATGAGAAATGGAAATGATGAATGGAGAAATGGGAAATAGGAGATGAGAAATGCAAATGTGGAATGTATTTGAAATGGAGGAGTAGAAATGATTATAGGTTTTGGACTAGTATGGGTTTGACCACGATGCTGACTTGGGCCTAACTATATGCATATGCAGATATGGACTGGACTGGACTGGACATGTCTGGACTATGCAAGCAGACTGGACTGGACTTTGAACTTATAGGAGAGCAAGCAGGCTAGGCCTAAAGGGTATGAATTGATATTTTATTGTCCGAAAATTTGACTATGACTTACATGGAGATGCAAACTAGACCTATATTGGGCTTTTATATTCCGAAAACTTGACTAGAGCTTACATAAAGATGCAAACTAGACCTAGGGAATGAACTTTTATAGTCCGAAGACTTAACAAGGGTTTACATAGAAATGCAAACTAGACCTGGGGAATGAACTTTTATAGTCTGAAGACTTAGCTAGGGTTTACATAGAGATGCAAACTAGACCTAGGGAATGAACTTTTATAGTCCGAAGACTTAACTAGGGTTTGCATAGAGATGCAAAGACCTAGGAGATGAAGTTTCATAGTCCGAATACTTGACTAGGGTTTACATAGAAATGCAAACTAGACCTAGGGAATGTACTCTTATAGTCCGAAGACTTAACTAGGGTTTACATAGAAATGCAAACTAGACCTAGGGAATGAACTTTTATTGTCCGAATAACTAACTAGGGTTTACATAGAAATGCAAACTAGACCTAGGGAATGAACTTTTATAGTCTGAAGACTTAACTAGGGTTTACGTAGAAATGCAAACTAGACCTAGGGAATGAACTTTTATAGTCCGAAGACTTAACTAGGGTTTACATAGAGATGCAAACTAGACCTAGGGAATGAACTTTATAGTCCGAAGACTTAACTAGAGTTTATATAGCACTAGACCTTGGGAATGAACTCTTATAGTCCAAAGACTTAACTTGGGTTTACATAGAGATGCAAACTAGACCTAGGAAATGAACTTTTATAGTCCAAAGACTTAACTCGGGTTTACATAGAGATGCAAACTAGACCTAGGGAATAAAATGGACCTAAGCTTTGAATTGGATTAGACTTAAACTTAGATTGGAATGGACTAGGAATAGACTTGGACTAGGCTTGACATATCACATAAATATGTAAATTGGCCTAGATTTTGACATGAACTAGACTTATATGGGCCTAAGATCGACTCTATTGCTAGTGAATATCTGGACTGAAATTTAGACGGGCCTAGGATGAATGCAAAATGGACTCTAATGCATATGGGCTAAAAAATGAATGCAAGCAGGTTGGGTTGATTGTAATGTATTGACTTAAGGTGTTTGGACTTTATTTTTGATGTGTGCGTGATGAGATGGATGTTTGGAAGACATTCCTAGTTATGTGAGGAATGAGAATGACGTGTGATAGCATGCTTAGTTGAGTTCTATTAGGACTCTTCATATCTTTATTGCTTTTATGTTTTCTTATTCGAGTTGTATTAGGAATCATGGTTTTGCCTACGTTCTTAAAACGATGGATTTTACATGATTCAAACTTAAAAGGAGTCGTATGACTTAGGGGTTGTCCTAAGCATAGTAGGAGTTGTTTTCCTTTTCCTAGTTTATTTAGTATTCCTAAACCTAGTAGAGGTTGGAATCAGTTTTTTTGAAGCCTATATATATGGCTCGTTTTTCATTAATAAAGATAGACAGATTTATGAGATTAGAGTTTTAATTTTCGTTGTGAAAATTTTCGGACTTCTTTGTGATTTCCAAACCTTGGATCGATTACTTTGTGTTTGAGATTTAAGATTGATTGCATAATTACTTTGTGTTTGAGAGTGAATCAAGACCCAATTCGTGAATTACTTTGTGTTTGAGCGAATTGTTCTATCCTTAATACTTAAAGAAAACCTTAAAGATCCAGTCTTTATTTCAAGATTATTGGATTTCCGTAAAACTCAACTAAATTACATCCGCATCCACATCAGTTTTTGAAAGGAACCCTTTGTTTTTATCTTTTGTTAGGAAAAGATGATGGATTAATTTTGAAAATATTTTGTTATAAAATGTCTTGTATGATGAAGATTAATAAATGCTTTTTGAATAAAGTAGAATAGACATGGGTGTAGGATTGATTTTGACAAATGTACGTTTTTTTAAATTGGTTGAATATGATTGGGTAGAATTGATAAGGAAGATTAGTTGGACGACAGGGAGAAGGTAGACATGCATGACAACTCTAACTCTACCATGACCACTTTTCTTGATGCTCCCCATTTTTACGACAGACTCGACCTTGCATGAAAAGACTGATTTTTATGTTTGAATTAGGTGAGACTCCTAAAATGACCTTGCTTTTACGCGAATGCAGACGAACCGAACATAGGATCGACCACCACGACGACTAAAACGACGAAAACCATGCGATGCACAGACTGCGTGCCACGCAGCATTGCTCCGTGTGGCGCGCAGTCGTGGGTCTGGTGCGGGAGCGTTGCGCTAGGCGCAACTTAATGCGCTTGGCACACTGCTCCCCCGACATGTTTTTCGGAGATTTAGGCGAGGTTTTGGCCAATTGACGATCTATTATTTTTTTAAAGACGCTATTTTAGACGCAATGCATAACAACGAAAATTTGACAAGTTAATAGCAGGCAAAAATCGCAATCACAAGAGTAAGAATCGTATTTTTCGAGTTTCACCCACTCATTTTAAAAAATTAATTTTTTTTAAAATCATCCCCAGTGGAGTCGCCAAATTGTAGGCGTGTTTTTATTTGACTACCCCATTGTAAAGGTTTTATTGAAAAATATTTTGAAATCGCCAACAAGTCTTTAAATGAAGACTCCTAAACCTAATTGGATATTGGGAAATCTTAGGGACAAATTAGGGAATTTTCCAATGTAGTTTTCCCCGTCCTGACTCCATAGATGGTCAATGAACCATATATTGAGTTCGGGAGTGATGGTACGAATACGGTCATAAGGAACCATATTAGCTCATTGCTGGCCTCTACTAAATATCGATTTATGTCAATTTTTGCGCAATAGAATAACCAAATAATATTTTCATGCACCCTAAAAATATTTTAGTCAAGGTTGATTCAGTAAACACTTAAAAGACTATCTTTTAGTGATATGTTATTAGGCAATCAAAAGTACATGGAACCTAGCAGGTTGTCCAAATTATCTGATTAATATTAGAACAGTTCCATGGGCCTTGTTTAGCAATAATAACATGTGAGGTGATGAAAGCATAAACAGGACAATCATATAACATGCATGTATATGTAAAATAAATAAAAGAAAAGGAAAGGATTAGAATATACAAAAGGAACGTTTTTATATTAAAGATCTACATCATAAATGAAATAGTTAGTAACTTCAATATAAAAATAAGAAGTTTATTCAAGGACCCTCAGGATTATACCGTGGCTTGGGTCTGAGATATTGACAACTTTTGGGAAGAGCAATCGTTAACCATGAAAATATGAATGCCTGAAAGTATTTGTTTTTATGTGTTTTTGTGTTGAAAAGTATGGAAGTTTTAGAGAGAGCTTGTAAGTGTTCGTGAAGTGTCGAAGTCGAAGTGTTAAAAGTGTATGGAAAAACGTATGAAAAATTGTGGGAGATCAGGACCTATTTAGAAGGAAAAGGAAATTGCACGTCACGCGCTAACTGCGCCAGGCGCAAGGGGTTGGGTGACGCACAATCACACGTGTCAGGCACATATTGGTGCACCTGATGCGGCATGACCAATAGACACCGTACACGTGGTACGCAACTTTAAAAAAATATTAGAAATAAAACCTGCGTGATGCACAGAGTGCAGGACTGTGTGACACACATATCCACGTGTCAGGCGTGATGCACAGAGTGCAGGACTGTGTGACACACATATCCACGTGTCAGGCGCAGATTGGCGCGCCTGACACAACGCGACCAATGCGCTGGGCGCACCATCTACGTCCAACACATTTGCCAGCCTTTTTTGATTAAACGCGTTTTTAAGGATTTATTTTATCCCTTGAAATCCTGATTAAAAATCTGATTTTAATTTATTTTATGAAAATATTTATTAAAAATAATGAACAATTGGGCTTAAAATATTTTAAATGGACTAAAAATACAATTAATTATCATGAATAATTAACTGCGCTTCAAAATTAGACTTCGAAATACATTTTAAATTTATTTTGGGTTGGCTCTTCGGACTGCTCTGCCCTTGGGTCGGACCAATTAAGACCACATTATGTTTCATCATTGGGCCCTTAAATGGGGAGATACGATTATGTGTCTATAGGTATGCTTAAGATAAATGTTCTTAATTTAAAGAAGCCGAAGCGTAAAGCCGCCAATCCTTATAGAAATGTAGAGTTGCCGCCAAACCTGTCCTTTTTTTATTCTCAATAAAAGGTAATTCTCTTATTTTAAAAAGTAATTTATTTTTGGACTAGGATTATTAAAGCTAGGTAAGATATATTAGTGTTATCTAACGCCCTGGGGTCCCCCGTTAAGAAAGGTAATTTATTTATGGGACTAGGATTAATACAGGTAAGATAGGGTTAATTTACGCCCCAGCGAGGCCCATTAGCATTTGCCTTATAATTGTACTCAACATACGATTACAAGAAGAAAACAATACAAGTTAAAACACATATAGGGGGTGTTCTCTAAACCTTAAAAAATTAAGGTTCACATCCACTAGCTAATAAGTTAAAGTAAGCTACAATAATTCCTATCATGTCAGTAAATTTCAATCAGGACAACAATAAGTTTATTCTACCATCATTGTTTACTCTCTTGCAATCACGTTTCACTAACCTTATATATGCATGCAACGAGTGTTCAACTGTGATTTGGGTTTGGGAGTTAGAGATAAAAGTTAACATTATAATTGGTTAGTTAATCATGTGAGTTTTTCCACTAAATTAGAGATTTTTATTTTTTCATCTTGTATCATTGAAGTTTGAACAATTTCAAACAACATAACAACAAATCAAATACTTAAGTTATTACAATAAGTTAGATCCATTTGCTAAAAATTCAAATAGAGTTAAATATTTATTATACCATTTTATTTTAAACAATTTCAAACAACATAAATACTCAAATATTTAAGTTATTACAATAACTTAGATCCAATTTCGATAACGATAGATCTAGTTTGCTAACACATTCAAATAGAGTCAAAAACATATTATAATTTTAGTTTAACATATTTAAAACAATATAACAACGACTCAAATAATTATGTTATTATAATAAGTCTGAGTTCAAATAAGTTCAAACAAGTTTAGAGAATTTTCATTCAAATTTTATATATTTATTGTGAATTTTCCTGTAATTAAGTTTACTTTCCTGCAATCAGGACTAATGAAGTCTAATAAGTTCCTATAAATTTTAATCATGTTCAACAAGGTCCAAATTAAATAAGTTCTATTTTGATAAGTTTAGGTGTCATGATGTAAATATAATGGATGCACTCTTAGTCCAAACAAAGTAATGTTTGATTACATCGATTGATATTGTGTCAAATTACCCCGTACATCGCTATTAGCTAAAGCAACTCGAAAAATTGAACAAAACATAGTAAGGTTGGACTACAGACTACTCGGTTGATTACAACTATTGTAAAGAAATATCCTAAATCTTAAACTTATTTTAAAAAAATTCGGTACATTTACATGGGTTAAAATCATAACTATCATTTTGGTACCGTTTTAAATAAAAATTTAAGTGGGCAATTTCGCACTTAATACAATAAATCATAAATATTTGACGGTCGTTAATAACAATTCAATTCCCTTCAAAAATAACAATCAATTAGGCGGTATTTAGCACACCTCATTAGAGCTCAAGACCCCGTTTACTCTACATTTCCCATTTTCATTCTCCCGCAAAAATATCATATCAGTGGCCCGCTATTATTTCTTCAGTAGATCTGCAAACTTCGGGATTCTTTTCCGCTATATTCTGCTGGTATTTCTCTCTTCTTATCCTTCTATTTTGATGATAATTCGTCAATCAGTTGCTGGAATTAACATGGTATCCATGTTTGGAATTTCATCCCAATTCTGACCCTCCCCCTGCTCCTCATTCCTTTCTTTCTCCTCTTGACCTTTTGTTCTGTAAACTTAAAGTATTATAATTTTGATATATGATGCTCTAATTTTTATGGATGATGAGTGATTTACTCTATTTGATTGAATTTTACTAGATTCTTTAATTTTTTCTCTTGTCGTGTAGTGTTATTTTTTTCTATCTGCAATGGGTTAATTTACTAGATTCTCTAATTTGTGCTTCTTGGCCCTCCTTCATCAATCTAATTCGCCGGCTCCATAAATTATCGATCTAAGCCAAATATCTTATTCGTCGCTGGTGGCAGTTACACCGAAACACCGCGTTTCATCCGTTCTGGTGTGGTGATGATTCTTCGTTTGACCCATTTGAAGTATGAAATTACTTTTCCTATTCTTTTTTAATTTTTTTTTGTTTTAGATCTTCAATTCTTCGTTGCTTGTTGATTTTCTTTTTTTCTTCTTCCTTGCTCTTCTCTTCTTCTTTCAGTATGAGGCAACTTGAAGACTGGTGATGACGGAAGTCAGGAAGAACCAATTGCATTACTCTAGTAATGAGCGAACGTAATTTTGTTTTCAATATTCAGAAGTTTGGCAAATTTGAAGATTGGTGATGCATAAAGAACCAACTCAATTTACAGAATCCAAGAGTTAAGGTGTTAGAAATTAACTGTAATATTTTCTTTCGTGTTTTGTAACTTTTAGATCTAGTTTTCATTTTTTGTAATGAGCGAATTTAATTATGGAGTATAATTGGATTTTACCAAGATTTCTACATGTTCTTTTGTAAATTTTGAATGTGAGATTCTTTCTTTCGCTTTGATATATGTTGATTTATGTTTGGTTTGTCAGTATTTTCTTAAATTTCCTGATATTAGTTCAGATTTTAATTGAATTATTAGGATCAATGTCATCTCTCAAAATGTTTTTAATTGAAATTGGTTTAGATTTTAATTGAAATTTTAAGTTAACAATTTAAGGCTTTTTTGGAATACCTTATGTATTTTTAACCATTTAAATTTGTTTTAAATTTGCCTCTAATTTGCTATTTCATATATTATACAGTATGTCAGTATCTATAACTTATTTGCGTGTTCGTTAACACTGTTCTTTTTTTCTCTCTAAAGGTTTCAAATCAAATGGAGATGGAGAAGTGAAGGAGATGATCGTTAATGAATATATCAAACATATATTATACATCTCAAGTGCAACTAGGAATGTTATCGCCCGTAATAAAGGTCATGTAGGGATAGGCTAACCTTTGGCATTGTGTATATATGTAATTAGTCTAGGGATGTAATATTAAATGTGTACGTGCATGTGTTTGTTGTGATTAGATATGAATAATATATATCTTCTTATAAGTTTCGATTGTGCCACAAATACTTTATAATTAGTTAATTATAGCTCCATCATAACATATAGACTCTATTTGGCTAATGAGGTACTTTGTCAAAATTCAATTATTAGGTCGGAGTAATGTGGGAGGATACTCTTAATGGTTAATTAATTTATAAAAAATATTACAAAATACCTTTTATGTTGCCTTTTATTACACTAGGCGACTCAGAATGATTAATACATTATTATAAACTAATTTAGAAAATAGTTTTTGGTGTCGACTACAAACTTTAACAGCGACTTGTGAAGGTTAATTAGTTTTTTTACAAAAAGTAAAAGAAATATCTTTCCAGTAACTTATTAGTATATACACGACTCGGTATAATTAATTATTTGTTATAAATAATCTAGAAAACCTATTTAGTGTCGCATACTGGGCAGGCGGTTTAGTCGTATGCACCTATCCAAAAATAAATTTCTCCTACTCTCTTTTACACTTAAATGTAGAAGGGAAGTAAGGTTTGTATACTGGGCAGGCGGTTTAGTCGTATGCACCTAGTATTAATAAGTAACCTGATAAAAAGGGGTTTCCAAATGAGTTATAAATAAACTAAAATTAATTAGCAATTAAATAAAATGAGAAATCAATAATGGAAAGATCTTGAATCCGATTAACATCCACTTCAATTTAATTATCGATCATTGAACCTCAACTCTAATTATTTCCATGATTATTAATTGTTGAGAATTAATCTCGTATTCTCCTTATTCTTAGTTGAATAGCACGATCAGCGTGACTATAAGACCCTAGCTAAAGGATAACCAAGTCCGATCAACGTCTAAGTTCAATCCAATAGCAGCAATAAACACAAAGAACCAATGGACCTGCTAATGTCATACACTCGATAAACATTCAACAGTTGATTTAATTTCCCCAAGAAATAACCAAGACGATCTGCATACAAGTTACTCCCTAGTTTGCTACAAATTGATAAATGAATAAAATAATCCGATTCTATTCTTAAATCTAGCATTAGATTAATTACACAATTAAACTAGTAACATTCCTAGCATAATTATGCAAAAATCATAAAATACAATCATACAAATTAAACCATAATAAAAGGAAATAAACACAGAGGAAAGATCTCACAATAATGATTAAAGCTTCATGTTAATCTTCTTCAAGAATGGTTCAAGCTACAATCGGCATAACATAAGCAAATTTCATAATTGAAATGTCTAAAACTAAACTAGAAAATGAAAACTAGAAGAGAAAATAACAAGAGAAGAATGGAGTTTTTGAGATTCTCTCTCCTCCTCTCTGTTGCCTTCTAGTCGTGGCTCAAGGGCTACTATTTATATCTCACGCACAAAATAACCCTCAGTCGACAAACCACCTCGACCGACCAAGCAGGTCGCGAGGTGCGAGCCTCGTCGTTGGGTGCAACGAGCTACTGATTCTACCTTACGCTGTAGAACTGGGTTGGACGAAGGGGTCGCAAGCCGCGAAAGGGATCGCGAGGTGCGATGTTCAGGAAATCTCCAGTTACGACCAGCGAGGATACTCGCGAGGTGCGACCAGCTACTGCTGTGCGATGAGCTGCTAGCTTCCCACACTGCTGGGCTACACAAGGGGCTCGCGGGGTGCGAAGCTCAGGTGGCGAGATGCGAACCTTACCACGGGGTGTGAGGTGCTGGCCGGTGCTGGGTGGCTTCGAGCGCGCTGCTTGGCTTGCGATGCTGCTGGGTTCGTGCGGTGCAGGGATGGAGCGTCGATACTAGGATAACACAATGTCGACATCTCATAACATGCTTCCGTGCCACCAATCTATGATGATGTACTTTCTTGAACACTCAAAGATAACTTCAAACAAACATAGTTCAATTATGTTTCTCCTTAAAAGGTAGGTACCTAGAACATTAACGTTCATTAACTCACAAAACTCCGAACTTCCGCTAAGGTTGATATATATGCAAACGTCAACAATTACAATCGAACTCCTTAGCAAAGTGCTCCCAAAATATCATAAAAACACCGTATAACTTGAGCGCATCAAATACCCCGACAGTTGAACTTTACTCGACCTCGAGTAAACTCCAAAATGAAAATCACCAAATAACTCTTCACCCAAATTATCGACACCAACCTACACTCTCCACCATCTACAACATCACATCACATCTTAACGAAATCCGCTCAAAACCTAAACGTAAGGGACAATGACTCCCCCACACTTAGCTTCGAGCTACCATCAGAAATACAAAGACGCGACAACAACAATCACCAACGACAATAAAAATGTGAGCTCAAATCCTGAAGGATCTCAAAGGAGTTGAACTCACTCCAACCCCACACTATACTGCCAGCTCGCCTAAAACCTCAAAAGAAAACCTACATCAACTACAACCAACCTAGATAAGCAAGCCATGGAACAATGACAAAAAGGGATTAATTCCATGCTTACTCCCAAAAATAATCAATCAACCAATGGATGTTCAAATCCTTATATGCTAAGTACTTAAACTTATCTTGACCTCCAATTCACCAAAATCATCAAAAGAATGTGAAAGCCAATTATAAAGAAATCTTCACAAAACAAAGGATGAATTCACCAACCCAACCCGAAAACGTCTTCCACCTTATGGCACCAACTCCTGCAAATGAGTTTTCAAAATACATAATTATCTCTTTAATCTCTCATTTTGCCTAGGAGCCCTTTCGGGTTTTCATCCTAGATTCTCACTTTTTTTTAATTTTTTTTTTATCTCACCATCTTACCCGCTCAAATTAAGCCAATTTCTTGCATAGGTTGCCTTTTTGGGTTTTCAACTCAGCGGGTTTTATTTCATCACTTTTTTTTTCTTTCATTTCTTTCATTTTTCATCATATTTTTTTCATCGTTCTTTCATTGCAATTTTTTCTTTTTAAATTGAAAGTAATAAATACAACATAGACACATGAGAATGAGAATACCCTCCCCCCTACTTAAACTACACATTGTCCTCAATGTGACGACACTGAGAAGAAAAAGTAAAAGGAAAATGGGGGGAAAAATTGAAAATCGGGAAAATCGAAGATCGAATGCTCAAGACCCATGACGAACAATCCGTCAAACTCAAATTTCTCAACAGCAGCAACTCAAATCTCATAAATCAACTCACAACCCTCTCCCTCGAATCACTCAAACAAATAACAAATTCAAAATTCTAAGATATTTTTGAGATTTTCACCTAGCTTAAGAGATCGAAAAGATACAACAATCTCACCGTTCCAATTTCGCCAACTCCTAGCGATTGAACTCCTCCCAACGGGTTTTCTTTTGTGGATTTTGGTTTAAAGTGGATTAATATTTGTGTTGGTTCTTTTAGTGGGTGGGTGGTGGTTGAAAGGAAATTTGTTGTGGTGGTGGAAATTTGATGAGAAATAAACAAAAAGAACGAAAATAAAAGGGGTCTCGGGTTACCTCCCGAGAAGCGCTGTTGTTTAAAGTCGTTAGCCCGACTTAGTACCTTAAGCTTAATCATTGGGCTTGCGCTCCATGTGTGACAAAGGTGGCTCCATGTCAACCTCCAATTCAAGTACCTACAAAACAGATTGAGAAGAACTCTTGCAATGCATCGTTAGTGGTACGGTTTCAAAACAAGGCGGTAAATCAGGAGGCTTATTCCACTCTTTCAACTCTAACGCCATAACCTGCACGTTAGTAGGAGGCACACTATCCTCAACTAAGACATCATCAGCCTTCATCGACTCATCAACCTGCTCAATATCAAGAACATCATGTGATATGGATACGACGAGAAGATTCAAGATAACTGAATTAGTGGATCTTATGAATTATTGGGTTTGGATCATCTTACAATTTAATGTTAGTTTTATTTGTTAAGGGCCGAAATTATCTTATTTATTTCAGTTCCTAAGTTGTTTATTGTTTTATTAGGAGTATAATTCTAGTTGAATAAGAAATTCAAATCCTAGTTGGATTAGGATTCCTAATTAGATTAGAATTATAGTTTAGTTAGAATTCTAGTGGTAGTAGAAGTCTTTTGCATACAAGGTTAACACTATCCTACTTGAGATAGGTTTTACTTGTTTTAAGCTAGTTATGGGCCTTAATTAATTTATCTTTTAGTTTCTTAGTTATCTTTTATGTTTTCTATTCCTAGTATAATTAGGTATCTGCAATGCCTATATAAGGCTTATTTCGATCATTAATAAAAACAGATTAAGAGAGATTTATGCAAAATTTTATTTCGTGAGTTTTATGCTTACATGTGAGTTTAATTGCTTACAAACCATTAAGTTCAATTCAGGAGTGTTTTGAAGTTAGTGCGTGATTAATTAGGCCAGGAGTGACTTAATTGAATCAAAACCCTATTTGATAGTTCAGGAGTGTTCAATCAAATAATTTTATCCTTTTCTTCGAGGGATATTCGAGTGTGTTCATTAAAGATTCAACCAAGAACCCATCAAGAACCAATCACTAGTAGAATAAATGCATATTGATGCGGTCATTAATTGGCCTATTGCGGCGGTTATGGCCGCGTAGCAATTAAGGGTGCAGCAATAGGTAATTAACCTATTGCTGCGGTTTTTGACCGCAGCAATAGGCCTACCTATTGCTGCGGTTTCTAGCCAAAACCGCAGCAATATGATTTTTTTTTATTAAAAAAATACAACGTATTGCTGTGGTTTTTGCAAGGAACAGGTACATGTCTAAGTAATTTTTTTTTTTTTGCAATTTGCCATCAAACTTGAAACATAAAAATGTTTACAAAATATCAAGGCTCACAACCAGCAAACAGACAACAAAATAGGTCAAAGCAAAGTAGATTACAAAAAAAATCTCCATATACAAACAAATTGTAATTAAAAATCAAAAAAAAAAAAATTAACTAAATTCAAAAAATAAAACCAAAAACCTCTTACATCAGATCTTGAAAACAAAAAAATGAAACAAAATAAGAGGAGTCACCGCGACAGATGGCGAGGTGAAGGCGGCGGCCAACGCGGGGTAAGGGAGGCGGCGAAGGTGGACTCAAAACAACGATGAAAGAGGCGAAGATGGATCTGAATTCTGAAATTTAAACAATAAAATGATATATAGTTACGAAAAAATTAAAAAATTGAAAAAAACGAGCAAAGAATCGAAAACGTACCGAGTTACCATCGACGTTTAAACAATAAAATGATATAGGTGGAAGGTAGCTTCGTTCGCTCGTTCGGAAGGAAGTAACCATCGACGCCGACGTTCAGTGAGGCCGAAGTGAGGCCGCGAACGATGCCCGAAAATGGTGGTGCGACGCCATTTCGAACTCGCTGCGAAGTCGTTGGTCTGCGAAGAAGAGAGATAACGAGAGGAATCGCCGTTCAGCGATTGGAGAAGAGGAACTCGCCGGTGAATTTCGACGAACTCGACGCAAATTTCGAACGAATTTCGACGATGATGAAGAGATGATGGTTTTTGGGCGAATTTCAACGAAGAATGAGTGAGATTGGGGCTGATGGGGTTTGATTTGGGAGAGGAGTATGATGCAAGTATGGCGAATTTCGACGAAGAATGATGTGGCTCAATTGAGGACAATTATTTTCGAAGAAGAGGAGTATGATGCAAGTATGGATGAGGATGTGCTAGCCTTAATGCATAAAAATGTTACGTTAGATGTGGAGTCAATTGAGGCTATGCATGGACGATTTTTAGGCTCTTCAACACAAGTAGTAGTTTGCATGTTGACGCATGAATATGAACATCAACCACAAGGGTGAGTTGGCGTGTTCACTTGTTGATGGTCATTAGGAGAGTTCACTTGTTGAACTATCTTAGTTTAATTCGACTTTTGTTATTTGATTTTCATTAGGAGTCATGGTTTTGCCTACGTTCTTAAAACGATGGATTTTACATGATTCAAGTGTGTTCGGAGTCTAGGACTTAGGGACTTATCCTAAGCCTATTAGGGTTTATGTTTTATTCATATAAATAGTTTAAGATGTACGTTTTAGAATTCAATTAATGAAATCAGTTTATGCTTTGTGCTTTCGAATACTTTGAGTGTTCATCTCTCTTGATTGCTGGTGGCTTTGCTTTTACGCATCAAAACCCTTAGATTGTTTCTTGTGGTGGCTTAGCCTTTATCATTAAACGTCTAAGTACTATCCATTGTTACTTGTTCGAGTTTTGTGATTGAATCTTCCGCACGTTTACTCTAGTATTTGGTTTCACCTATATCAAATACATCATCTTGGTTTCAGCAGCTTTGGTTCTCATCCTTGAGAATTTTTTTTTCGGCCATTGGAGGAGTTAATTCAACCTTCAAGAACACCTTAAAGATTGAACCTTTTTTTCCAAGATTCTGAAATTTTCACAAAACTTAACTAAAATACATCCAGCCATTATAAGTACACCTTCAAAGAAACCTTCCAAGACTCCATCTTTTTTCCAAGATTTTGTGTTTTTCACAAAACTTTACTAAATACCATAACCCTAGTAGCGTGGGTGTCAAGAAATCTTGTCCAAGATCCAAGTTCTGTTTGGAGTCTATAACATGGACGACGATCCAAGTGGAGATGGTCATGAGGTTAGAGTGCCTCGAGGCCTTACACTCGAGCAAACCAATGATATGCGTCGAGATAGGGAATTAGCGGACTTAAGAACACGTATGGATGAGCTTGTTAATCTCTTCCGTAATAAACATGGTGGTAGAAAAAGGAACCAATCTCCTAGTCCTGCTAGGAGTAGTCATTCAACCACGCACGAGTCCAGCTCCGATGAGGAGCACCCCCAAGGCCGACCTCGACGAAGGCATCACCCTCATGATGATGATAGAGGATTAAGGCTCGACCTTCCGGAATTTGATGGAAACATGAAACTAGAAAAATTCTTGGAATGGCTACAAAGGATTGAATGCGTTTTTTACTACAAAGACTATGATGATCATAAGCGTTTCAAGGTGGCTGTGTTAAAACTAACAAGCTATGCTAGTCTTTGGTTCGAAAATCTCAAGAATAAAAGAAGAAAGGAGGGCAAAGCCCGACTTGATTCGTGGGAGCAGCTTAAGGTACGTATGAAAAAACGGTTCAAACCTACGGATTTTATTCAAGATATGTACTTAAAGCTTCAAGCTTTCAAGCAAGACACCCTTAGTGTCGAGGAATATGTGGCTGAGTTTGAGAGATTAACCATGTTGTGCGATGTGGATGAGAAAGTTGAGTACAAAATTGCACGTTTTATTGTTGGCCTCGACAAGAAAATAGCCAAGAAGGTTGATTTGCAGCCCTATTGGGGTTTTGAAGACGTGTGTCAAGTGGCCATGAGGGTGGAGAAACATGCCAAATCGAAAAAGGCATCGTTTTCAAAACCGTTTGTGAAAACTTATGAGAAAAATCAAGGAGAGAAAAGTGGGGGCAGCACGTCCAAGTTCACGCCCAAGTTTGACAAGTTCATGCAAGAGAAGGGCAAATCATCACAACCCTTAGCCACGGAAGAAAGGAGGATTTGTTTTAAGTGCAAAGGGTATGGCCATGTGATCAAGGATTGTCCAAATAATGGAGTCATGACCTTGAGGGACAACCAAGAGATTGATGAGGCTTATGCTTCAAAGGAGGATCCAAGCCTCGACGAAGAGGAGTATGAGGATGAAGAGGAGGATGCCTATGTAGCTGATTCAGAGGAAGAACAGGTGAAGGATGGCAAAGCTCTCATAATGCGCACCCTTCACTCCAAATCAGCACCCTTGGAGACTCAAAGAGAAAAGATCTTCCTCACACGTTGCCTTGTGAAGGAAAGATTGTGTGACTTGATCATTGACACGAGGAGTTGCACGAACGTGGTCTCTATTACTTTGATTGACAAACTCAAGTGGCCAACCACTCCTCATCCTAAGCCTTACAAGTTGCATTGGTTAAGTGATGGCAGCGATGTTAAGGTAAATAAACAAGCACTTATTTCTTTTGAAATTGGTAAATTTAAAGATGAAGTGTTGTGTGATGTGGTGAATATGGATGCATGTCACTTGTTATTGGGGCGTCCTTGGCAATATGATCGATTTGTGAAATATGATGGTCGTGCTAATGTGTATATTGCAACTATTGGGACAAAAAAAAACTGCCTGGAAACCTCTTGTTACCTCTAAACCCCACGCCAAAGAGAACATTTTGTTGACTGAAAAACAATTTGTTAGTGAGTTGGAGAAAGAGGGAGGAGGGTATTTGTTAGTCCAAGTGAGTGAGGAGGACACCACAAAGTCACAACCCACCATTCCTAAGTGTGTAGCTCGGATTTTGGAGGAATTTGGTGATGTGTTTCCTAATGACTTACCCCCAGGATTACCCCCTATTAGAGGCATTGAGCACCAAATTAACCTTGTTCCTGGAGCCTCTTTACCAAACAAGGCAGCCTATAGGTGTAATCCTCAAGAGACTAAGGAGCTTGAAAGACAAATTGAGGAGTTGATGGAGAGGGGATATGTGAGGGAGAGTATGAGCCCTTGTGCTGTTCCGGCCTTGTTGGTGCCAAAGAAGGATGGGACTTGGCGCATGTGCATTGATTTTAGAGCTGTGAATAATATAACGATCAAGTATAGGTTTCCTATTCCTAGACTTGATGATTTGCTTGATGAATTGCATGGTTCAACAGTGTTCTCTAAGATAGATTTGAGAAGTGGTTACCACCAAATTAGAATGAGGGAGGGAGATGAATGGAAGACTGCTTTCAAAACTAAGGTGGGTCTTTATGAATGGCTTGTGATGCCATTTGGTCTTACTAATGCTCCTAGTACCTTCATGAGGTTGATGAATGAAATGCTCAAACCTTTCTTGGGCAAATTTGTGGTGGTGTACCTTGATGACATATTGATTTATAGCCGAAGTGTTGCGGATCATTTGGGTCATTTGAGGGCCATATTTGAGGTGTTGAGGAGGCAACAACTTTATGCTAAGTTGGAGAAGTGCTCTTTCCTTGTTCCAAGTGTCACTTTCCTTGGTTATATATTGTCTAAAAAAGGTGTTTCTGTCGATCCTTCTAAAGTGGAAGCCATAAACTCTTGGCCTATTCCTGCTACTATTTCTCAAGTGAGGTCTTTCCATGGTCTTGCTTCCTTTTATAGACGCATTGTGAAGAATTTTAATAGTATTATGGCTCCCATGACCGAATGCATTAAACAAGGGAAGTTTGAGTGAAATGGAGCAGCCTAACAAGCCTTTGAAACCATAAAACAACTCTTATGCAACACTCATATCCTAGCTTTACATGATTTTTCACAACCATTTGAAGTAGAGTGTGATGCTAGTGGAGTTGGCATTGGTGCAAGGTAAGCGTCCCGTAGCTTATTTTAGTGAGAAATTGAATGGGGAAAGGTTGAACTATTCCACCTATGATAAGGAATTCTATGAAATAGTGAGGGCATTAGATCATTGGAGTCACTACTTACGTCCAAGTCACTTTATTTTGCATTCGGATCATTATGCTCTTAAGCATATACATGGGTAGCAAAAGCTCAATCCAAGGCATGCAAAATAAGTTGAGTTCCTTCAATCATTCAACTTTTCTTCCATGTATAAAGAAGGGAAAAATAATGTGGTGGCTGATGCTCTTTCAAGGAGGTACACTTTGCTTGGTGTGCTTCAATCCAAGTTGTTAGGCTTCGAGCTCATGAAAGGGTATTACAAGGAAGATGTTGATTTTGGCCCTATTGTTGATGAATGTGTCAAAGGAGCAGTGGGATCCTATGTCATGAACGAGGGATTTCTTTTCAAAGGTAATAAACTTTGTATTCCTTCTTGTTCAATTCGTGAATTACTTGTCAGGGAGGCTCATGGGGGAGGCATTGCTGGCCATTTTGGTATTACCAAGACACTTGCAATGTTGCAAGAACATTTTTATTGGCCTAAGATGCAAGGAGATGTCCAAGCTGTAATTGCTCGATGTGCTACTTGTCAAAAGGCAAACAATACATTTCATCAAGGGTTGTATACTCCCTTACCTGTTCCGGAATTTCCTTTGGAGGATGTCTCCATGGATTTTATTGTGGGTTTTCCTCGTACACAAAGAGGTAAGGATTCAATTATGGCTGTTGTGGATCGTTTTTCTAAAATGGCTCACTTCATTCCTTGCCACAAAACGGATGATGCCTCGAAGGTAGCTGATTTGTATTCATATAAATAGTTTAAGATGTACGTTTTAGAATTCAATTAATGAAATCAGTTTATGCTTTATGCTTTTGAATACTTTGAGTGTTCATCTCGCTTGATTGCTAGTGGCTTTGCCTTTACGCATCAAAACCCTTAGATTGTTTCTTGTGGTGGCTTAGCCTTTATCATTAAACGTCTAAGTACTATCCATTGTTACTTGTTCCAGTTTTGTGATTGAATCTTCCGCACGTTTACTCTAGTATTTGGTTTCACCTAGATCAAATACATGAGAGAGAGAGGAAGGATGAGTGAGAGAGAGAGAGAGGAAGGATGAGAAAAACGGGGGATGGGGTTTTGGATCTGAAGGAGAAATGACAATGAAACCCTAACTGGGCCTTTTATTATTAATTTTAAAAGTTTATTGCTGCGGTTTCTCCTAGGAACCGCAACAATTGATTAAAATATTATCAAAATATTTTTTTTAATAATATTTTAATCTATTGCAGCGGTTCTGGGTGGGAACCGTAGCAACAGCTCTGGTCAAACAGTCAACGAAATTTGAAAAAATTTCCCGTTGACACATATTGCTGCGGTTTCCAGCCACAACCGCAGCAATATGTTTAAGTTAGATTTTTCCTTTTTTTCGTGGTTTATTGCTGCGTATGGGTAAAACCACAGCAATACAACCGCATCAATAAGCAAAAATTCTACTAGTGAATCTTTTTTTCAAGATTCTTGGGAAATTTAAAACTTCACTAAAAGGTGGATCCACGTCCACATCAAATTGGTATTACAAATAAAAACAACTTAAGAACCGAATTTAAATAAGAGAACTTCATCCCTTAGCAATTAAAACTAACACTAAAACACTTTTTATGACCTTGAATTGTAAGATGATCCAAACCCAATAATTAAATAGATCTACTAATTTAATTATCTTGAATCTCCTTGTCGCATCCATATCAATCTCAATAGTAGAACTTGATCCGAAGGAATGAAGACTTCATCAAATATTGTATATTGCATTGAATCACATGAACTTTTAGGGACGTCAAGATTACCATCATGATCAACATTACTCTTGTCGAACCCAAAAGTATGAACTAACCAAGTTGGAGGAGGTTCAAAAATAATATCAAGACCTGTCACGACAACCTTACTTGGCAAGTTGCAAATAGTGGAATATTTGGAAAACTCTGTAACAGCATCGGTAGCAAGGGAAGTATGACTAGAAGTATCTTTAATCTCCTCTTCTTGATTGTTCTCGAGAATTCGATCTAAAAATATATTCTCGTGTGTAATATGATCCTCAAAATCAGTGGAATCCTCAGTTTTTTGTGTGATATTTGTTTGAGGATAATGTTTGAGAACTAGGCATTCAAGATTTTTCAATGTGATGCATGATGCGTGCAAAGATTACTTCATCAACTATCTTTAAATTGCTTTCTTAGTTTGTTGCATGGTTTTACTTTACTCTTAAAGTGAAGGTTTTACATGTAACCAAAAATATGTTATTTTTATTATGTTAGTTAAGTTAGTTGAGTTGTATTAGTTGAATAAAGGTCCCAAATTGCTGAGTTGTAATGGCGTGTAAGGTTAATGCCTTAATGTCGTGTGGTTTTTGGTATTTAAGGAAAGTGTGGCATCTTTTTCCTTAAAGCTATTGTTTCCTTAAAATCAAGCTACATTATAGGCTTATATTAAGGGGAAACTTTCCTAAAATGTTGCTAGTTGACTGTGTGGTGTATTGCCTTGGAGAGCAAGGTTTTCTTGCTGCTCTTATTATATAAATAGAGGAGCCTAACCAGAATAAAGGTTAGAGTGAATTTTGAGTAAAAGAATTCGAATGCTTGTGCATTGAATGTTGGTGGTCGTGCCAAAAACACATAAATCGAAGTTTGTGTGCATCTCCTAGTCGAGGTTAGTGAGAGATCCTCTAGTTCTCGAGGGAACTAGAGCCTATCTTTTTATTTTCGTTCATAAATATAAAACACCAAAACAAATTCGTACATTAAGCTTCCGCAATCATATCACAATGATTCTCCCAACTTTTGAATATTTTCTCGAAGTTCTTTAGTCACACGACGATTATTTTCATATTTAACATATTGAATATACCAAAGTTCACTACTTAAAAACGCATCATAGATCATCCATGATAATGAGCAAAAATCAGCATTGAAGTTGAAAAAACTTGGCGCAGATTTTGGTTCCAAGTCACTCGACAATTTCAAGTTCAAATCTCGATGAAATCTCATGAAAATTTAACACATACAAGTTTCAGATATTATAAGATCAAACCAATTGGAATCACTCAAAAATTCTCAGTAGATAGTCTGCAACAGCCAAAATAAGTTGACTGTGCGAGATTCCAGCGAAATCAGACCAGTGAACAAAAATTATCTCGAAACTATACGAAACGATCTTCAAATATTACGAAAATTTAGGAAAGTAAACTACACATGTAGTAGTCCAGTTTAGGCTTAAGAATAACCCAAAATTCGTTTCCAACTAGGAGAACAAAATTTAACAAAACGCACCTGAAAACTGTTTGAATCTGGACGAACGCACACTAGGGGAAAAAAAAGGAAGGGCTGCGCAAGAAGGGATGCGTTTTATTAAAAACGCAGCCCTTCTTGTATGAAGGGCTGCGGTTTCTTTGGAAACCGCAGCCCTTTTATTGATGGACTGCGGTTAACAAGAAATCGCAGCCCTTCATGCAGTATGAAGGGCTGCGGTTTTGAGGCTAACCGCAGCCCTACTAATGAAGGGCTGCGGTTAGCCTGAAAACCGCAGCCCTTCATAAACGAAGGGCTGCATTTTCTAGACTAACCGCAGCCCTTCTGATCCCATCCCATATCTCCAGTTTTGCGCGCACACACACAGTAGGTAGACATATTTTCTAAATTTCCCTCCCTTACACGCATTTGACGAGCGAAAAACCCCTCCCTCCCTCCCTCCCTCTCACTCACTCGCACATTAACCCTAACGCCCCATCACCGGAGCCCTGACACCGGAGCACCCACATTGCTTCACCACCACAACCCTTCTCTTTCTTCACCTCTCTTCTCTTCTCTTAGCTTCTCTTCTCTTCTTTTCTCTTCTCTTCTCCACCATTTGAGTGGGTTTAGGGTGTGGAGCTCCTCCACCACTACGCAGCGCCACCACCCACAAGCGGCAGCAACAACTACCACCACCACTGCCCTACTCTTTCTTCATTGCTAGCTCTTGGGTTTAGCTAATTTTTTGCTTAGTTAAGTATGAATTAATGTTTTTAAGTTAGTTTTGTTTTTCTTAATTGAATTAAATGATTAATGTGCAATGTGGGTTTTGTTAATTGTAGGAAGAAGAGGTTTAGGAAGGCAAATAAAGTTCCAACTATCTCTACTCTCTTCATTGCTTATCATTGGTGTTAAGAAGTAACTAGTTTAATTTCGTTGTCTTTTTTGTTTGATTTAATTTGTTGATGAGACAAAGTTGACATGTGATTCAATTTGATTAAGTTATGATAATTTATTGATATATATATATATATATATATATATATGTATTTCTTATAATGTATGTATATTTCTTGATATGAGATTGTATGAAAACGCAATGTAATTTAGCTATGAAATCTACAAGTTGTTTGAATTGTCATCATATGCCTAGATACCCATTCAAGACTTACTCATTAGGAGTAAGTCTTGAATAGTCCCCGGTTTGGGACTATTCTTGGACGTTTGATCTCACTTAGGTGGTGAATGTGTGTCTTCTTTTCAATTCTGAGGAAAATCTTGGCTCATCGTTTCTCTACATTATTCTCTGGGTACATATGTAGATAAGCAATTATCTACATTGTGTACTTGGAGAACTGTAGGGAAATGCTGCCGGATTTTCCTTAGAATTGAAAAGTTGGCACACATTCACTAGTGAGATTAGACGTCCAAGGATGGGTTAGGTTGGAGTGATAAGGACCTTCGGCTGCATGCATACAATTGAACATGTCACTATCTTAGATTGCTCTATACGTGTGTGATATGATGATATGTGAGTGTATGTACTTAAATAATGATTGATGCATTATAATGAATGGTTGTGTTTAATTATTAGAGGTCTTCTTGAATGAGATGGATCGTACTTGGATGTATGGTAGTCGTAAATCGATTGAGTTTGTGAAAGGGGTCTCGGAATTCTGTACAACTGCATTACAATATCAAGCATCCTCTGTAGCAGTCGACTTTTATTGCCCTTGTTTCGATTGTAGAAATGTGAGCAAGGTTAGTAGTATACATGTAGTTAGGGAGCATGTCTTTCGTCGTGGGTTTAGGCCTCAATACCACGTATGGGTTTGGCATGGTGAGCAGGGGAAGTATATAGGAAGCTCTAGAGTAATGGACGATGTATGTGAAGAAAAGAAGGATGATGAGTTCGGGGATGAGAATTTGGATGATGAGTTTGCAGATGATGATAGGGATCGGGTAGACGAGATGATACACGAGGTTGAAGATCAGTCGTGTAAACGACCTCGTATTTTTGAGTCTATGTCTGAGGCTGCTGAAAAGCCGTTGTATCCAGGTTGTACAAAGTACACCAAACTTTCCGCGGTGATAACACTGTTCAACATTAAGTCGAAAGCTGGTTGGACGGACTCTAGTTTCACATCGTTGATGGAAGTTTTAGCTGATATGCTCCCTGATGGAAATGAACTGCCAGAGTCGTACAATTATGCGAAGAAACTGATGTGTCCTTTCGATTTAGAGTACGAGCGGATACATGCTTGTCCTAACGATTGTGTGCTTTATCGTAATGAGTATGAGCATTTACATGAGTGTCCACGTTGTGGATTGTCGAGGTACAAGCGTGAAGGAGCTGGAGGTAGTGAAGGACCACCGACTAAGGTGTTGTGGTATTTACCCATAATACCTAGATTTAAGCGCATGTTCTCAATTAAAGGAGATGCGCGAGAATTTGAGGTGGCATGCGGATCGTAGGAAGAAAGACGGTCGCTCAAGCATCCCGGCGATTCGCCCGAGTGGAAAAATATCAACGGTGGTGCATAAGGCATTTGGTAATGAGGATAGGAATCTGAGGCTTGGATTATGTACGGATGGCATGAACCCTTTTGGCAATCTCAGTTCGCAGCATAGTACATGGCCAATGGTCTTAGTGGTTTATAACTTGCCTCCTTGGTTGTGCATGAAACGCAAGTACATGATCTTTGTCGCTTCTTATATCGGGGCCCAAACAACCTGGAAATGACATTGATGTATACCTCCCGGCCGCTTGTTGAAGATTTACAGAAGATGTGGAACGAAGGAGTGTTAGTATTTGATGCGTATGCAAATGAGATGTTCACTCTGCGTGCCATGCTTTTTTGTACTATGAACGATTATCCAGCTTATGGGAACTTATCTGGGTATAAGACGAGAGGAAAACAACCCTGCCCAATTTGTGTAGATGACATGAAATCTACACACCTTAAGGGCTGCAAACATGTGTATATGCGCACACGAAGGCACCTCAGACGCGACCATCCCTATAGGTTTAAGAAGAAGGCATTCGATGGGACGGTTGAAGAAGAAGTTGCTCATAGACCATTAACTGGTACTGAAGTTTATAATCAGGTGAAGGGCATTGAAACAATCTTTGGTAAACCTGCTAGTGAGGTTGATCGACCTTCGGGATTATGGAAAAAGGAGTCCATTTTTTGGAAACTCCCATATTGGAAAGATCTAAAGGTCAGACATTATTTGGATGTCATGCACATAGAGAAGAATGTTTGTGAAGCTATTCTTGCGACACTTATGAATATTCCGGGCAAGACAAAAGATGTTAAGGTGTCACGACTTTACTTGGAAAAACAGGGGCTTCGACCAGAGTTGTGGGCTCAGAAAAGGGACGGAAGGAAGAAGAAAGTAGTGGAGGAAAGGGTTGATGATGAAACTCAGAAAAGTAAAAAGAAGGTGGAGGATTCGGAGAAGAATTATTTGCCACCAGCTTGCTACACGATGTCACGTGCAGAGAAAAGTATTTTTTGCGAGTCATTGAATGGATTTTAATGTCCCAATTGGCTACTCATCGAATATGAAGCGGTTTGTTACCTTAAATGGTGAATTGAAGTTATCGAGTATGAAATCTCACGATTGTCATGTCATGATGCAAGTATTCTTACCGATTGCAATTCGTGGGATACTTCCAAAGCATGTGAGGCACACCATTACCGAACTTTGTTCATTTTTCCATACAATATGCAGCAAAGTCCTAGAACCGTCGACCCTCGATTCCTTGCGAGCCGAGTAGTTGAAACTCTATGCAAATTTGAGATGTTTTTTCCCCCGCATTCTTTGACATTATGGTCCATCTCATTGTCCATCTAGTTCGAGAAATTAAGTTCGTGTGGTCCAAGTGTTTTTGAGGTGGTGCTATCCTTTTGAGAGATATATGGGCACTTTGAAGGATAAAGTTCGGAATCCTGCACAACCAGAAGGTAGTATAATTCAAGGGGTTGTGGGTGAAGAGATCAGTAATTTTGTGGCTGAGTATTTTGCTAGTGTTGATCCTGTTGGACTTCCGACATCCCGACACGAGGGCAGACTTGAGGGCAAGGGCACAATTGGTTCAAAATTGATCACACCTTCCGTAGAAAAGCGTAAACAAGCTCACTTATTTGTATTGCATCACGTAGCATTTGTCCATCCTTATTTAAATGAACATATGGAGGAATTACGTGTTAGCAATCCTAGAAAAGGAGTTAGGGCATTGACGCAAATGCATAACAAGACTTTCATTGATTGGTTTCATAAACGAGTAGTGAATGATTTGGATGAAAGTGTTCCCGAAACGATCAAGTGGTTAGCATTTGGTCCTCGTGAAGCCGTACGCTCTTATGAGGGTTATGATATTAATGGGTATACGTTTTGGGTCGAACGTCAATATCTCGAAGTCAACATCGCAACAAAATAGTGGTGTTTCACTTGTGGCGTCGGCTACACAATACGCAAGCTCGAAGGATAAGTCGCCCGTACATGCCGAAAGCAATTATTATGGACGAATAGAAGAAATATGGGAGCTGGACTACTGTACTTTTAATATTTGCCTCTCGTGTTGCAAGTGGGTTGACGATAATCGACGTTGCGTAAGAAAAGATGATCCTTGCGGATTCACTCTTGTTGACCTTAGTCGTCTACGTGAAACTGAGGAGCCATTTGTAATTGCATCACAAGTTAAGCAAGTTTTTTTTGTAACTGATCCTGCTGATAATAAGTGGTCAATTGTTGTACCTGGTAAAAGGAGTATCCTCGGTATTGGTGATTTTGATAATGAGGAAGAATATGATGCATTTGAGGACCTCCCCCCTTTTACCTATCCTGAAAATAGTGTGGAAGATGATGTGAATATGTCGGAGAACTATATGCGTGTAGATCACACGGAAGGGATACATGTACTTGAGGATCCTAAGAAACGGCGGAAGGTCAATAAATCATGAGACATAAACTCAGGTCTGTGTAATTTCTCCAATTTGTAATTCTTTTTTAACATGATTATATGAGGTATAATGTACCTATTGTGTAGAGTTTTAGGCTTGCATTTGTTGTTGGTTGCATTTCGGGAACGAAAAGGTCATTTTAGGCCTAGTTTTGCATTTTTGCTTCCAAATCGTACTTATCGAGTCAATTAACCCCAAATGCATTTTGAACATGATAATATGAGGCATAATGTAACTATTGTGTACATTTTTAGGTTTGCAATTGTTGTAGGTTGAATTTTGGGAACGAAAAGGGCATTTTAGCCCTATTTTTGCCTTTTCGCGTCCAATTCGTATTATCGCTTCATTTAACCCCAATTTCATTTTGAACATGATAATATGAGGTATAATGTAACTATTATGTAGATTCTTAGGCGTGCATTTGTTGTTGGTTGTATATCGGGAACATAAATGTGATTTTAGCCCTATTTTTGCCTTTTCGCCTCCAATTCATGTTTCTCGAGTCATTTAACTCCATTTTCTTTTTGAAAATGATAATATAAGGTATAATATAACTAGTGTATAGAGTTTTAGGCTTTCATTTGTTTTTGATTGAATTTCGGGAAGGTATATGTCATTTTTTAGAACTACTAACTACGGTAAATGATTGAATTCTTATATTATGTGTTTATTCCTTGGTTGTTTTGCAAGGTTTATATGAATAACACACCATGTTTGAGGGCCTTCACCACAGACGAATTACATGAAGTTCGGGATAAGTTGGCGTCCCACATTTGTGATGATTGCTTATGATACATCTACTAGTTTGTATCAATTCTATGTACACTTTTACATTATTAAATATATACATATTTAAAGTTAATTATTACGTTCACAAAACTTGTCATATATATATTATTGCAATTTGATCGGTCTTTTTTTATGTCGAAGGGAGGTTTTGGGTGGGGGATGGGGTGGGGGGGCCGCCATGGGGTGGGGGTGCGGGGGTGGGGGTGCGGGGGCCGACGGGGGGTGGGGGGTGGGGGGCGAGGGGTGGGCTGGGTCGCGGGGGTGGGGGGGGGTGGGGTAGGCTGGGTCTGCGCGGGGGTGGGGGCGCTGGGGCCTGGGGGCGGGGTGGTGGGTGCGGGGGGTGGGGGGGGTGGGGTTGGGGGTGGCGGGGGGTGGGGGCGGGGTGTCTTTGGGACCGGCGGGGGTGGGGGGCTGGGCGGGGGGGGGGGGGGTGGGTCTAGCGGGGGGTAGGGGGGTGGGCTGGGTCCGGAAGGGGGTGGCGGGGTGGGGGGGGGGTGGGGTGGGGCGGGGGGGGGGGGGGGGGTGGGCGGGGTGGCGGGGGTGGGGGGTGACCGGGGGTGCGGGGGTGGGAGTGCGGGGGTGGGGGCCGGGGGGGGGTGGGGGGTGCGGGGGTCTTGGGGGTGGGGGGTGGCGGGGGTCTTGGGGTGGGGGTGCGGGGGTGGGGGGTGAGGGGTGCGGGGGTCTTTGGGGTGGGGGGTGCGGGGGTCTTGGGGTGGGGGGGTGTCTTTGGGGTGCAATAAGGGATGGGGGGCAGATTTAATTCTATTTTTAAAAAAAAAAAAATTGAATTTGAAGGGTCGCGGTTTTAAGCTTTAACTGACCCTTCACTTAAAAAGGGCTGCGGTTCATGCTTAAAACCGCAGCCCTTCAGTTAAAGAAGGGCTGCGGTTTATGCCGAAAACGCAGCCCTTCAAACTTAGAAGGGCTGCGTTTTTGGCCTTAACCGACCCTTTGTGAAGGAAGGTGCGGTTAAAAACCGCAGCCCTTCTTATCTAATGAAGGGCTGCTGGCCAAAAACGCAGCCCTTAGGGCTGTTTTGACAGCAGCCCTTCCTTATTTTTCCACTAGTGGCACCGGAAATCCAAGAATCTTGAAAGAAAGAATGGATCTTTAGGGTTCTCTTTAAGTATAAAGGATAGAATAATTCGATCAAATACAAAGTAATTCACGAATTGGGTCTTGATTCACTCTCAAACACAAAGTAATTAAGCAATCAATCTTAAATCTTAAACACAAAGTAATTGATTCAAGGTTTGAAAATCACAAAGAAGTCCGAAAATTTTCACAAAGAAAATTAAAACATTAATATCATAAATCTGTCTATATTGAAAAACAAGCAATATATATAGGCTTACAAAAACTGATTCCAACCTCTACTAGGTTTAGGAATAGTAAATAAACTAGGAAAAGGAAAACAACGAAATTCCTACATCTATTAGGAATTCGACTAAAAATAGAATTCTAATCAACAATAATAAATCCTAACACACTTAAGATTATTAATCCAAGTAGAACTATAACTACTACTAGGACTACTAATTCAAATAGGACTACGATTACACAAATCCTAACAGAACTAGGATTTCTAGTAATACTTCTAATAAAGCGATAAAAACAACTTAAGAACCGAATTTAAATAAGAGAATTTTAGCCCTTAATAATTAAAACTAACACTAAGACACTCCTTATGACCTTGAATTGTAAGATGATCCAAACCCAATAATTAAATAGATCTACTTATTTAATTATCTTGAATCTCCTTGTCGCATTCATATCAGTAGTCATAGTTCTACTTGGATTAATAATATTAACTGTGTTAGGATTATAGTTGAGTTAGAATTCTACATTTAGTCGGATTCTGATGCGAAATCGTAAAGTTAAGCTTGGATAGGCTTCACTCACATATTTCCACTTAAGGGTTCTAAATCAGTTTTGAGGTTTTACTCACCTTGAAACTGATTTAGGAGGGTTTTGAGAGTAATTTTAATTAGCTTAAACTCACTAATTATCCTAATTCTCTCTTAGGTTAAGCTTAACTCACTTAACTCAAGGATTTCGAGATTAAGTTCACTTCTTAATCACAAGAGGAAATTTCGGATTTTACACTCCAAAAGTTTCAATAAGCACAAAGCTCAAGTTTAAATAACCAAATCTGATTTTCCATTCATTCTTTGCATTACATATAATACAAGAGTCAAAGAAGACTAAAAAGATCAACCATAAATATCTAATACACTAAGGCTAATAAACAAAGCATTAAACAACAAATATCCCTTAAAACTAGCTAAACTAACAAGATGGGATTGTTGAATAGTGTTGCATAGTGTTGTTTGTTGACTTGTTTGGGCGGCACACTTCAAAGCAAGTGGGAAGTTCCCTTAGCTTGCAAGGAAAGCTCATAATATCTCCAAGAGTTCTTCTTACCTTGTTGTCCCATGCATCACACGTCCCCATGCATTATACGTCCCAAATACAACTTACGCTAAACAAAAAAAATCGGTTTTACAAAACCGTAAATTACAAAAACTGAAATTATGCAAAGTAGCTTAATTAGCTTCCTTTCCTTCGTTGCTCAACATGATTAAACTAGTACTAATCCATCCTCTGTTGTGATTGAGATTAGTACTTAGTAGAATTTCGGAATTAGCAACTGATTTCGTATCATCCTCTCCTTCTTCAAAAGGAATTGTCCTCAATTCTTGCACATCTTCATCTTCTAAATAGGGGGATAAGTCCCCAACATTGAATGTTGCTGCCACGCCATAGTCTCCGGGAAGGTCTATCTTGTAAGCATTATCTCCATAACGTTCAAGAACCTTGAAAGGTCCTTCAGCTCGGGGCATGAGTTTATGCTTCCTTTTACTTGGAAACCTCTCCTTAAGTGAATCCACATCAAATCTCCAGGAGCAAACAACCTCGGTTTTCGGCTTTTGTTTGCTTTCTTCTTGTACATCTCATTTTGCTTTCTCGATGTTGGTGCGTATTTCTTTGTGAACCTTCACCATTGTTTCAGCTTGTTGCCTAGCATCTCCATGGACATAAGAATCTTTAGGGAATGAAATAAGATCAATAGGTACATAAGGACTTACCCCATATACCACTTCGAATGGTGAATGTAAGCAACTAAGCCCCTTAACAAGGTGCCTAGAGTTCGATTGTAAGCAAACTCCGCATGGCATAGCTTGACATCCCAATCTTTTCCAGTTTTGCTCACTAAGCCCCTTAACAAGGTGCCTAGAGTTCGATTGGTCACTTCGGTTTGACCATCTGTTTGGGGGTGATGTGAAGTACTAAACAACAACTTAGTACCCATCATCCTCCATAGGGACCTCCAAAAATGACTCAAAAACTTACCATCTCGATCCGAGACAATAGTTCTTGGTACTCCATGTAAACGAACAATTTCCCAGAAATATAAACAAGAAACATTAATAGCATCTTCCGTTTTATGGCAAGGCACGAAGTGTGCCATTTTTGAGAAACGGTCCACCACCACCATGACCGAATCCTTCCCTCTTTGTGTTCTAGGAAGAGCCACAATGAAATCCATACTAACATCTTCCCATGGTCTCTTCGGTGCTGGCAAAGGAGTGTACAACCCCTTATGGAGCGTGCTTTTAGCCCTTTGACAAACACCACAACGAGCCAAAACAACGTGCACTTCTTTTATCATATGAGGCCATGAGAAATGTTCTTGTAAAAACTCCATAGTCTTGCTAACGCTAAAATGGCCAGCCAACCCACCTCCATGAGCTTCTCTAATTAGCAAATCACGAACGGGACATTTAGGAACACAAAGTTTGTTCCCCTTGAACAAAAACCCCTCCATTTGATGATAATGGTCTTTTGGACCATCTTTGGTAGCCACGAACAAGTCACGTGTCTCCTCATCAAGAACATAGAATTCTTTTATCAATTCAAACGCAAACACCTTGGAATCCACCATATTAAGCAATACGTGTCTCCGACATAAAGCATCTGCTACAATGTTAGCTTTTCCGGCTTTGTACTTGGCAACAAAATTGAAAGATTGTAAGAATTCCACCCATTTAGCATGACGAGCACTAAGCTTATGTTGGTGATGAATATATTTCAGCGATTCATGATCAGAATGGAGAACAAAAGCTTGTGGTCACAAATAGTGACTCCAATGATTAAGAGCTCTAACCATGGCGTAAAACTCTTTATCATACGTGGAAAAATTCAATTTAGCCTGATTTAGTTTCTCGCTAAAATAAGCAATAGGCTTGCCACATTGAATTAAAACAGCCCCAATACCCGTTCCACTTGCGTCACACTCAACTTCAAATGGTTTAGTGAAATCAGGTAAAGCTAAAATAGACGTGTTACACATTTTCTCCTTTACAAGTTCAAACGCCTTTTGAGCTACGTCACTCCAAGCAAATTTTCCATGTTTAGTGCATTCAGTTATAGGAGCTAATAACGTGCTGAAATTATTTATAAACCTCCTATAAAATGAAGCTAAACCATGAAAAGATCTCACCTCGGTGATAGTTTTGGGAACCGGCCAAGAAGAAATCGCTTCTACTTTGGATGGATCCACTTTCACACCTTCATCAGAAATGATGAAACCAAGGAAGCCAATCTCCCTTTGCATAAACGTGCACTTTTCAAGTTTCCTATACAGTTTTTGCTCCTTTAGAACTTCTAACAATTGTTGCAAATGATTTAAATGATCCTCCTTGTTAGAACTGTAAACAAGAATATCATCCAAATACACAACCACGAACTTTCCCAAAAATAGCCTAAGTACTTCATTCATCAATCTCATGAACGTACTAGGGGCATTTGTGAGACCAAATGTCATAACCAGCCATTCATACAACCCATACTTCGTTTTGAAAGCCGTCTTCCACTCATCTCCCTCTCTCATACATATTTGGTGATACCCACTTCTCAAATCAATTTTCGAAAACAACTTGGATCCACTCAACTCATCTAGCATGTCATCTAATCTAGGGATGGGAAATAGGTATTTGATGGTTATATTATTCACAGCACGGCTATCAATACACATCCTCCATGTTCCGTCTTTTTTTGGCACAAGTAAAGCCGGAACAACACATGGACTTTTACTCTCTCTCACGTAGCCTTTCCTTATCAATTCACTGATTTGGCTTTGTAATTCCTCACTTTCTTTGGGATTACATCTATATGAAGGCTTATTTGGAAGTGGTGCTCCAGGAATGAGATCAATTTGATGCTTAATTCCACGTTTAGGGGGTAGACCATTTGGCAGGTCATTAGGAAACACGTCTCCAAACTCCTCCAATAACTCCCTCAAATTCGAATCTTCAACTTCCATTCCCTCGTTCACCTCCTTAGCAACTAGAACATACACAACCTGATTAGTTCCCAACCCCCTCTCGAATCTTTTTCTCCCCAAAAACACACTACCACACACGAGGTTCTTTTTTTGCTTAGGATTTGTGTCTCGGATTTTTGAAGGGGGCAGTGGTAATAAGGTTTTGGTTTTGCCATTCTTGTTCACCTTATACACATTAGAACAACCATCATGCATCACTTTTCCATCAAATTGCCAAGGTCTCCAAGTAGAATATGGCATGCAGTTAGAGGAATCACATCACATAGAATTTCATCTTCATAATTTCCAATGGAAAACGCGATTAAAACTCTATTTTTCACCCTTACTTCACTATCATCATCTAACCATTTCAGTTTATAAGGATGTGGATGTTGAGTAGTAGGTAATGCTAACTTCTCTATAAGTTCAGTTGAAGCTACATTAGTACAACTACCACCGTCAATGATTAACGTGCATAGCTTCTTATTCACTAAGCATTTTGATTGAAAAATGGTTTCTCTTTGTTCCTCATTTTCAGCCACGACATTGGAATACAAGGACCTCATAAGAACCAAAGTTTCATTCTCCATTTCTGGATTACACACGTCCTCCTCACTTTCAAATTCTAAATCAGTTTTATCATGTTGCATCTCTAAGAGATATATTCTTTCCAATTCGTTTATCTCCTCTATGTCCCTTATAGTCATGACTCTTTTAGTAGGACAAGTAGATTGGTAATGACCATAACCTTGACACTTAAAACATTTCACTTTGAAGGCTTTATCATCTACAACTTTCTCCTTATCTTTCGGAATGAAATATTTTTTTTGTTCTTATCAAAGTTACTAGTACTAGTATTAGCTTTAAAAGTACAAAATGGCTTTGAATAAGACTTACTTATTGCTGATTTCTTCTTTTGGTTATCAATTTTGAGATCCACTTTGCAAGCCTCATCGAAAGAAAGGTATGGATACACCTCCACTTTCTCACGTACATCATCATTTAGGCCTCCTAAGAATCTGCCCAATTTTTGCTCCTCCATTTCTTCTATTTCACAAACAATGGAAAGCTTTTCAAATTCCTTGATGTACTCATCCATGGATGTGGTACCTTGTTTGAGTGTGGACCATCTAACATACTGATTTTGCTTGTAGTTAGTTGGAACAAAATGCTTCCTCAATTGCTTCTTTAATTTCCTCCCATGTAGCAATCTTGGATTTGTTCTCCTTCACCCTTTGTCTCTTCGTACCTTCAAACCAAATGGATGCATATTTGGTTAACTTCAAAACAGCTACCTTGTACTTCTTCTCATCCGGAGTATCTTTGTAATCAAAGAAACGCTCTAAAAAACGTTCCCATTCAAGGTATAATTCGGGATCACTAGCTCCGCCAAATTCCGGAACTTTAATTTTCAAGCCCCTATCATCAGCCTTAGAACTCCTTCCTTCCTCATTGAGTTTCTTCTTAAACATTTCTAAGGTGATCTTAGCTATCATATCGTGTAATGCCTCGTTTTGCTTAGCTAGTGCTTCTAGCATAGCATCTCTCCTAGCATTATCTTCGTCGTCCATTTCAGAACTGAGCTCTTGATACCACTTAATGCGAAATCGTAAACTTAAGCTTGGATAGGCTTCACTCACTTATTTCCACTTAAGGGTTCTAAATCGGTTTTGAGGTTTTACTCACCTAGAAACTGATTTAGGAGGGTTTTGAGAGTAATTTTAATTAGCTTAAACTCACTAATTATCCTAACTCTCTCTTAGGTTAAGCTTAACTCACTTAACTCAAGGATTTCGAGATTAAGTTCACTTCTTAATCACAAGAGGAAATTTCGGATTTTACACTCCAAAAGTTTCAATTAGCACAAAGCTCAAGTTTAAACAACCAAATCTGATTTTCCATTCATTCTTTGCATTACATATAATACAAGAGTCAAAGAAGACTAAAAAGATCAACCATAAATATCTAATACACTAAGGCTAATAAACAAAGCATTAAACAACAAATATCCCTTATAACTAGCTAATTCAACAAGATGGGATGGTTGAATAGTGCTGCATAGTGTTGTTTGTTGACTTATTTGGGTGGCACACTTCAAAGCAAGTGGGAGTTCTTCTTACCTTGCTGTCCCATGCATCACACATCCCCATGCATTATACGTCCCAAATACAACTTACGCTAAACAAAAACAATCAGTTTTACAAAACCGTAAATTACAAAAACTTAAATTAAGCTAAGTAGCTTAATTTGCTTCCTTTCCTTCGTTGCTCAACATGATTAAACTAGTACTAATCTTTAGACCATGAATCTCTCCTTTGTTGTGATTGAGATTAGTACTTATCGGAATTAGCAACTGATTTCGTATCAGATTCCTAATAGATGTAGGAATTCTGTTGTTTTCCTTTTCCTAGTATTCCAAAACCTAGTAGTGGTTGGAATCATTTTTGTAAGCCTATATATATGGCTTGTTTTTCATTAATAAATATAGACATATTTATGAGATTAGAGTTTTAATTTGCTTTGTGAAAATTTTCGGACTTCTTTGTGATTTCCAAACCTTGAATCAATTACTTTCTGTTTGAGATTTTAGATTGATTGCTTAATTAATTTGTGTGTGCGAGGGAATCAAGACCCAATTCGTGAATTACTTTGTGTTTGATCGAATTGTTCTATCCTTTGTATAAAAAGAAAACCCTAAAGATCCAATCTTTCTTTCAAGATTCTTGGATTTCCGTAAAACTCAACCAAAGTACACAGTCGCGCCAGATTCACCATTTAGTGATGTTTTAAATTTCCCAAGAATCTTGAAAGAAAGATTGGTTCTTGATGGGTTCTTGGTTGAATCATTAATGAACACACTCGAATATCACTCGAACAACATAAAACTATTTGATTGAACACTCCTGAACTATCAAATAGGGTTTTGATTCAATTAAGTCACTCCTGGCCTAATTAATCAAGCACTAACTTCAAAACACTCCTGAATTGAACTTAATGGTTTGTAAGCAATTAAACTCACATGTAAGCATAAAACTCATGAAATACCTAATTATTCTAGGACTAGAAAACATAAAAGATAACTAAGAAACTAAAAGATAAACTAATTAAGACTCCTAACTAGCTTAAAACAAGTAAAACCTATCCCAAGTAGGATAGTGTTAACTTGTAAGCAAAAGACATCTACTACCACTAGAATTCTAACTAAACTATAATTCTAATCTAATTAGGAATCCTAATCCAACTAGGATTTGAATTTCTTATTCAACTAGAATTATACTCATAATAAAACAATAAACAACTTAGGTACCGAAATAAATAAGATAATTTCGGCCCTTAACAAATAAAACTAACATTAAAACACTATTCACAACCTTGAATTATAAGATGATCCAAACCCAATAATTTATAAGATCCACTAATTAAGTTATCTTGAATCTTCTCGTCGGATCCATATCATTCTCCTCTTCTTGAAAAAAAAATTCGACCTCGAATTTTGCCAAATTTGGAGAAATAATCACGAACAAGAACAATGGTCTCTATGACTTTTGTTTTTTTTAATTTCAACGACAGTCATAATCAATAAAACCACATGAATTAGGCACCCCTTTAAAAATAGATGGATCTTCTACAATATCATCAAAAGGAATATATTTATCTTTCTCAACTCCAAAAGTATGAAAAAAGTATGGATTTCATCGGGCGTGCTTGACGATGTTTTGCGCTAGATACTGAGGTCAGGTGTGCCGCCCGATTTCATCGGGGGTGTCGGCCCGATTGAATCGGGCGAGGTCTAGTTTTGGAGCTCTGCTGCTGCTTTGAGCCCGATATCATCGGGCAGACTTAGCCCGATCGGGCGGCTGACCCGACGCGCGTTTTTAATGATTTTCGGGCTATTTTTCTAAGACTTTTCATAGTTGTTTTAGGATTAGTATAAATAACAAAAATCAGAATATTACTATTCATCTTTGTTTTAGTCCTTATTTTCTCATAGTTTCTCTCAAGAACCGTAGTTTTACTACTTCTCATTGTGGATTCAAGATCAAACCTTTGGATTATTCGCAAGTTCAATATAGTTCTTCAGTTTGGTAATCTTCTTTATTGTTTTCTCTATTATTGATTAGGTTAATTTCTTAGTTATTTGCAATAGTTCAAAGTATGAATTTTTACATGGAATTTGTTATTGTTTTCTCAAGCATGAGTGAGTAGTTTTATTTCTAGGATTGTGGGGATCTATGTATGCAATGAGGGATTGATAGATTAGTATAATTACCCTCTATTTCAATTGTTTCCTGTGATTGAATCGTTCATACTAGATTTATGAATTAGGCCTGATTTGTATTTCTATTATCGCAATATTGAATCTGCTTCGAGAGGAGAGATTTCGTATAGACTTTCAATCATTAGGCATAGTGATCCTTGACCATGCGAGAGCGGCTAGGTGATCTTTGAGGGAGGTAATGTTCGAGAGAAATTACATGTGCCCTAGATAAATTGACTTATTGGGTGGTTATTATTCGTCTCTAATTTCCCAAATTGTATGCTTAGTGATCCATTGTCCTAGTTCTTTATTAATTGATTCTTACCTTCGTGTTTAGTTCTGTCATTTGCTTAGTTTAGTCACACACCCATTTTCATCTGATTTAGTTAGTATAATATTAGAATTCAGATACAATATTATAACTTTCTCCTTGTGGATTCGATCCTGACTTCCCTGACTACTTGTTAGTGGACCTTAGGTTATTTTTGATAAGGTGATACGACTTTAGCCTGTCAAATTTTGGCGCCTTTGCCGGCGAGACGGTTTATTTTTATTTTGTCTGAATTATAGTATTACACTAACCTCTACTCTGAAGACCACATGTTCTTTGGAGCATCTCAAGTTTATTTTAGTGTTTTTGGTGTATGAGCAGGAAATTGAAATCCCCAAATCTCATTCCATTTGATCCGGAGATTGAAAAGACCGCTCGTAGACTCAGAAAGCAAACTAAGCAAGCGAAGTTGTCTGCAGGGACACCATCCCAAAAGACACCTGCTCCACCATCTTCACCACAACAAGAATTTTCCATCTCACCTATTACTGCTATAATGGGTGACGAAGCTAAACTAACCTTCAGAGATTATGCACAACCTTCTCCTGATAATGTACCCACTGGGGTCCGGATGCCTACCATTGCTGCTACAAACTTTGAAATCAAGTCTCATGTTCTGAATATGGTTCAGAATAATCAGTTTACTGGGTTACCATCTCAAGACCCAAATTAGCACCTGGAGCGGTTTTTACAATGTTGTGCTACTTAGAAACAAGCTGGTGTTACTGCCGATGAGACGAAACTCATCCTATTTGGTTTCTCTCTGCGCGACAAAGCTCTATTTTGGTATAATAAGCTGCCTTCCATCATCACCACCTGGGCAGAACTATCCAAAATCTTCCTCATCAAGTGTTATCCTTACCAAAAGACTGCAGATATGCGTCATGCCATAGTACCTATCACCCAAGACCCTGGAGAGTCATTATATGAAGCTTGGGAGAGGTTCAAGGATCTTCAACGCCTTTGTCCTCATCATGGTTTAGACCAGTGGTATTTGTGTCAGATTTTCTACACTAGAGTTGATGCAGATACAAGGAGAGTAATTGATGGAGCCTCCGGTGGGGTTTTCATGGATAAAGCCATTGATGAGAGGTATGAACTTCTGGAGAAACTCGCTTCTAATCAAGCATATACTATTCGTTCCTCCATGAAGAAGGGAGGAAAACATGATGTCGAGGCCATTTCTTTACTGTCCGGGCAACTAGCTGCTCTAAACCAGAAGATTGATTCTTTGAAGCTAGGTAATGACTCTTCTCATATGAGTGTTAATGCGATGGCTAGTGCTTCTAATTATACTGCTCCCATTTGTGATGCTTGTGGGATACCTGAGCACAACTCTCAGGAGTGCCCTGCGCTCCTATCTTCTAATGTCGGGAGTAACTGTGAGGCGGTTAATGCGTTTCAGTCACAACCTAGGGGTCAGTTCAATCCATATTCTAACACTTACAACCCCGGGTACAGAAATCACCCCAACCTCTCATATCGGAGCAATAATGTGTTGAATCCTCAACCTCAACAACCATATGTCCCACAAAATCAGGTTCAACAATATCAACCTCAACAACAAGCTCCTCCTGGTTTTCAGAGAAATCAGGCTCCACAATCACCTGCTCCTCCTACTGACCCAGCCATGACAGAGCTGAAGAATATGATGTTTTAGATGCAGAAAGGTTTTAATGCCTTTCAAGCCGACACAAAGGCTCAGTTGGAAAACTTGGGTACGTATAACAAGATGTTGGAGACTCAACTAGCTCAGTTGGCTAGTTCTTCTGCTAGTAGACCACCTAGTTCATTACCTTCACAACCCATGCAACCAAGAGATACCGCTAATGCCATCACTCTTAGGAGTGGAACGCGGTATGATGGTCCGGAGATGCCTAAAGATGCTCCGGTTGGGTCCGACAAGAATGAAGCTGTCACTGACAATTCCAACGCTCCTAAGGAGGCAAGCAATGCAGAGAAGCAGACAGTAGCTGAAAAAGTTCCATCTACCACACCTGTGATCAAGGTACCGTTCCCCAATAGACTATTGAATACTAAGCTTGATCATCAGCTCGGTAAGTTTTTGGAGATAGTGAAGCATCTGTAGGTAACTGTCCCTTTTACTGAACTTATTACTCAAGTTCCTAAATATGCTAAATTTTTGAAGGAAATTCTGACTAGGAAAAGAGCCTTTAATGAAATTGAGACTGTAGCTTTCACTGAAGAATGTAGTGCTCTTTTGCAAAACCAGTCCCCACCTAAATTGAAAGACCCGGGGAGTTTCTCTATCCCTTGTAACATTGGCACCATTTTTATCGATAAGGCTTTATGTGATTTGGTTGCTAGTGTTAGTGTCATGCCCCTTACTGTATGCAAAAAGCTTGACATGGGAGATTTAAAATGTACCAATATTACTCTTCAAATGGCTGACCGTTCTGTCAAATACCCCCTAGGTATTCTAGAGGACGTCCCTGTGAGAGTGGGTAAATTTTTTATTCCTGTGGATTTTGTTGTGCTTGACATGGAAGAGGATACTCAGATCCCAATTATTTTAGGGAGACCATTCCTTCATACTGCTGGAGCTGTCATAGATGTTAAGAATGGGAAATTAACTTTGACTGTGGGAGATGATAAGGTGACCTTTTGTTTGACCAATGCCTTAAAAAGTCCCATGCTAGAGGAAGCCTGTTATAGAATTGATGTCATTGATGTGCTAGTTAACGATGGCATGCCTCAATCCCTTCTGCGGGATCCTCTGGAGGCTTTGCTTTATTTTGCATCTTCTACAGGTGATGGTAATCCCTTGAGTGCTGCAGTGGATGACTGGAAAGCGGTTCTTACATGTGAAGAGCTTGACGGTATTACCACTCATGACAAGGAACGGTTAGTATATGATACTCAACCGGTAGAGGTAAAGAAACCCGAACTGAAACCCCTTCCCCCTTCTATGCGATATGCTTTTCTTGATGAATCTGAAAATTATCCTGTGATTGTTAGTGCTTCACTGAATGATTGTCAAATGCCTCAACTTTTGTCTGTTTTGAGAAAACATAAACAAGCCATTGGATATAATATTGATGATTTGAAAGGCATAAGCCCTGACTTCTGCATGCATAGAATTCACTTAGAGGATGATCATCGTCCTAGTATACAAGGCCAACGTCGTTTGAACCCCAATATGCAGGAAGTGGTTAAGAAAGAGGTTATAAATCTGGCTAAAGTTTTGAAAAGGTGTGAAGATGTCAATCTTGTACTGAACTGGGAGAAGTGCCACTTCATGGTTACTGAAGGAGTGGTACTTGGTCATATTATCTCTAAACGTGGCATCCAGTTGGATAAAGCAAAAATTCAACTGATTGAGCAATTGCCCCCTCCTGTGAATGTAAAAGGGGTGCGAGGCTTTCTTGGTCATGCGGGGTTTTATCGCCGCTTCATCAAGGATTTCTCTAAAATTGCTAAACCACTTACTCAGTTGCTCCTCAAGGATGCCCCGTTCCTGTTTACTGATAACTGTCTTGTATCTTTCAACAGGATTAAGCAAGCTTTGATTACTGCTCCTATCATTCGATCTCCGGATTGGAACCTTCCATTCGAGATTATGTGTGATGCTAGCGACTATACTGTGGGAGCTGTGCTTGGTCAGAGGAAGGACAACATCCTCCATGCGATATACTACGCTTGTAAGACATTAGATGAAGCTCAAGTTAACTATGCCACCACTGAGAAAGAGCTTCTAGCTGTGGTCTATGCACTGGACAAGTTCAGGACTTATTTGCTGGGGTCTAAGGTCATTGTTTATACCGACCATGCTGCATTGAAGTACCTCCTAGCCAAAAAGGAGGCCAAGCCTAGACTCATTCGGTGGATTTTGCTGCTCCAAGAATTCGATTTAGAGAGATAAAAAGGGAGCAGAAAATGTAGTGGCGGATCACCTGTCTAGATTGCAGTACGAAGATATGGAAGAAGGTCTACCCATTGATGACTCATTTCCTGATGATAAGCTCCTGGCAATCACTTCTGTCACCCCGTGGTATACCGACTTCGCCAACTTCTGTGTGAGTGGACAGACTCCCCCAGAGCTGAGTTTCCAGCAAAGGAAGAAATTCCTCCATGAGGCTAAAAAGTATTTTTAGGACGACCCTCTACTGTACAAGCTTTGCACTGACACCATCTATAGGCGATGTATTCCAGAATGGGAGGTGCATGACATTTTGAAGCACTCCCACTCCCTGCCATGTGGAGGCCATGCTGGGCCCTCCAAAACCGTTGCTAAGGTACTTCAATCTGGTTTTTACTGGCCTACTTTATTTCATGATGCTAGTACCTTTGTTAAGTCCTGTGATGCATGCCAACGAACGGGAAATATTTCCCGTAGACATGAGATGCCCCAAACCCCATTTTGGAAGTTGAATTATTTGATGTATGGGGTATTGATTTTATGGGCCCATTTCCCTCTTCATCGGACAATAATTTTATCCTTGTTGCTGTTGATTATGTGTCTAAGTGGGTAGAAGCCCTTGCATCCCCAACTAACGACTCTAAAGTCGTTATGAAAATGTTTAAAAAGATTATTTTTCCAAGGTTTGGGGTACCAAGGGTTGTCATTAGTGATGGTGGATCTCATTTTCACAAACGCACTTTCGAGGCTCTGCTTAAGCAGTATGATGTCTACCATAGGACTGGCCTAGCTTATCACCCTCAGACAAGTGGGCAGGTAGAAGTGTCTAATCGTGAGATAAAGACTATCTTAGAGAAGGTGGTAGCTAAATCTAGGAAGGATTGGAGTGACAAATTAGATGACACCTTATGGGCTTACAGAACTGCTTTTAAGACCTCTATTGGCACCACCCCTTACAGATTAGTTTATGGGAAAGCATGTCACTTACCTGTTGAGCTAGAGTACAAGGCTTTTTGGGCTGTTAAGGAGCTGAACTTTGATGCTAAGTTAGCAAAAGAAAAACGCCTTTTGCAGATTAATGAACTTGATGAACTCCGGCTGAATGCTTATGATAGTTCGCGTCTCTAGAAAAAGCGCACTAAGAGATGGCATGATAAGAAAATTTTGAGTAAAGAGTTCTCAATTGGTGACAAGGTCTTATTGTACAACTCTAGATTAAAACTTTTCGCTGGTAAGTTGAAGTCTAGGTGGTCTGGTCCATTTTCTGTCACTAATGTTAACAAGTTTGGTTCTATTGAGGTGATGAATGCAACAGGTGAAAAATTCAAGGTTAATGGCCAACGCTTAAAGCTGTATCATACAGGAGCTCTTGTTGGATCTGTGGGGGAATTATACCTCCAACCCTCTTCCCCTTCTGTTTGAGGGATGAGGCATTATGGTCGTGCGGGACCCTTATAAACCAGCGCTACTCGGGAGGCAACCCGATTTTCCCTTTCCTATTTTTTTTCTTTTTTTGTTTTTAGTTTTGGTAAGAGAGTGAGAGGGTACTAATCATCATCTTGAGGCTATAAGTGTGCAGGAACTTTTCGCATAATAGCTTGGTCCGTTTTCCCATTGAAAGGATCGCAAAATTCTGAGGAAAAAGCTGTTTGGGCATCCGCCCGATGACGCCGGGCGCATCACGCCTGATCGGGCCCGCGAAGAAATTTGGGCTGAAAGAAAAAAAGAAGCGCCCGATTGTATCGGGCCATTCCGCCCGATCTGGCCGTCTTCCGTCAACGAAAACCAAATCGCCCGACGACACCGGGCATCGACGCCCGATCGGGCAGCACTCCGTCAGTTCCTAGAACGACAAAGTCTGTCGCCCGATTGAATCGGCCGAACTACGCCCGATCGGGCCCGTGACCAGAATTTTGCATCCTGAAGGAAGAAAATCGCCCGATGATCTCGGGCTCCACTCGCCCGATGATATCGGGCTCCACTCGCCCGATCGGGCTCCACTCGCCCGATCGGGCCGTCTGCCGCGTTCTCATTAAATCGGGATTTCCCCTCACTTTTCTCATTCATCTCCCAATCTCTTTCTCTCTCTTCTTCAAGCCCTAACCCCCAATTCTCACCTTCTTCCCCAAATTCTCCCTCCACCATTAAAGACCTCCATCCAAGCTACTTCTATCTTCACAAAATCACTCCTCTCATCTTCCCCTACCAATTACCCACTCCATCCTTTCATTTTTCTTTCACTCCATCTCTCCCATCCATCCTCTTCCACCTTCCTTCCACCATTAAAGTGAGTGAAAAGCTTCCCTCCATCATCCCCCATTAGAGTGAGTGTGAAATCCTCTACATTTTCCAAGCAACATGAGTTCGAGGAGGCGTCGTGGATTCGGCACCGGGTCTCAACCACCACCACCGGTCCCCCGGGACGAGACTTTTCCGGATGTCATCTTTTCGTTGCCGGAGCAGCGTGAAAGGTTTCAGCGCCTAAAAGGGCGCGAGGTGAGTCCTACCCGCTTTCTTGATATTGAATTTTTGAATAAATTGGGTATTGCCTCTGAATTCAAGGATTTCAAGAAAATAATTGGGATGGAATCATTCTTTTCCGTGCATGTTAATACATATCTTGTACTTGTCTATGAATTTTATAGTAGTCTTGAGTTTACCAAACCCCGAACTGGACCCGTCTCATTTGTATCCTTTAGACTGCTAAATCAGGATTTCCACCTATCCCTACCGGAATTTGCACGAATTCTTCGAGTCCAATGTCGTGGGGAGATTGGGCACCCCCCTAACTACCACCATCATGACACCTATTTTGCCATCACCGGTGATGGAAATGACTTCACCCTACAACATTGCAAGGGCAAATACATCCACCAACCCATCTTTAAAATTTGGGTCCGATTTATGTCTCAGACACTATTTGGGAGGGTGGAAGGACAATTAATCAGGGGGGATGAACTGTTCTTAATAGGGAGCTACATGCTTAGAGGGACGCGCCACCAATTTCAATACAACATCCCTCACCATGTTGCGCTCCAGATGGAGCGTATAGCTACCACATATCCCAAGAGGCGAGCGGACGGTACCTTGACCTCTCGCGCCATTGTCAATGGGGGGTTGGTCACTCTTTTTGCTAGGAAAATCCCCGGTTTTAACGAGTCTCGCAACCAGCCAGCCATAGGACCTACCCTTATGGATTATGCTTTCCTAGATCGTCTCCATTGGTTAGAGAGGGCTGGGGATAAATATCAGTGGCGCATCAACGGGAGGCGCTCTATTGAGCTACCTAGTCCCTTAGCAAAAATCCGACCTGGGCAGCCCCATTACCACCTTCCCATAGCTGGTTCTGACTTTCCCACCCCCGTGCCTGAGATACCCCAGCACACCTTTCACCGCCGCCTCCCTCATTCTGATGATATTGCCTCTACTTCTGATGCTCCCCCTCCCCCATATTCTGATGCTCCTCCTCCTTCTTTTTATTTTCAGGAAATGATGAGCATGCTCCAGCGGATGGAGTCTGGTATCACTGCCAACTCTACCGCCATCCAGAGCATCGGTCAGCGGGTTGATGCCAACTCTGCAGTTCTCCAGAGCCTTAGCCAGCGTGTTGATACATTGGCCAATGATCAACACCTAGCTATGTACCCCATGTACGATGACTACTGCGGCATCGCATAAAATTGCGGAAAGCGGATGCTCACCCATCTTGGTACACTTGGAACCCGAGTTCTGACCCATAGGGGTCCAAGAGTCGGGGTGGCGGAGGTGAGGATGATGATGGTGATGACCTTTCCATGGATGACTGATATCCATGCGTTCCATTTCCCTTGTTGCAATGAGGCCATTGCTAAGTTCAGCTTGGGGGAGGACTTCTGTAAGTATTAGTATTGTTTTTCTTTTTTTAATTTTTACTGCTTTTTAGGTTAGTTAAGTTAGTTTAATTGCTTTGAAAAAAAATGAAAAAATCACAAAAAAATGAAATATTGCTGAAAAAACACAAAAATACGAGTTGAATACGAACAGATTGATTGCTTCCCTGTGCCCCGAACTTTATTTTGAAAAACGATTTAACTCTTTATACTGGATAGTTGGGCATTTGTGATTGGGATGTTGTGATGTGATCTCTGATTGCCTTGATCTTGAGTGGATTTTGATGATAAAGCGCTTACTTTAACTGCATGCTTGAATTGGTTAGATTTTGAGGATTCATTCTAGCCCTCAGATTTATGTCTATATCCGGTCTATTCTTGTGTGTTAGTTCCTCGTAGCATTCTTATCTTGGCTTTGGCATTGTACTCGTTGATTTCTGGTGACTTTGGACATGTGCTGTGATAGAGGCGTTCATTTGTTTAATTTTTATGCCTCAGAGTTGTTTAATGAATCATTTTTCCCCCTAGCCCCGCTGAGCCTAATGACTTCTTTTTGGATCTATATTAAGCCACATTACACGCCTTGAGCCTTTCCAATGACTATTGTCCCAAGCCTAGCTTGGGGGAGCATTTGTTAAGTTGATATTATATTGTGTGGTTGATTCCGTAGGGTGGTTGGAAAATAATGATATGTTTGTACAAAGAAAAGAAAGAAATAGAAAAAAAAAGTGAAAAAAAAAATTGATAGTGAAAAAAAAAATTGATAGTGAAAAATCTGAAAAATTTCTATGATCTTCACTCATTAACTTTCAAAAGTGCTAGAAATTATGTTAAAAGAGACAATTATTGGTTGGTTCGTGAAATTTCTGAGTTGGTTATTATCTTGCTTATGTTGTTGATGCCATGGGAGTTGTTTCGATCACACCTAGTCATACTAGTGTTTTTTTCTCCCCTTTCTTGGCTTTTACACCACATTCCCTAAATAATTTCCGTACCTTTACCCGAGCCCCATTACAACCCTAAGAAAGACCTTTTGAGCACGTGTTTGATTGTTATTGGAATAATACTGAGTCAATATGCCAAAGTTGAAGATTAAGTTTGTTATTTGAGTCGACCTGATTAGGATGAGCGATACTATACCTATCTAAACACATGAGAGTGTGAGTGGGAAGGGCTATTATGGTGAGCGATCGGGCACACATTTTGCCTGCCACAAAATTGAGAGGAGTGACACCTCGGTGAGCACCTTTTCAAGATTTGCATGATATGTAGGGCAGCTGCATTTGATGCTTTGCTTAAGTGATTGGTAGTCAGGTGATCTGAGCAACTGAACTTGAATTTTGCTTGCTTGAACGATTTTGAGTTGGAAATAATTGAGTTTAAAATTTCCTATCTGAGGGGTGAAGCAATCCTATTCTTATTCATGTTGTGCTTTGCTTGGCGACAAGCAAAGGTTTAGCTTGGGGGAGTTTGATGTTATGGTTTTATATAGAGTTTTTCCCCTAATATTTGAGCTAAAATGTGTATCAATGGTGCTCTTAGGAGCCATTTCACGCTAACTTTCTCCATCCAGTTGTGGTTTTCTGTTCTGTGTCAGATTACAGGTTTTAGGGAGTTATCTCCCTATTTTCTACTATTATTTGACCATTACACTGGAATGGAGGGGTTTCATGCGGAGTTTCAAAGTCCCGAGGATACTTTCCGAGACCCTTGAGCAAAGAAGAATTGAAGACTTGACGTTTAGAGCCAAGAAGGAAGAACCGGACAAGAGCCCGATTTCATCGGGCTGCACACGCCCGATCGAGCGCTCACAAGGGAGTTAATCTGCTCTGTTGCGGGCCCGATCGGGCGCTGTCGCCCGGTCGTTAGTTCGCTGAGGAGCCCGATCAGGCGGTTCGGCCCGATTTCATCGGGCGTGCTTGACGATGTTTTGCGCTGGATGCTGAGGTTTGGTGTGCCGCCCGATTGAATCGGGTGAGGTCTAGTTTTGGAGCTCTGCTGCTGCTTTGAGCCCGATATCATCGGGCAGGCTTAGCCCGATCGGGCGGCTGACCCGACGCTCGTTTTTAATGATTTTCGGGCTATTTTTCTAAGACTTTTCCTAGTTGTTTTAGGATTAGTATAAATAGCAAAAATCAGAATATTACTATTCATCTTTGTTTTAGTCCTTATTTTCTCATAGTTTCTCTCAAGAACCCTAGTTTTACTACTTCTCATTGTGGATTCAAGATCAAACCTTTGGATTATTCGCAAGTTCAATATAGTTCTTCAGTTTGGTAATCTTCTTTATTGTTTTCTCTATTATTGATTAGGTTAATTTCTTAGTTATTTGCAATAGTTCAAAGTATGAATTTTTACATGGAATTTGTTATTGTTTTCTCAAGCATGAGTGAGTAGTTTTATTTCTAGGATTGCGGGGATCTATGTATGCAATGTGGGATTGATAGATTAGTATAATTACCCTCTATTTCAATTGTTTTCTGTGATTCAATCGTTCATGCTAGATTTATGAATTAGGCCTGATTTGTATTTCTATTATCGCAATATTGAATCTGCTTCGAGTGGAGAGATTTCGTATAGGCTTTCAATCATTAGGCATAGTGATCCTTGACCATGCGTGAGCGGCTAGGTGATCTTTGAGGGAGGTAATATTCGAGTGAAATTACATGTGCCCTAGATAAATTGACTTATTGGGTGGTTATTATTCGTCTCTGATTTCCCAAATTGTATGCATAGTGATCCATAGTCCTAGTTCTTTATTAATTGATTCTTACCTTCGTGTTTAGTTCTGTCATTTGCTTAGTTTAGTCACACACCCATTTTCATCTGATTTAGTTAGTATAATATTAGAATTCAGATACAATAGTATAACTTTCTCCTTGTGGATTCGATCCTGACTTCCCTGACTACTTGTTAGTGGACCTTAGGTTATTTTTGATAACGTGATACGACTTTAGCCTGTCTCGAGCCTTCAGTTTGTTCTTCAATGAGCTCTCTAGCTGCAGTTGGAGTTTTGTCGATGATAGAACCTCCACTCGCAGCATTCACCATTCGTTCATCTTCATCAGAAAGACGATTGTAGAAGTACAAGATGAGGTCTTCATCAGAATAGCCATGATATGGACAACTAGCACAAAGTCTCTTAAACCTCTCCCAATATTCATAGAAAGATTCATCATGTTTCTGCTCAATATTGCTGATTTCCTTCTTTAATGTTGATGACTTAGAAGCTGGAAAGAACTTCTCAATAAACCGCCTCTTCATGCATTTCAACCCAAGTGGAAATACAACCAGGAGGAAGATAATATAACCAATCTTTAGCTCCATCCTTCAAAGCAAAAGAAAAATCTCTGAACTTGATTTGCTCGTCCGTTGCTCCACTTGGTTTCATGCTAGTACAAACCACGTGAAACTCCGAAAGAAATTTGTTTGGATCTTCTCCATTCAGCCCGTGGAACGAAGGAAGCAAGTGTATCAACCCCGACTTCAACTGAAAAGTAGTGCCTTCATCATGAGCCGGAAATTAGATGCACAATGGTTGTTGATCAAGGTTAGGAGCCATGAGCTCCCTCAAGGTACGAAGTTTCAATTGTCGGAGGCATCTCTTCCTGCACTTCAATGTCTAAAGCTAATTCCTGAAAATTTTCTCGCAAAACGTTTCTCAACCTGAAAAGAGTCAATTCTAATTCGGGATAATGCTGCAAAGATTCTTTTTTAGTAGCACGAGTGTTAACCATAAACAAAGAGCACAAGCAATACAATCCAAAAACACACGCTATATACAAACAAGTAACACTAATTCCTTGACAACGGCGCCAAAATTTGGGCAGGCGGTTTAGTCGTATGCACCTATCCAAAAATAAATTTCTCCTACTCTGATGCGAAATCAGTTGCAAATCAAGACGTATTACTAAGTACTAATCTTAATAACAACAAAGGAGAAATTCATGGCCTAATTGATTAGTACTAATGTAATCATGCTAAGCATCGACGGAAAAGAAGCTAAGTAAGCTAGCAACTGTCCATGGGTGTTGGGAAGGTGTGTGCTTAAGGTGCTTATTATCAATTAGTGTTAATTAAGTCTTAAACATGCTTTACGTTCACTAATTGTACTAATTATCTACTTAGCTCTTAAATCAGTTTTTGTAACTTTCGGTTTTATAAAACCGGTTTTATTTTGCTTAGCTTAGGATGTAATGGGGCGTGTAACATGTGATGTATTAAGCTCTTAGCTGACTCATAGAGATGCTTAGACAACTTGCAGCTTTGGAGCCAATTACAAGCTTTCCTTCCTAGCTAGGAAAGCACCCCATTTTTGCTGAACTCTTTTAGACGCCAAATGAGGAATATTTGCAGCCAAATGATGAGCTCCTTGCTTAGATGGAAATATCTTCATGTGAAGGAAAGGTTTATTGGTTCCTCTCCTAAAACCCACGTTCCAAGTGAAGATGCAGCAAGCAAGTGACTGATTTCAGCTAGCTTTAGAAGATATTTTGTAGTTCAAATGCTTTGTTTAATCTTCTTAATGTATTGGACTTAGTTGCTGGTGCATTAATGTATTGGAAATCAGATTTTGTTGTTGAAAATTGAGCTTTGTTGCTTATTGAAATTTGGAGGGTTAAATCCAAAATTTATTCTTGTGGTTAAGGAGTAAACTTAATCTCAAAACCCTTAAGTTAAGTGGGTGAAGCTTAATTTAAGAGAGAGTTAGGATAATTAGTGAGTGAAGCTAATTAAAATACTCTCAAATCCCTCCTAAATCAGGTTTAAGGTGAGTTAAGCCTTTAATTTGTTTTAGAACCCTTAAGCAATCATTAGTGAGTAAACCTTGTGATAACTTCATCTAGGATTCCTAACCGGATTCATATCAAGTGGTATTAAGAGCTGAATTCTGAAATGGGAGACGAAGTGAGTGAGAATGCTAGGAGAGATGCCATGTTAGAGGCGTTATCTAGGCAAAACGAGACATTACATGATATGATGGTTCGATTAACCTTTGAAATGTTAAAGAATAAATCCAATGAGGAAGAGGTGAATGTAAGCCTAGTGATAGGGGATTGAAAATTAAAGTTCCGGAATTTGATGGACCGAGTGATCCGGAAGTGTACTTTGAATGGGAACATTCCTTAGAACGTTTCTTTGAATACAAAGATACTCTAGATGAGAAGAAGTACAAGGTAGTTGTTTTGAAGTGAACCAAATATGCATCCATTTGGTTAGAAGGCGTGAAGAGGCAAAGGGTGAAGGAGAACAAACCCAAGATTGCTGCATGGGAGAAATTGAAGAAGCAATTGAGGAAGCGTTTTGTTCCAACTAACTACAAGCAAAATAATTATGTTAGATGGTCCACACTCAAACAAGGCCTTGTCCATGGAGGAGTACATCAAGGAGTTCGAGAAGCTTTCCATTGTTTGTGAAATAGAAGAAATGGAGGAGCAAAAGTTAGGCCGGTTCTTAGGAGGCCTAAATGAAGATGTACGTGAGAAAGTGGAGGTGTATCCATACCTTACTTTTGATGAGGCTTGCAAAGTGGCTCTCAAAATTGATAGCCAAAAGAAGAAATCAGTTACAAGTAAGTCTTATTCAAAGCCATTTAGTACTTTTAAAGCTAATACTAGTGCTAGTAACTTTGATAAGAACAAAAAAACCAGATTTCACTAATAAATATAAGGAGAAAGTTGGAGATGATAAAAATGTAAAGGTGAAAAGTTTTAAGTGTCAAGGTTATGGTCATTACCAATCTACTTGTCCTACTAGAAATGTCATGACTATAAGGGATATAGAGGAGATAGACGAATTGGAAAAAGAATCTCTTTTAGAGATGGAACATGATAAAAATGAAAGTGAAGAGGAGGACGTGTGCTATCCAGAAATGAAAGGTGAAACATTGGTTCCTAGGAGGTCCTTATACTCTAGTGTCATGGCTGAAAATGAGGAACAAAGAGAAACCATTTTTATTCGAAATGCTTAGTGAATAAAAAGCTATGCACGTTAATAATAGATGGTGGTAGATGTACTAATGTTGCTTCAACTGAACTTGTAGAAAATTAGCATTACCTACTACTAAACATCCACATCCTTATAAACTGAAATGGTTAGATGATGATAGTGAAATAAGGGTGAAAAATAGAGTTTTAATCACGTTTTCAATTAGAAATTACGAAGATGAAATTCTATGCGATGTAATCCCTATGACTGCTTGTCACGTTCTACTCGGTAGACCTTGGCAATTTGATCGAAAAGTTGTTCATGATGGTTCTACTAATGTGTATAAGGTGAATAAGGATGGAAAAATCAAAACCATACTACCATTACCCCCTTCAAAAATCTGAGACACAAAACCTAAACCAAAAGAAAACCTAGTGTGTGGAAGTGTGTTTATGGGGAGAAAAAGATTCGAGAGGGAGTTGGAGGCTAACCAGGTTGTGTATATTCTGGTTGCTAAGGAGGTGAATGAGGGAGGGGAGGTTGAAGATCCGAACTTGAGGGAGTTGTTGGAGGAATTAAAGGACGTGTTTCCTAATGACCTACCACCTGGCCTACCCCCTAAACGTGGATTTGAGCATCAAATCGATCTCATTCCCGGAGCACCAATTCCAAATAAGCCTTCCTACAGATGTAATCCTAAAGAGAGTGAGAAATTACAAAGCCAAATCAGTGAGTTGATGAAGAAAGGCTACGTGAAAGAGATTAAAAGTCCGTGTGCTGTTCCGGCTTTACTTGTGCCAAAAAAAGACGGAACTTGGAGGATGTGTATTGATAGCCATGCTGTTAATAACATAACCATAAAATACAGATTTCCTATCCCTAGATTAGATGACATACTAGACCGTTCAAGGTGGTGAAGAGGATTGGCAATGAGACTTACAAAGTGTTGTTGGGTCATGGAATTTGCGCCACATTGCAAGCTAGTGACTTTGTTCCATGCTTAGACGCAACTTAAGACAAGTTGGATTCTAAGGGGGGGAGTATGATGCGTGTGTGAGCATCAAATTGTGACAATCCTAGTTCTGTTACGATTCTTATGTAGTTTTCTAGTTCTGTTAGGAGTATGTATTTTATTTGCTTAATAACTCTTTATTTTAGGTGTTTGCATGATAAAGGGATCCTATTATATTTAGGAGTCTAATGCGCTTTAATCATTGGAGTCTTGCTAGTGTTTGAGTTTGCTTAGAAGTCTTAAATTCTTATCTTTGTTTGCCATGTGAATTATTATCTCAAAGGCTAGTTTATTAGGTTGTTTATTATGGTTAGGAATCCTAGCTTAGATAAGTTTGTTAATACTTATCTTGTTTAGGCGTGTGATGCTTCTTTGCATTGACTAGGAGACTTTGTTAGTTATGTTCTTAGTTGTTGATGGGTGTTAGGACTTTGTTTAAACCGTGTACTTATATACACGAGTTACATTAATAATATTTGCAGTTGGGTTGCTTTGTTTAAAGATTGATTCGAATGCTTGTGCATTGAATTTTGGTTGTCGTACCAAGAACATACAAATCGTGGTTTGTGTGCATCTCCTAATCGAGGTTAGTGAGAGATCCTCTAGTTCTCGAGGGAACATATAGAGCCTATCCAATTTAAAGTTTTAATTTTTACGTTTTAATTCATATAAAGTTCGAGTCTTCTGGCCATTAAAAGTGAGATTCGAGTGCTTAAAATATTATTCTTGATTCAAAGATTCCGCAATCACATCAATTGGTATCAAGAGCAATAGAATTGTTCGTCAAAAATTCAATCTTGGGAGGGAAAGTCCAATTTTTTTTTCTTTTTCACCTTTCCTTGCTTTGTTGCATAATATGACGGGGGAAAACTCCGTGGAAACTATATTTGCTGAGCAACTTGGTTTCCTTAGTGAGCAGATGCGTGACTTAACTCGTGAAGTCACGATTTTGAAAAGCACCCCTACTGGTGGGTCTTTGTCTAATGGAGGGAGGAGAGATGAGGACATCAAACTTGGAGATCTTCCCGAGTTTCATGATCTAAAGGGTCCAGATTCGTTTTTGAATTGGGTGAGGCGCATGACTCGTCTTTTTTATCACAAAAGCATGGGGGACTACAAGCGGTTTGATCATGCTATTGTGAGATTGACAGAGTACGCAAGTGATTGGCTTGATAGCTATTAAAATAGGCGTAGGAGAGAAGGGAAGGAAGAGTTAGCAACTTGGACAGATTTGCGTGCCAAGATGAAGAAACGTTTTGTTCCTAGAACGTACAAGCAAGAACTCTTCATCAAGTTGAATGCTTTGCAGCAAAATCACTTGAGTGTGGAGGCCTATATTTCGGAATTTGAGAGATTGTGGCTGGCGTGTGACTGCAAGGATGAAGACGAGCAAAAAAAGCCAAGTTTCTCCTTGGTCTCAAAAAAAAGATTACTGATTTGGTGGAACTCCATCCGTACGAGACTTTTAATGACTTGTGTTTACTAGCCAAGAAGGTTGAAAGGCAGCAAGAACCAAAGGCTAGGGAAGGGAGTGGTGTGATGGCGTCAAGGGTTGAAGGAGTAAAGGTTTTAGACGTTTCATCTAAACCTGGTAGTGATGGTGCTTCTCCATCTAATTTCGGCACTCAAGGCATCAAAAAGGCTCCAACTTTGAAACAAGGGCAGCAAACTATGAAGGAGAAGATGTGCTTCAAGTGTAGGGGCTTTAGTCACTTGCAAATGGAGTGTCCATATCGAGTTCTAGTTTCGGTGAAGGATCATTAAGCTCTCATGGCTGTTGTTGGGTTTGACGAGGAGGAGGACACATTGGAGGATGTGGTGAACGAGAGATTTTGGCAAGGGACTCCATTGTTTGAGACTGAAAATGAATATAAAAGCTTTATCTTGCGTAAAGCTTTGATGGCTACTCCACAACAAACTGACGAGCATGAACAATGGGAGAACTTATTTCAAACTAGGTGCCTCGTCAATGGTAAGTTATTTTCGGTTATTGTGGATAGTGGCTTGTGTGCTAAAGTATGTCCCTTGTCAATGGTGGAAGAGGCGAAAGTACCTACACAAGACCATCCTAGGCCTTATAAACTGAGTTGGTTGGATGAGAAGAGTGGCGTGTGGGTGAAGAAACGAGCTCTTGTTTCGTTTCGAATTGGTGGCTACATGGACCATCTATGGTGTGACATGGTGCCTATGACCGCTTGTTCCTTATTGTTGGGTCGTCCATGGCAGTCGGAAAGAAGTGTCATTCATCATGGGAGGGACAACATCTATTCGGTTTTGAAGGATGGGAAAGGATAGGATTGAAACCTTTACCTCCAAGGGGTGTTGTGGTGCCTACGGTTAGTCCTAGTGCTAGTGCATCAAGGGAGACTTCGAGTGTTGCTGCTGTTGCTACGCCTCATGTGTGCTTGAGTTCTTGTAGGGAGGAAGTATTAGAAGTGGCTAGTAACAAGAAGGAAAGGCGCGCAAAACTGCTACATTTACGCCATAATCCAACCTTGGACGAGGGAGATTATGTGTGGTTGTCATTGGCAGCACAAAAACTTCACGTAGACCATAAGCATGGTAAGCCTATGGATGAAGGACCGTTCAAGGTGGTGAAGAGGATTGGCTATGAGATTTACAAAGTGCTGTTGGGTCATGGAATTTGCGCCACATTACAAGCTAGTGACTTGGTTCCATGCTTAGACGCAACTTGAGACAAGTTGGATTCTAAGGGGAGGAGTATGATGCGTGTGTGAGCATCAAATTGTGACAATCCTAGTTCTGTTAGGATTCTTATGTAGTTTTCTAGTTCTGTTAGGAGTATGTATTTTATTTGCTTAATAACTCTTTATTTTAGGTGTTTGCATGATAAAGGGATCCTATTATATTTAGGAGTCTAATGCCCTTTAATCATTGGAGTCTTGCTAGTGTTTGAGTTTGCTTAGAAGTCTTAAATTCTTATCTTTGTTTGCCATGTGAATTATTATCTCAAAGGCTGGTTTATTAGGTTGTTTATTATGGTTAGGAGTCCTAGCTTAGATAAGTTTGTTAATACTTATCTTGTTTAGGCGTGTGATGCTTATTTGCATTGACTAGGAGTCTTTGTTAGTTATCTTCTTAGTTGTTGATGGGTGTTAGGACTTTGTTTAAACCGTGTTCTTATATACACGAATTACATTAATAATATTTGCAGTTGGGTTGCTTTGTTTAAAGATTGATTCCAATGCTTGTGCATTGAATTTTGGTTGTCGTACCAAGAACATACAAATCGTGGTTTGTGTGCATCTCCTAATCGAGGTTAGTGAGAGATCCTCTAGTTCTCGAGGGAACATATAGAGCCTATCCAATTTAAAGTTTTAATTTTTACGTTTTAATTCAAGTCTTCTGGCCATTAAAAGTGAGATTCGAGTGCTTAAAATATTATTCTTGATTCAAAGCTTCCGCAATCACATCAATTGGTATCAAGAGCTATAGAATTTTTCATCAAAAATTCAATCTTGGGAGGGAAAGTCCGATTTTTTTTTTCTTTTTCACCTTTCCTTGCTTTGTTGCATAATATGACGGGGGAAAAGTCCGTGGAAACAATATTTGCTGAGCAACTTGCTTTCCTTAGTGAGCAGATGCGTGACTTAACTCGTGAAGTCACGATTTTGAAAAGCACCCTTACTGGTGGGTCTTTGTCTAATGGAGGGAGGAGAGATGAGGACATCAAACTTGGAGATCTTCCCGAGTTTAATGGTCTAAAGGGTCCAGATTCGTTTTTGAATTGGGAGAGGCGCATGACTCGTCTTTTTTATCACAAGAGCATGGGGGACTACAAGCGGTTTGATCATGCTATTGTGAGATTGACGGAGTACGCAAGTGATTGGCTTGATAGCTATCAAAATATGCGTAGGAGAGAAGGGAAGGAAGAGTTAGCAACTTGGACAGATTTGGGTGCCAAGATGAAGAAACGTTTTGTTCCTAGAACGTACAAGCAAGAACTCTTCATTAAGTTGAATGCTTTGCAGTAAAATCACTTGAGTGTGGAGGCCTATATTTCAGAATTTGAGAGATTGTGGCTGGCGTGTGACTGCAAGGATGAAGACGAGCAAAAAAAGCCAAGTTTCTCATTTGTCTCAAAAAAAAGATTGCTGATTTGGTGGAACTCCATCCGTACGAGACTTTTGATGACTTGTGTTTACTAGCCAAGAATGTTGAAAGGCAGCAAGAACCAAAGGCTAGGGAAGGGAGTGGTGTGATGGCGCCAAGGGTTGAAGGAGTAAAGGTATTAGACGTTGCATCTAAACCTGGTAGTGATGGTGCTTCTCCATCTAATTTCGGCACTCAAGGCATCAAAAAGGCTCCAACTTTGACACAAGGGCAGCAAACTATGAAGGAGAAGATGTGCTTCAAGTGCAGGGGCTTTGGTCACTTGCAAATGGAGTGTCCATATCGAGTTCTAGTTTCGGTGAAGGATCATCAAGCTCTCATGGCTGTTGTTGGGTTTGACGAGGAGGAGGACACATTGGAAGATGTGGTGAACGTGAGATTTTGGCAAGGGACTCCATTGTTTGAGGCTGAAAATGAATATGAAAGCTTTATCTTGCGTAAAGCTTTAATGGCTACTCCACAACAAACCTGCGAGGATGAACAATGGGAGAACTTGTTTCAAACTAGGTGCCTCGTCAATGGTAAGTTATTTTCAGTTATTGTGGATAGTGGCTTGTGTGCTAAAGTATGTGCCTTGTCAATGGTGGAAGAGGCGAAACTACCTACACAAGACCATCCTAGGCCTTATAAACTGAGTTGGTTGGATGAGAAGAGTGGCGTGTGGGTGAAGAAACGAGCTCTTGTTTCATTTCGAATTGGTGGCTACATGGACCATCTATGGTGTGACATGGTGCCTATGACCGCTTGTTCCTTATTGTTGGGTCGTCCATGGCAGTCGGATAGAAGTGTCATTCATCGTGGGAGGGATAACATCTATTCGGTTTTGAAGGATGGGAAAGGATAGGATTGAAACCTTTGCCTCCAAGGGGTGTTATGGTGCCTACGGTTAGTCCTAGTGCTAGTGCATCAAGGGAGACTTCGAGTGTTGCTGCTGTAGCTACGCCTCATGTGTGCTTGAGTTCTTGTAGGGAGGAAGTATTAGAAGTGGCTAGTAACAACAAGGAAAGGCGCGCAAAACTGCTACATTTGCGACATAATCCAACCTTGGACGAGGGAGATTATGTGTGGTTGTCCTTGGCAGCACAAAAACTTCACGTAAACCATAAGCATGGCGAGCATATGGATGAAGGACCGTTCAAGGTGGTGAACAGGATTGGCTATGAGACTTACAAAGTGCTGTTGGGTCATGGAATTTGCGCCACATTACAAGCTAGTGACTTGGTTCCATGCTTAGGCGCAATTTGAGACAAGTTGGATTCTAAGGGGGGGAGTATGATGCGTGTGTGAGCATCAAATTGTGACAATCCTAGTTCTGTTAGGATTCTTATGTAGTTTCCTAGTTCTGTTAGGAGTATGTATTTTATTCGCTTAATAACTCTTTATTTTAGGTGTTTACATGATAATGGGATCCTATTATATTTAGGAGTCTAATGCCCTTTAATCATTGGAGTCTTGCTAGTCTTTGAGTTTGCTTAGAAGTCTTAAATTATTATCTTTGTTTGCCATGTGAATTATTATCTCAAAGGCTGGTTTATTAGGATGTTTATTATGGTTAGGAGTCCTAGCTTAGATAAGTTTGTTAATACTTATCGTGTTTAGGCGTGTGATGCTTATTTGCATTGACTAGGAGTCTTTGATAGTTATCTTCTTAGTTGTTGATGGGTGTTAGGACTTTGTTTAAACCGTGTACTTATATACACGAGTTACATTAATAATATTTGCAGTTGTGTTGCTTTGTTTAAAGATTGATTCGAATGCTTGTGCATTGAATTTTGGTTGTCGTACCAAGAACATACAAATCGTGGTTTGTGTGCATCTCCTAATCGAGGTTTGTGAGAGATCCTCTAGTTCTCGAGGGAACATATAGAGCCTATCCAATTTAAAGTTTTAATTTTTACGTTTTAATTCATATAAAGTTCGAGTCTTCTGGCCATTAAAAGTGAGATTCGAGTGCTTAAAATATTGTTCTTGATTCAAAGCTTCCGCAATCACATCAATTGGTATCAAGAGATATAGAATTTTTCGTCAAAAATTCAATCTTGGGAGAGAAAAGTCCGATTTTTTTTTCTTTTTCACCTTTCCTTGCTTTGTTGCATAATATGACGGGGGAAAAGTCCGTGGAAACTATATTTGCTGAGCAACTTGCTTTCCTTAGTGAGCAGATGCGTGACTTAACTACTGAAGTCACGATTTTGAAAAGCACCCCTACTGGTGGGTCTTTGTCTAATGGAGGGAGGAGAGATGAGGACATCAAACTTGGAGATCTTCCCGAGTTTAATGATCTAAAGGGTCCAGATTCGTTGTTGAATTGGGAGAGGCGCATGACTCGTCTTTTTTATCACAAGAGCATAGGGGACTACAAGCGATTTGATCATGCTATTTTGAGATTGACGGAGTACGCAAGTGATTGGCTTGATAGCTATCAAAATTGGCGTAGGAGAGAAGGGAAGGAAGAGTTAGCAACTTAGACAGATTTGCGTGCCAAGATGAAGAAACGTTTTGTTCCTAGAACGTATAAGCAAGAACTCTTCATCAAGTTGAATGCTTTGCAGCAAAATCACTTGAGTGTGGAGGCCTATATTTCGGAATTTGAGAGATTGTGACTGGCGTGTGACTGCAAGGATGAAGACGACTAAAAAAACGCCAAGTTTCTCCTTGGTCTCAAGAAAAAGATTGCTGATTTGGTGGAACTCCATCCATACGAGACTTTTCAAGACTTGTGTTTACTAGCCAAGAAGTTTGAAAGGCAGCAAGAACCAAAAGCTAGGGAAGGGAGTGGTGTGATGGCGTCAAGGGTTGAAGGAGTAAAGGTATTAGACGTTGCATCTAAATCTGGTAGTGATTGTGCTTCTCCATCTAATTTCGGCACTCAAGGCAACAAAAAGGCTCCAACTTTGACACAAGGGCAGTAAAATATGAAGGAGAAGATGTGCTTCAAGTGTAGGGGCTTTGGTCACTTGCAAAGGGAGTGTCTAAATCGAGTTCTAGTTTCGGTGAAGGATCATCAAGCTCTCATGGCTGTTGTTGGGTTTGACAAAGAGGAGGACACATTGGAGGATGTGGTGAACGAGAGGTTTTGGCAAGGGACTCCATTGTTTGAGGCTGAAAACGAATATAAAAGCTTTATCTTGCGTAAAGCTTTGATGGCTACTCCACAACAAACTGACGAGCATGAACAAAGGGAGAACTTGTTTCAAACTAGGTGCCTCGTCAATGGTAAGTTGTTTTCGGTTATTGTGGATAGTGGCTCGTGTGCTAATGCATGTGCCTTGTCAATGGTGGAAGAGACGAAACTACCTGCACAAGACCATCCTAGGTCTTATAAACTGAGTTGGTTGGATGAGAAGAGTGGCGTGTGGGTGAAGAAACGAGCTCTTGTTTCGTTTCGAATTGGTGGGAGGGACAACATCTATTCGGTTTTGAAGGATGGGAAAGGATAGGATTGAAACCTTTGCCTCCAAGGGTGTTGTGGTGCCTACGGTTAGTCCTAGTGCTAGTGCATCATGGGAGACTTCGAGTGTTGCTGCTGTAGCTACGCCTCATGTGTGCTTGAGTTCTTGTAGGGAGGAAGTATTAGAAGTGGCTAGTAACAAGAAGGAAAGGCGCGCAAAACAGCTACACTTGCGCCATAATCCAACCTTGGACGAGGGAGATTATGTGTGGTTGTCCTTGGCAGCACAAAAACATCAAGTAAACCATAAGCATGGAAAGCCTATGGATGAAGGACCGCTCGAGGTGGTGAAGAGGATTGGCTATGAGACTTACAAAGTGTTGTTGGGTCATGGAATTTGCGCCACATTACAAGCCAGTGACTTGGTTCCATGCTTAGGCGCAACTTGAGACAAGTTGGATTCTAAGGGGGGGAGTATGATGCGTGTGTGAGCATCAAATTGTGACAATCCTAGTTCTGTTAGGATTCTTATGTAGTTTCCTAGTTCTGTTAGGAGTATGTATTTTTTTTGCTTAATAACTCTTTATTTTAGGTGTTTGCATGATAAAGGGATCCTATTATATTTAGGAGTCTAATACCCTTTAATCATTAGAGTCTTGCTAGTGTTTGAGTTTGCTTAGAAGTCTTAAATTCTTATCTTTGTTTTCCGTGTGAATTATTATCACAAAGGCTGTTTTGTTAGGTTGCTTATTATGGTTAGGAGTCCTAGCTTAGATAAGTTTGTTAATACTTATCTTGTTTAGGCGTGTGATGCTTATTTGCATTGACTAGGAGTCTTTGTTAGTTAACTTCTTAGTTGTTGATGGGTGTTAGGACTTTGTTTTAACCGTGTACTTATATACACGAGTTACATTAATAATATTTGCAGTTGGGTTGCTTTGTTTAAAGATTGATTCGAATGCTTGTGCATTGAATTTTGGTTGTCGTACCAAGAACATACAAATCTTGGTTTGTGTGCAATTCCTAATCTAGGTTAGTGAGAGATCCTCTAGTTCTCGAGGGAACATATAGAGCCTATCCAATTTAAAGTTTTAATTTTTACGTTTTAATTCATATAAAGTTCGAGTCTTCTGGCCATGAAAAGTGAGATTCGAGTGCTTAAAATATTGTTCTTGATTCAAAGTTTCCGCAATCACATCAATTGGTATCAAGAGCTATAGAATTTTTCGTGAAAAATTCAATCTTGGGAGGGAAAGTACGAATTTTTTTTTCTTTTTCACCTTTACTTGCTTTGTTGCATAATATGACGGGGGAAAGTCCGGGGAAACTATCTTTGCTGAGCAACTTGCTTTCCTTAGTGAGCAGATGCCTGACTTAACTCGTGAAGTCACGATTTTGAAAAGCACCCCAACTGGTGGGTCTTTGTCAAATGGAGGGAGGAGAGATGAGGACATCAAACTTGGATATCTTCCCGAGTTTAATAGTCTAAAGGGTCCAGATTCGTTTTTGAATTGGGAGAGGCGCATGACTCGTCTTTTTTTATCACAAGAGCATAGGGGACTACAAGCGATTTGATCATGCTATTTTGAGATTGACGGAGTACGCAAGTGATTGGCTTGATAGCTATCAAAATAGGCGTAGGAGAGAAGGGAAGGAAGAGTTAGCAACTTTGACAGATTTGTGTGCCAAGATGAAGAAACGTTTTCTTCCTAGAACGTATAAGCAAGAACTCTTCATCAAGTTGAATGCTTTGCAGCAAAATCACTTGAGTGTGGAGGCCTATATTTCGGAATTTAAGAGATTGTGGCTGACGTGTGACTGCAAGGATGAAGACGAGCAAAAAAACGCTAAGTTTCTCCTTGGTCTCATGAAAAAGATTGCTGATTTGGTGGAACTCCATCCATAAGAGACTTTTCATGAATTGTGTTTACTAGCCAAGAAGGTTGAAAGGCAGCAAGAACCAAAAGCTAGGGAAGGGAGTGGTGTGATGGCACCAAGGTTTGAAGGGGTAAAGGTATTAGACGTTGCATCTAAACCTGGTAGTGATTGTGCTTCTCCATCTAATTTCGGTTTTGAAGGATGGGAAAGGATAGGATTGAAACCTTTGCCTCCAAGGGGTGTTGTGGTGCCTACGGTTAGTCCTAGTGCTAGTGCATCAAGGGAGACTTCGAGTGTTGCTGCTGTAGCTACGCCTCATGTGTGCTTGACTTCTTATAGGGAGGAAGTATATATTAGTAGTGGCTAGTAACAACAAGGAAAGGCGCGCAAAACTGCTACATTTGCGCCATAATCCAACCTTGGACGAGGGAGATTATGTGTGGTTGTCCTTGGCAGCACAAAAACTTCACGTAAACCATAAGCATGGCGAGCCTATGGATGAAGGACCGTTCAAGGTGGTGAAGAGGATTGGCTATGAGACTTACAAATTGCTGTTGGGTCATGGAATTTGCGCCACATTACAAGCTAGTGACTTGGTTCCATGCTTAGGCGCAACCTGAGACAAGTTGGATTCTAAGGGGGGGAGTATGATGCGTGTGTGAGCATCAAATTATGACAATCCTAGTTCTGTTAGGATTCTTATGTAGTTTCCTAGTTCTGTTTGGAGTATGTATTTTATTCGCTTAATAACTCTTTATTTTATAACTCTTTATTTTAGGTGTTTGCATGATAAAGGGATCCTATTATATTTAGGAGTCTAATGCCCATTAATCATTGGAGTCTTGCTAGTGTTTGAGTTTGCTTAGAAGTCTTAAATTCTTATCTTTGTTTGCCATGTGAATTATTATCTCAAAGGCTGGTTTATTAGGTTGTTAATTATGGTTAGGAGTCCTAGCTTAGATAAGTTTGTTAATACTTATCTTGTTTAGGCGTGTGATGCTTATTTGCATTGACTAGGAGTCTTTGTTAGTTATCTTCTTAGTTGTTGATGGGTGTTAGGACTTTGTTTAAACCGTGTACTTATATACACGAGTTACATTAATAATATTTGCAGTTGGGTTGCTTTGTTTAAAGATTGATTCGAATGCTTGTGCATTGAATTTTGGTTGTCGTACCAAGAACATACAAATCGTGGTTTGTGTGCAATTCCAAATCGAGGTTTGTGAGAGATCCTCTAGTTCTCGAGGGAACATATAGAGCCTATCCAATTTAAAGTTTTAATTTTTACGTTTTAATTCATATAAAGTTCGAGTCTTCTGGCCATTAAAAGTGAGATTCGAGTGCTTAAAATATTGTTCTTGATTCAAAGCTTCCGCAATCACATCAATTGGTATCAAGAGCTATAGAATTTTTCGTCAAAAATTCAATCTTGGGAGGGAAAGTCCGATTTTTTTTTTCTTTTTCAGCTTTCCTTGCTTTGTTGCATAATATGACGGGGGAAAAGTCCGTGGAAACTATATTTGCTGAGCAACATGCTTTCCTTAGTGAGCAGATGCGTGACTTAACTCGTGAAGTCACGATTTTGAAAAGCACTCTTACTGGTGGGTCTTTGTCTAATGGAGGGAGGAGAGATGAGGACATCAAACTTGGAGATCTTCCCGAGTTTAATGGTGTAAAGGGTCTAGATTCGTTTTTGAATTGGGAGAGGCGCATGACTCGACTTTTTTATCACAAGAGCATAGGGGACTACAAGCGATTTGATCATGCAATTTTGAGATTGACGGAGTACGCAAGTGATTGGCTTGATAGCTATCAAAATAGGCGTAGGAGAGAAGGGAAGGAAGATTTAGCAACATAGACAGATTTGCGTGCCAAGATGAAGAGACTTTTTGTTCCTAGAACGTACAAGCAAGAACTCTTCATCAAGTAGAATGCTTTGCAGCAAAATCACATGAGTGTGGAGGCCTATATTTCGAAATTTGAGAGATTGTGGCTGACGTGTGACTGCAAGGATGAAGACGAGCAAAAAAACGCCAAGTTTCTCCTTGGTCTCAAGAAAAAGATTGCTGATTTGGTGGAACTCCATCCATACGAGACTTTTCATGACTTGTGTTTATTAGCCAAGAAGGTTGAAAGGCAGCAAGAACCAAAGGCTAGGGAAGGGAGTGGTGTGATGGCGCCAAGGGTTGAAGGAGTAAAGGTATTAGACGTTGCATCTAAACCTGGTAGTCAAGGCAACAAAAGGCTCCAACTTTGACACAAGGGCAGCAAACTATGAAGGAGAAGATGTGCTTCAAGTGTAGTGGCTTTGGTCACTTTCAAAGGGAGTGTCCAAATCGAGTTCTAGTTTCGGTGAAGGATCATCAAGCTCTCATGGCTGTTGTTGGGTTTGACAAGGAGGAGGACACATTGGAGGATGTGGTGAACGAGAGGTTTTGGCAAGGGACTCCATTGTTTGAGGCTGAAAACGAATATAAAAGCTTTATCTTGCGTAAAGCTTTGATGGCTACTCCACAACAAACTGACGAGCATGAACAAAGGGAGAACTTATTTCACACTAGGTGCCTCGTCAATGGTAAGTTGTTTTCGGTTATTGTGGATAGTGACTCGTGTGCTAATGCATGTGCCTTGTCAATGGTGGAAGAGGCGAAACTACCTGCCCAAGACCATCCTAGGCCTTATAAACTGAGTTGGTTGGATGAGAAGAGTGGCGTGTGGGTGAAGAAACGAGCTCTTCTTTTGTTTCGAATTGGTAGGAGGGACAACATCTATTCGGTTTTGAAGGATGGGAAAGGATAGGATTGAAACCTTTGCCTCCAAGGGGTGTTGTGGTGCCTACGGTTAGTCCTAGTGCTAGTGCATCAAGGGAGACTTCAAGTTTTGCTGCTGTAGCTACGCCTCATGTGTGTTTGAGTTATTGTAGGGAGGAAGTATTAAAAGTGGCTAGTATCAAGAAGGAAAGGCGCGCAAAACTGCTACACTTGCGCCATAATCCAACCTTGGACGAGGGAGATTATGTGTGGTTGTCCTTGGCAGCACAAAAACATCAAGTAAGCCATAAGCATGGAAAGCCTATGGATGAAGGACCGCTCGAGGTGGTGAAGAGGATTGGCTATGAGACTTACAAAGTGTTGTTAGGTCATGGAATTTGTGCCACATTACAAGCTAGTGACTTAGGCGCAACTTGAGACAAGTTGGATTCTAAGGGGGGGAGTATGATGCGTGTGTGAGCATCAAATTGTGACAATCCTAGTTCTGTTAGGATTCTTATGTAGTTTCCTAGTTCTGTTAGGAGTATGTATTTTTTTTTGCTTAATAACTCTTTATTTTAGGTGTTTGCATGATAAAGGGATCCTATTATATTTAGGAGTCTAATGCCCTTTAATCATTGGAGTCTTGCTAGTGTTTGAGTTTGCTTAGAAGTCTTAAATTCTTATCTTTGTTTTCCGTGTGAATTATTATCACAAAGGCTGGTTTGTTAGGTTGCTTATTATGGTTAGGAGTCCTAGCTTAGATAAGTTTGTTAATACTTATCTTGTTTAGGCGTGTGATGCTTATTTGCATTGACTAGGAGTCATTGTTAGTTATCTTCTTAGTTGTTGATGGGTGTTAGGACTTTGTTTTAACCGTGTACTTATATACACGAGTTACATTAATAATATTTGCAGTTGGGTTGCTTTGTTTAATGATTGATTCGAATGCTTGTGCATTGAATTTTGGTTGTCGTACGAAGAACATACAAATCGTGGTTTGTGTGCAATTCCTAATCTAGGTTAGTAAGAGATCCTCTAGTTCTCGAGGGAACATATAGAGCCTATCCAATTTAAAGTTTTAATTTTTACGTTTTAATTCATTTAAAGATCGAGTCTTCTGGCCATTAACAGTGAGATTCGAGTGCTTAAAATATTGTTCTTGATTCAAAGTTTCCGCAATCACATCAATTGGTATCAAGAGCTATAGAATTTTTCGTCAAAAATTCAATCTTGGGAGGGAAAGTCCGATTTTTTTTTTCTTTTTCACCTTTCCTTGCTTTGTTGCATAATATGACGGGGGAAAAGTCCGTGGAAACTATCTTTGCTGAGCAACTTGCTTTCCTTAGTGAGCCGATGCCTGACTTAACTCGTGAACTCCCGATTTTGAAAAGCACCCCAACTAGTGGGTCTCTGTCAAATGGAGGGAGGAGAGATGAGGACATCAAACTTGGATATCTTCCCGAGTTTAATGGTCTAAAGGGTCCAGATTCGTTTTTGAATTGGGAGAGGCGCATGACTCGTCTTTTTTTTATCACAAGAGCATAGGGGACAACAAGCGATTTGATCATGCAATTTTGAGATTGACGGAGTACGCAAGTGATTGGCTTGATAGCTATCAAAATAGGCGTAGGAGAGAAGGGAAGGAAGATTTAGCAACATAGACAGATTTGCGTGCCAAGATGAAGAGAATTTTTGTTCCTAGAACGTACAAGCAAGAACTCTTCATCAAGTAGAATGCTTTGCAGCAAAATCACATGAGTGTGGAGGCCTACATTTCGAAATTTAAGAGATTGTGGCTGGCGTGTGACTGCAAGGATGAAGACGAGCAAAAAAACGCCAAGTTTCTCCTTGGTCTCAAGAAAAAGATTGCTGATTTGGTGGAACTCCATCCATACGAGACTTTTCATGACTTGTGTTTACTAGCCAAGAAGGTTGAAAGGCAGCAAGAACCAAAGGCTAGGGAAGGGAGTGGTGTGATGGCGCCAAGGGTTGAAGGAGTAAAGGTATTAGACGTTGCATCTAAACCTGGTAGTGATGGTGCTTCTCCATCTAATTTCGGCACTCAAGGCAACAAAAAGGCTCCAACTTTGACACAAGGGCAGTAAACTACGAAGGAGAAGATGTGCTTCAAGTGTAGTGGCTTTGGTCACTTGCAAAGGGAGTGTCCAAATCGAGTTCTAGTTTCGGTGAAGGATCATCAAGCTCTCATGGCTGTTGTTGGGTTTGACAAGGAGGAGGACACATTGGAGGATGTGGTGAACGAGAGGTTTTGGCAAGGGACTCCATTGTTTGAGGCTGAAAACGAATATAAAAGCTTTATCTTGCGTAAAGCTTTGATGGCTACTCCACAATAAACTGACGAGCATGAACAAAGGGAGAACTTGTTTCAAACTAGGTGCTTCGTTAATGGTAAGTTATTTTCGGTTATTGTGGATAGTGGCTCGTGTGCTAATGCATGTGCATTGTCAATGGTGGAAGAGGCGAAACTACCTGCATAAGACCATCCTAGGACTTATAAACTGAGTTGGTTGGATGAGAAGAGTGGCGTGTGGGTGAACGAGCTCTTGTTTCGTTTCGAATTAGTGGCTAAATGGACCATCTATGGTGTGACATGGTGCCTATGATCGCTTGTTCCTTATTGTTGGGTCGTCCATGGCAGTCGGATAGAAGTGTCATTCATCATGGGAGGGACAACATCTATTCGGTTTTGAAGGATGGGAAAAGATAGGATTGAAACCTTTGCCTCCAAGGGGTGTTGTGGTGCCTACGGTTAGTCCAAGTGCTAGTGCATCAAGGGAGACTTCGAGTGTTGCTGCTGTAGCTACGCCTCATGTGTGTTTGAGTTCTTGTAGGGAGGAAGTATTAGAAGTGGCTAGTAACAAGAAGGAAAGGCGCGCAAAACTGCTACACTTGCGCCATAATCCAACCTGGGACGAGGGAGATTATGTGTGGTTGTCCTTGGCAGCACAAAACTTCACGTAAATCATAAGCATGGCAAGCCTATGGATGCAGGACCGTTCAAGGTGGTGAAGAGGATTGGCTATGAGACTTACAAAGTGTTGTTGGGTCATGGAATTTGCGCCACATTACAAGCTAGTGACTTGGTTCCATGCTTAGGCGCAACTTGAGACAAGTTGGATTCTAGGGGGGGGAGTATGATGCGTGTGTGAGCATCAAATTGTGACAATCCTAGTTCTGTTAGGATTCTTATGTAGTTTCCTAGTTCTGTTAGGAGTATGTATTTTTTTTGCTTAATAACTCTTTATTTTAGGTGTTTGCATGATAAAGGGATCCTATTATATTTAGGAGTCTAATGCCCTTTAATCATTGGAGTCTTGCTAGTGTTTGAGTTTGCTTAGAAGTCTTAAATTCTTATCTTTGTTTGCCGTGTGAATTATTATCACAAAGGCTGGTTTGTTAGGTTGTTTATTATGGTTAGGAGTCCTAGCTTAGATAAGTTTGTTAATAGTTATCTTGTTTAGGTGTGTGATGCTTATTTGCATTAACTAGGAGTCTTTGTTAGTTATCTTCTTAGTTGTTGATGGGTGTTAGGACTTTGTTTAAACCGTGTACTTATATACACGAGTTAGATTAATAATATTTGCAGTTGGGTTGCTTTGTTTAATGATTGATTCGAATGCTTGTGCATTGAATTTTGGTTGTCGTACCAAGAACATACAAATCGTGGTTTGTGTGCATCTCCTAATCGAGGTTAGTGAGAGATCCTCTAGTTCTCAAGGGAACATATAGAGCCTATCCAATTTAAAGTTTCAATCTTTACGTTTTAATTCATATAAAGTTCGAGTCTTCTGGCCATTAAAAGTGAGATTCAAGTGCTTAAAATATTATTCTTGATTCAAAGCTTCCGCAATCACATCAATTGCTATCAAGAGCAAGAGAATTTTATCGTCAAAAATTAAATCTTGGGAGGGAAAATCCGATTTTTTTTTCTTTTTCACCTTGCCTTGCTTTGTTGCATAATATGACGGGGGAAAAGTCCATGGAAACTATCTTTGCTGAGCAACTTACTTTCCTTAGTGAGCAGATGCGTGACTTAACTCGTGAAGTCACGATTTTGAAAAGCACCCCTACTGGTGGGTCTTTGTCTAATGGAGGGAGGAGAGATGAGGACATCAAACTTGGAGATCTTCCCGAGTTTAATGGTCTAAAGGGCCCAGATTCGTTTTTGAATTGGGAGAGGCGCATGACTCGTCTTTTTTATCACAAGAGCATGAGGGACTACAAGCGGTTTGATCATGCTATTTTGAGATTGACGGAGTACGCAAGTGATTGGCTTGATTGCTATCAAAATAGGCGTAGGAGAGAAGGGAAGGAAGAGTTAGCAACTTAGACAGATTTGCGTGCCAAGATGAAGAAACATTTTGTTCCTAGAACGTACAAGCAAGAACTCTTCATCATGTTGATTGCTTTACAGCAAAATCACTTGAGTGTGGAGGCCTATATTTCGGAATTTGATAGATTGTGACTGGCTTGTGACTGCAAGGATGAAGACGAGCAAAAAAACGCCAAGTTTCTCCTTGGTCTCATGAAAAAGATTACTGATTTGGTGGAACTCCATCCATACGAGACTTTTTATGACTTGTGTTTACTAGCCAAGAAGGTTGAAAGGCAGCAAGAACCAAAGGCTAGGGAAGGGAGTGGTGTGATGGCGCCAAGGGTTGAAGGAGTAAAGGTATTAGACGTTGCATCTAATCCTGGTAGTGATGGTGCTTCTCCATCTAATTTCGGCACTCAAGGCAACAAAAAGGCTCCAACTATGACACAAGGGCAGCAAACTATGAAGGAGAAGATGTGCTTCAAGTGTAGGGGCTTTGGTCACTTGCAAAGGGAGTGTCCAAATCGAGTTCTAGTTTCGGTGAAGGATCATCAAGCTCTCATGGCTGTTTTAATTTTGGGTTTGACGAGGAGGAGGACACATTGCAGGATGTGGTGAACGAAAGGTTTTGGCAAGGGACTCCATTGTTTGAGGTTCAAAAAACGAATATAAAAGCTTTATCTTGCGTAAAGCTTTGATGGCTACTCCACAACAAACTGACGAGCATGAACAAAGGGAGAACTTGTTTCAAACTAGGTGCCTCGTCAATGGTAAGTTGTTTTCGGTTATTGTGAATAGTGGCTCGTGTGGTAATGTATGTGCCTTGTCAACGGTGGAAGAGGCGAAAGTACCTACACAAGACCATCCTAGACCTTATAAACTGAGTTGGTTGGATGAGAAGAGTGGCGTGTGGGTGAAGAAACGAGCTCTTGTTTCGTTTCGAATTGGTGGCTACATGGACCATCTATGGTGTGACATGGTGCCTATGACCGCTTGCTCCTTATTGTTGGGTCGTCCATGGCAGTCGGATAGAAGTGTCATTTATCATGCGAGGGACAACATCTATTCGGTTTTGAAGGATGGGGAAAGGATAGGATTGAAACCTTTGCCTCCAAGGGGTGCCTACGGTTAGTCCTAGTGCTAGTGCATCAAAGGGAGACTTCGAGTGCTGCTGCTGTAGCTACGCCTCGTGTGTGCTTGAGTTCATGTAGGGAGGAAGTATTGGAAGTGGCTAGTAACAAGAAGGAAAGGCGCGCAAAGTTGCTACACTTGCGCCATAATCCAACCTTGGACGAGGGAGATTATGTGTGGTTGTCCTTGGCAGCACAAAAAATTCACGTAAACCTTAATCATGGCGAGCCTATGGATGAAGGACCGTTCAAGGTGGTGAAGAGGATTGGCTGTGAGACTTACAAAGTGTTGTTGGGTCATGGAATTTGAGCCACATTACAAGCTAGTGACATGGTTCCATGCTTAGACGCAACTTGAGACAAGTTGGATTCTAAGGGGGGGAGTATGATGCGTGTGTGAGCATCAAATTGTGACAATCCTAGTTCTGTTAGGATTCTTATGTAGTTTCCTAGTTCAGTTTGGAGTATGTATTTTATTTGCTTAATGACTCTTTATTTTAGGTGTTTGCATGATAAAGGGATCATATTATTTTTAGGAGTCTAATGCCCTTTTATCATTGGAGTCTTGCTAGTGTTTGAGTTTGCTAAGAAGTCTTAAATTCTTATCTTTGTTTGTCGTGTGAATTATTATCACAAAGGCTGGTTTGTTAGGTTGTTTATTATGGTTAGGAGTCCTAGCTTAGATAAGTTTGTTAATACTTATCTTGTTTAGGCGTGTGATGCTTATTTGCATTGACTAGGAGTCTTTGTTAGTTATCTTCTTAGTTGTTGATGGGTGTTAGGACTTTGTTTACACCGTGTACTTATATACACGAGTTACATTAATAATATTTGCAGTTGGGTTGCTTTGTTTAATGATTGATTCGAATGCTTGTGCATTGAATTTTGGTTGTCGTACCAAGAACATACAAATCGTGGTTTGTGTGCATCTCCTAATCGAGGTTAGTGAGAGATCCTTTAGTTCTCAAGGGAACATATAGAGCCTATCCAATTTAAAGTTTCAATCTTTACGTTTTAATTCATATAAAGTTCGAGTCTTCTGGCCATTAAAAGTGAGATTCGAGTGCTTAAAATATTGTTCTTGATTCAAAGCTTCCGCAATCACATCATTAGGCGTCTCTATTTATAATAAGAAGAAGCAAGAAAACCTTGCCCTCCAAGCTTATTACATCACACGGCCACCCTTAAGGAAATAAGGAAACTTTCCCCTACATTAAAGCCTATAATCTAGCTAAATTTTAAGGAAACTCAAGCATAAGGAAAGATGCTCAAAACTTTCCTAAAATTCTCTAGAATGACACGCCTAAACCTAAAGCTATTACAACTTAATTTTTTCGGCCAACTTATTACAACCAACTGAAAATGAAAACAACCTAATGACATTAACTAATTTAACTAACAAACATAATAAAAGACATATTATTCGTTACATGTAAAACCTTCACTTTAAGAGTAATGTAAAACCATGCAACAATTCTACGAAAGCAAATAAAGATAGTTGGACTTGCATCATTCTCCCCCTATTGAAAAAAAAAAAATTGACCTCAAGTTTGATCATCAAAGTAATCCATGATATCATCCATATTAAGCGCACAATAATATATACCACTAAGATGTAGCGTCGTTCATCACCATCTTTTGCTTCACGAAATCTCAATGTTTCCGAACTCCATGTTACCATTAGATTCAGATTATGATTCCCGAAAGGAATATCATGAAGGACCTTTGAAAGAACAAGATCAACAGCAACCCTTGTGATATGAATGCGTAGCTAGGTAAGCTAAGCACTCAAGAGGAAACGTCCACTTGAACAAGAACAATGAAAAAAGCCGAAACTAGTAACAAGTAACAAGGATATTTCTTAATGAATGATCACTCCTAAAACACTCACAAAGAATCTTAAACACACTCAAACTACTCCTAGAATTAAGTTGTTTAATCACTAATAAGATTACCACTCCTGAAAATCTAATTAATGGTCGAAATTAAGGTTCATGAACAATCATAAACATAACACAATTTTTTCTGTAAATTAACTCTAACCATTCAATAGGTTAGGCGCCTATTATTTATAAGGAGTAAGCAAGAAAACCTTGCTCCCCAAGCACACACTAATGCCACGGCTCATACATAGTGGTTTAGGAAAGTATTCTCCCTTAATTCTAGCCTAGAATCTAGCTAAATTTAAGGAAAACTAAAGCTTAAGGAAAGATATGCAATACTTTCCTTAATGACATCAAAAGCACACGGCACAACAAGGACACCTTGCACGCCACTCCAACCTTCCAAGTTAAGGTAACTTTCCTAAAATACAACCATGACAACTAGACTCTTAATCATTGAAAAAAACTAGATATTTTCTGACTTTATTAAACTAAAATCACCTCAATTAACTAACATTTTTAACTAACAATGACACTAAGTTAAAATGCTAATCAGTTTCTTCCTTGAGCCAAGTGACACATGACACAAATGCATTCTTGTTAGCCATCAATGTAAACCCCATGTGTTCCATTATGAGTGAAATTAGCTCATCTTGGATTGATGCCTTTAATTTGGATCCACATCATTCTCCCCTTCTTCAAAAGAATTTACCCTCAAAGTCTAATCATCATGGTAGGGAGAAAGATCACCAACATTAAAGGTAGCACATACAACTCCATAGTCACTATAGGCAAGTCGATTTTGTAAGCACCATCACCAACTACCCCAATGACTTCGAAAGGACCATCCGCTCTAAGCATCAATTTGTTCTTCCTTTTGCTCGAAAATCTTTCCTTCCTCAAGTGAATCCATACTAGATCATCTTCCTTGAAGTTAGGTTGGCACCTATGCTTGTTAGCTCGTTCCTTGTATTGATGATTCATTTTCTCGATTTGAGCTTTAACTTGCGCACAAGTTTTGTTAAAAGCCTCCAGTCTTTTCTTTGAATCCGCATGTAACTCATTTTTAGGATGAGAAACAAGATCAATAGGAAGAAAGGGATTAACTCCATATAATACTACCTCAAATGGAGAACGCAAAGTTGTGGTTGAATGCGAACGATTCTAAGGAAATTCCGCATGTGCAAGCTTCACATCCCAATCTTTTTGAGTCTTGCTCACAAGGCCACGCAACAAAGAACCAAGAGTTCTATTTGTAACTTCAGTTTGGCCATCAGTTTGAGGATGATGGCTAGTGCTAAATAAGAGATTTGTTCCCACCATCTTCCACAAACACCTCCAAAAGTGACTAAGGATGATGCATGGCTCGTGCAACGATTACTTCATCAATTATCTTTAATTGCTTTCTTAGGTTGTTGCATGGTTTTACTTTACTCCTAAAGTGAAGATTTTTCATGTAACCAAAAATATGTCATTTATTGTTATGTTAGTTAAGTTAGTTGAGTTGTTTAGGTTCAATAAATCCGAAAATATTTAGTAGAATTCGGTGCATTAGAAGGTCTTTTGTCATGGCTGTATTTTTGGAAAGTTCTCTTGGTCATTGAGTTGTATGAGGCGTGCATAGGGAATGCCCTAAGCTGCCGTGTGGTTTTTGGTATTTAAGGAAAGTGTTGCATCTCTTTCCTTAAAGCTATTGTTTCCTTATATTCAAGCTAGATTGTAGGCTTAGGTTTAAGGGAAACTTTCCTAAAAATATTTGCTAGTTGGCCGTGTGATGTTAATACATGTGCGTCAAAATATTAAAATTAGATGATCTTTTCAATTACTGGATTTGGTTCATCTTACAATTCAATGTCGCAAAAGCCCAAGTTTGTCACATGCATTACTTGGATATAAGATTGATGCCCAATTGCAGCAACAACAAACACCAAGGAGGCGTGATATGTGATGTGTAAATGAGCAAGCCCAAAGTTCTATTTTGGGCACTATATTTTAATTTGCTTTTGTAGTTAAATGTTGCTTGTAATAAGCCCAAGAGTTACTCCTAATATATCTTTTGGTAGTCAGCTATTTAGGAGGTATTTAGGAGTCTGATTACCTCATCATTTGTTGCATATATCAGTTCATTAATGATGGGGGTTACAATTGTCATGTAAGTCTAAATACATCCTCCAAAGTGTTGGATGATGAATCTAAACTTATGGGAACAAGAACACTCACAAGAACACTAGAAAACACTCGTAACCAAGGATAGAACCAAATCACAAGGACAAACTCAATGATTTGGGGTTTTAAGACAGAGGCAAGACCCACTCAACCTCTCCTAAGCTTATCACTCAAGACACACTCAAAGTAATAAGGGAACTCTTGAACTTGAGACACACTCAAAGTTTAAGGGCTAAAACATAATTTTTATCAAATCAAAAAGCTGATTTTCTTCTCATTAGCACTCCTTTATATATAGTGAGTAGGAGCAGCAAAAGGAAGCCAAAAGACTTCAAATTAAACACTAGAAATCTGTCCAACAAAAACGGTTTCAAGAAGCTTAAAAGTCTCCTTGATTGACGCCTATTGTAACCCCCATCATTAATGAATTGTTATGCAGCAAATGATGAGGTAATCACACTCCTAAATACCTCCTAAACAGCTGACCACCAAAAGATACATTAGGAGTAACTCTTGGGCTTATTACAAGCAACATTTAACTACAAAAGCAAATTAAAATATAGTGCCCAAAACAGAACTTTGGGCTTGCTCATTTACACATCACATATCACGCCTCCATGGTGTTTGTTGTTGCTGCAATTGGGCATCAATCTTGTATCCAAGTAATGCATGTGACAAATTTGGGCTTTTGCGACCTTGAATTGTAAGATGAACCAAATCCAGAATTTAAAAAGATCATCTAATTTTAATATTTTGAGTCGCCTTGACGCACATGTATCATTCTCTCTTTCTTTGAAAAAAATTCGACCACGAATTTGGCCAATTCTCAAAAGCATAAACTGATCAAAAGAAATGAGAACCTTGTCGAATATTGTACGTTGCATCGGAAAACTCAAAAACATTTCAAAACAATTTCTTGGAACATCATCTTGAACCTCGACTGGATGATCATAGTCATGATTAACAATGCTCTCATCAACCCCAAAAGTATGATGTAACCAATTCGGAGGGGGTTCGAAAATTGTATCGAAATATTTCACAAACACCCTTTTTTGTAAGTTCAAAACAATAGTCATTGGTTGACTCCGCATCTCCTCTTTTTTAGTTTTTTCTTGAATTTGATTAACAATAATATCCTCTTCCATAGGATGCTCTACAAAACCAGAATCATCCTCAATTTCTTGTGTGATATTGGTTTGAGGAGAAGCATCGAGAACTAGTTGTTGACAAATTCTCAGTGCTTCTTTTATTTCACGAAAAATAGACCTAACATCTACAGGCCGCCTAAGGATTGGAGTCTCATCATTTTTTGGGAAATTATGTTTTATATTTACTTGCAAAGCCATTTTGGCTATAGCATCCCATCTTTTATCTTGTCTTTTTTTCTCCTCACTTTTCTCATCCTTCTTTTCATATTTTTTCTCCAAATTTTCTAACTTTTGAGTGATAACCTGTAACATCCTAACAATATCGCCAATATCCATGATTTCACTATTTTGCTAGACTATTACAATTACAAGTGAAGAAAACTGACGAAAATTTGAACAACTGAACGAAACATAAAACGGCTCTGAGACTCTCAAAGGCTTACAAATTATGAAAATTCAGGAAATTTCAAGCAGAATCAAAAAAATAAATTCTTGAAAAGCTTTTCGAATGAAGGAGAAATCTGCCTTTGAAGTTGAGTGCGCTGGATTTGCATCTTTCTAGTGCAGTTGCGAAAAACGTGCCGAGTTTAATATCTAAAAAATTCACAAAAATCTGAAAAATTATGTGAGTATTCTAGATCAAAATTTATGCATAATAAAAAATATAATCAACCCATTTGGACTTCTAAAGGCTGAGAAATCGTCCTTCAAAGTCGACTGAAAAACTGGATGAATTCTGGCAGTTTTCTTTCTTTTTCAAAACTAGATTTTTCCGACAAATCTCTTCACCAAAGCTTTGATACCAGATGATGTAAGTCTAAAAACACCCTCCAAAGTATTGGATGATGAATCTAAACTTTAGGAACATAGAACACTCACTTACACAAAGAAACACTCGAAATTCAGGATAGTTGCCAAACCACAAGGACAAACTCAATGGCTTGGGGTTCTAGGCCAGAGATAAGACTCAATCAATCTCTCCTAGGCTTATCACTCAATAACTCACTCAAAGTAATAAGGGTAGCAAACACTTGAAACAAACTCAAAGCATAAACTAGAAACACAAGGTTTTTTTATATCAATCAAAAGCTGAACTTCTCATACCATATGCTCTCCTTAAATAGGGTATAGGAGCAGTAAAAATGAGGCTTAAAACCCTAGAAAACCGTCCTCCTTTGGATAGGTTTTAGGAGTTATAAATTCTCTTAAATCAAGCCTCATCTAAAGCCTCATTTATGGAGCTGTAACAACCAGCAACTAAGGAGCCTAAGTAACTCCTAATTATATGCCTAACACCAGCAAAACACTCTCCTAATCATGGATTACTTTATGAGTAATCTCATGGTTTATTACAACCCAAAAATAACAACAAAAGCAAATAGAAACTAAAATAGAAACCCAAACAGAACTTGGGCTTTCTTTACAACCATGCTTGAAACCCAAACAGAACTTAAGCTCTTCAAATGTTAATGCACGCCTCTTTCAATCAACCATCCAAGTTAAACAAGTAACAAATTCAGGCTTATGAACAAATGGAGAAAAACCAAGATCTTCTAAGACAAGTGGCATTGGTTCAATAGCCAAAGAGCCTTTAAGTAGGCTAGACTTTGAATCACAATAGGTGTCAATCAGGAGACTTTTAAGCTTTTTGAAACCGTTTTTGTTGGACAGATTTCTAGGGTTTATTTTGAAGTCTTTTAGCTTCCTTTTGACAAACCTTTAACAAATCGAGCAATTTTAAAGGTTTCTTTCTCTTGCAAATCACAAATCAAGCATAATTTTTCAAACTCTTTCATGTACTCTTCCACACTCATGTCATTATCTTGTGAAAGGTGGGTAAGTTTATGGAGTGAATCCATTTGTGCCTATTGATCTTGTTCCTACGGTTAAGGGAGATATTGTGGAGAAAGATGCAAAAAAGAGGATGGAAGCCTTTCAAAAAACCTGTGAGCAAGTGAAGAAAAGAATTGAGGAGATGAATAAGAAATACCAAGAGAGAGCAAACAAGAAAAGAAAACAACCCATCATTCACCCTGGGGATTTGGTTTGGCTTCATTTGAGGAAAGAGAGATTTCCTAAACTTTGCAAAAACAAACTCATGCCTTGTTCTTGATATGATTGCACGTCCAAATGTTGAATGAGCAACCAAGAATCCGAGCAAAGGAACGAACTTGAACAAATAGCTAAGTCCGAAAAACTGATCAATGTACCCGGATATGATAATTAAAATAAGCACTCCTAAATATTTTAATTAACTCTTAATCTCACTCAAACCACTCCTGGAATTAAGTAGATTAAACACTAAGTAAATTATCACTCCTGAAAATTACTCGATGGCCGAAAATAATTGAAAGCACAATTAATTTCAATAACAAGGTTTTTGTATTAATCACCCATGCTTTGAATGGTAGCGTGGGTATCTTGTTTATAATATACGAAAATTGTCCTCCAAGGACTACAAGGACCGAAATTCAGCACAAAGAAATTAAGGAAACACACCCTAACACCTTGCATCATAATCCCTTGATTCTAGGAGACAATATAGGAGTAATTAAGGAAACTACTAATCAGCCCCATATCTCCCTCACACGCCTAACATACTTAAGAAAACTATGAAATAAGGTAACTTAAGGAACATTACAACTCAATGACAACTAGCACTTGGAACACAAGGACTTTCCTAAAATACTTTTGTCTTGGCCGAATTATCAAAAGGGAATTTCGGACTTTATTTGATGAAATTTAAAGACTTAATTAAATTAACTAAAACTCTAGAAATGGTGTCACCTCATGCTTCATTAATCGAATCATCATCCACTTAAGCATTGACACAAATGAGGAGTTTGAATTAAGCTTGAATCCGAATACTTTAAGGACTAGGCAAATAGGTTCCCCTTCATTAGTTGTCTTTGGAGCTTGACCTTGAGCTTGACTTGTATCATTCTCCCCCTCTTCAAAAGAATTTGTCCTTAAATTTTCATCATCTAAATAAGGACTAAGATCACCAACATTGAAGGTTGCTCTCACACCTCCATAATCACTTGGAAGTTCGATCTTATAAGCACTTTCATTGATAACATCAAGAACTTTGAACGGACCATCAGCTCTAGGCATGAGCTTGTTCTTCCTCTTGCTTGGAAAGCGTTCTTTCCTCAAATGGATCCAAACCAAGTCGCCAATCTGAAACTTTGCTTGCCTTCGATGCTTGTTGGCCCTTTTCTTGTATTGAGCATTCATCTTTTCAATTCTTGCTTTCACTTGCTCACAAGTCTTCTTAAATGCTTCCAATCTCTTATTTGAATCAACATGAATTTCAGATTTGGTTAGTGACACAAAATCAATAGGAAGAAAAGGATTGATACCATAGATGACAGGCTAAAGTCCTATCACCTTATCAAAAATAACCTAAGGTCCACTAACAAGTAGTCAGGGAAGTCAGGATCGAATCCACATGGAGAAGGTTATATTATTGTATCTGAATTCTAATATTATACTAACTAAATCAGTTGAAAATGGGTGTGTGACTAAACTAATAGGCAAATGACAGAACTAAATATGAAGGTAAGAATCAATTAATAAAGAACTAAGACTATGGATCATTATGCATACAATTCAGGAAATCAGAGACGAATAGTAATCACCCAATAAGTCAATTTATCTAGGGCACATGAAATTTCTCTCGAACATTACCTCCCTCAAAGATCACCTAGCCGCTCTCGCATGGTCAAGGATCACTATGCCTAATGATTGAAAGCCTATACGAAATCTCTCCTCTCGAAGCAGATTCAATATTGCGAAAGTAGAAATACAAATCAGGCCTAATTCATAAATCTAGCATGAACGATTCAATCACAGGAAACAATTGAAATAAAGGGTAATTATACTAATCTATCAATCCCTCATTGCATACATAGATCCCCACAATCCTAGAATTAGAACTACTCACTCATGCTTGAGAAAACAATAACAAAATCAATGTAAAAATTCATACTTTCAACTATTGCAATTAATTAAGAAATCAATCCAATCAATAATAGAGAAAACAAACAATAATGGAGAAAACAAGGAAGAAGATTACCAAATAAAATAACTATATTGAACTTGCAAGCAATCTAAAGGTTTAATCTTGAATCCACAATGAAAAGTAGTAACTAGGGTTCTTGAGAGAAACTATGAGAATTAAGGACTAAAAACAAGATAATTAATAAGATGTTCTAACTTTTCTATTTATACTAAGTAGCCCGAAACTCATTAAATGAGCGCGCGGAGGAGAAGCCCGATCGGGCCAAGTCAGCCCGATCAAATCGGGCTCAAACGCAGCAACAGAGGCCAAAAAACGCCACCGCCCGATTCAATCGGGCCGACACACCCGATGGGATCGGGCCGCACACCAACTCTAAGCATCCAGCGCACAAGAACGCCCGATGAAATCGGGCCGAGCCGCCCGATCGGGCTTGACAACGAACTAACGAACGGGCAACGTCGCCCGTTCGGGCCCGCAACAATACTTGTTCCTAATGGCGATGAACGCCCGATCGGGCTTGAGGCGCCCGATGTCATCGGGCTGAAGTCCGATTCTTCCTTCCTTGGCTTCGGACGCCAAGGCTTCACTTCTTCTTTTGTCCAAGGCCTCGGAAAGTATTCTCGGGACCCCGGAACTCATCATATATGTCTTCGAACCTCTCCAGTCCAGTGTAATGGTCAGATAATGGTAGAAAATAGGGAGATAGCTCCCTAAAACCTGCAATCAGACACAGAACAGAAAACCACAACTCGATGGAGAAAGTTAGCATAAAATGGCTCCTAAGAGCACCATTGATACACATTTTAGCTCAAATATAGGGGAAAAAACACTATATAAAACCATAACATCAAACTCCCCCAAGCTAAACCTTTGCTTGTCCTCAAGCAAAGCACAACATGAATAAGAATAGGATTGCTTCACCCCTCAGATGGAAAAGTTTAAACTCAATTATTTCCAACTCAAAATCATTCAAGCAAGCAAAATTCAAGTTCAGTTGCTCAGATCACCTGACTACCAATCACTTAAGTAAACCATCAAACGCAGCTGCCCTACATATCATGCAAATCTTGAAAAGGTGCTCACTGAGGTGTCACTCCTCTGAATTTTGTGGCAGGCAAAATATGTGCCCGATAACTCACCAACCCAACCATAATAACCCTTCCCACTCACACTCTCATGTGTTTAGAAAGGTACAATCTCGCTCATCCTAATCAGGTCGACTCAAATAACAAACTTAATCTTCAACTTTGGCATATTGACTCAGTATTATTCCAATAAACAATCAAACATGTGCTCAAAAGGTCTTTCTTAGGGTTGTAATGGGGCTCGGGTAAAGGTACGTAAATTATTTAGGGAATGTGGTGGAAAAGCCAGGAAAGGGGAGCAAAAAACACTAGTAGGACTAAGTGTGGTCGAAACAACTCCCATGGCATCAACAACATAACCAAGATAACAACCAACTCTTGAAATTTCACGAACCAACCAATAATTGCATCTATCAACATAATTTCCAATGCTTTGAAAGTTAATGAGTGAAGATCATAGAAATTTTTCAAATTTTTTCACTATCATTTTTCACTTTATTTTTTTCTTTTTCTTTCTTTTCTTTGTACCAAAATATCATTATTTTCCAACCGCCCTACGGAATCAACCACACAAAATGATATAAACTCAACAAATGCTCCCCCAAGCTAGGCTTGGGACAATAGTCATTGAAAAGGCTCAAGGCGTGTAATGTGGCTTAATATAGATCCAAAAAGAAGTCATTAGGCTCAGCGGGGCTAGGGGGAAAATTATTCATTAAACAATTCTGAGGCTTAAAGATTAAACAAATGAACGCCTCTATCACAGCACATGTCTAAAGTCACCAGAAATCAACGAGTACAATGCCAAAACCAAGATAAGAATGCTACGAGGAACTAACACACAAGAATAGACCGGATATAGAGATAAATCCGAGGGCTAGAATGAATCCTCACAATCTAACCAATTCAAGCATGCAGTTAAAATAGGCACTTTATCATCAAAATTCACTCAAGATCAAGGCAATCAGAGATCACATCACAACATCCCAATCACAAATGCCCAACTATCCAGTATAATGATTTAAATCATTTTTCAAAGTAAAGTTCGGGGTATAGGGAAGCAATCAATCTGTTCGTATTCAACTCGTATTTTTGTATTTTTTCAGCAATATTTAACTTAACTAACCTAAAAAGCAGTAAAAACAAAAAGAAAAGCAATAATAAAAACAAAAAGCAAACAATACTAATACTTACAGAAATCCTCCCCCAAGCTGAACTTGGCAATGGCCTCATTGCAACAAGGGAAAGGGAAGGGACATGGACATCAACCGCCCATCAGCCTGGATCGAGCAGTTTAGTAGCCACATGTTGCACCATCTCTTGCAACCCGCGTTGAACTGTAATGCTAGTGTGGTGGCCCTCTTGTAGATGAATGCGGTGCTCATTATGGTCAGGGTTGATTCCAGTCAAGTCATCAGTGCTATAGCCAATGGTCTTTTTGTGAGTCGGTAAGACCGTTAGAAAATGCTCATCACCTGCAATAGATTCTAAGACAAGCACATCATTTGAAGCAGCATGGGAGGGGGAATGAAGCATGCAATCATGGATCGGTTCATCTATAACATCAACACTATAACATGATTCCTCTAGCATTGGGCTTTTAGGTGCATTGTTTAGGCTAAATATGACCTTATCATCCCCCACAGTCAATGTCAGTTTCCCACTCTTAACATCTATCACTGCTCCAGCAGTATGGAGGAAAGGTCTCCCAAGGATAATGGGTGTTTGAGTGTCTTCGGCCATGTCTAATATAACAAAGTCCACATGGATAAAGAATTTACCTACTCTAACAGGAACGTCCTCTAATATACCTAGGGGGTATTTCACAGAACGGTCAGCCATTTGCAGAGTAATGGTAGTACATTTTAATTCACCCATGTTCAGTTGCTTACAGATAGAAAGAGGCATGACACTTACACTGGCACCCAAATCACATAAAGCTTTGTCGATAAATATGGTGCCAATGCGACAGGGGATGGAAAAACTCCCTGGATCTTTCAATTTAGGTGGAGACTGGTTTTGTAAAAGAGCGCTGCATTCAGCAGTAAAAGCCACAGTCTCCACCTCATTGAGAGTCCGCTTCCTCATCAACAGTTCGTTCAAAAATTTAGAATAAGCAGGCACTTGATTTAATAATTCAGTAAAAGGAACTGTTACCTGCAGATTCTTTACCACCTCTAAAAACTTACCATACTGGTTGTCGAGCTTCGTCTTGAGCATCCACTCGGGGAATGGTAGCTTGATCACCGGAGGCACAGTTTTCTCCTTAGTCACCTCCATAGTCTTGTCTGCAGCTCCTTGCTCTGCCTGAGGTTCAGCATCCTCAGGCACTTCCTGTGATTTCTTAGCACTTGGTGATTCCACCTCTAGCATTGCCGGAGCATCGTACTGCACTCCACTGCGAAGGGTGATAGCATTGGCGGTGTCCCTGGGTAGCATTGGTTGCGAAGGCAGTGACCCAGATGGCCTACTAGCAGATGAACTAGCCAGCTGAGCTATTTGTGACTCCAACATCTTATTGTGTGTCCCTTGTAGCTTATTCTGAGCATGCAAGCTCTCAAATTGAGACCTGGTATTTGCTTGAAAGGAAATAATACCTTTCTGCATCTGCAACATTAGACTTTTGAGTTCAGCAATAGCTGGGTCTGAAGGAGGTGTAGAATGATCTTTGTTGAAACCGAGTTCTCGATATCCGGGAGGAGCTTGTGGTTGATATTGTTGTTGTTGTTGATGCTGTGGATAATGTTGCTGTTGCGGATTCATCACATTATTGTTCTTATACGAGAGATTTGGATGATCTCTCATCCCATGATTATATGTATTGGAGTAAGGATCGAACTGGGGCTTGTGTTGGGATTGTAATGCGTGCACTGGCTCACTAGAATGTGAGAGAGAGGGGCACTCTTGAGAGTTATGTCCAGCTATCCCACAAGCGTCACAGATGAAAGCATTGTAACCAGAAACACTAGCCATAGCATTGACACTCATGTGAGGGGGGGAATTGTTACCTAGCTTCAAAGAATCAATCTTCTGGTGAAGAGCAGCTAGTTGCCCGGTCAGTAAAGAAATGGTTCAACCTCATGTTTGCCTCCCTTTGTCATAGAAGAACGGACAGTAGACGCTTGGTTAGAAGCGAGTTTCTCCAGAAGTTCATACCTTTCGTCTATGGCTTTATCCATGAAGAACCCACCAGCATCTCCATCAATTACCCGTCTAGTATCGGCATCAACTCTAGTGTAGAAAATATGGCACAGATACCATTTGTCAAAACCATGATGGGGGCAAAGACGCTGCAGATCTTTGAATCTTTCCCAAGCTTCATATAGTGACTCTCCAGGATCTTGGGTGAAAGTTACTATGGCATGACGCATATCTGCAGTCTTTTGGTAAGGGTACCACTTGATGAGAAAAATCTTTGAGAGCTCTGCCCAGGTGGTGATGGTGGAAGGCAACTTATTATACCAAAATAGAGCTTTGTCGCGCAGAGAAAAACCAAATAAGAACAGTTTCATCTCATCAGCAGTAACACCAGCTTGCTTCTGAATAGCACAACATTGTAAAAACCGCTGCAGGTGCTGATTTGGGTCTTCAGATGGTAACCCAGTAAACTGATTATTCTGAACCATATTCAGAACATGAGACTTGATTTCAAAGTTCGCAGCAGCAATAGTAGGCAACCGGACCCCAGTGGGCACATTATCAGGAGATGGTTGTGCATAGTCTCTGAAGGTCGGTTTAGCTTCGTCACACATTCTAGCAGTAATAGGTGAGACAGGGAAGCCTTGGTGTGGTGAAGATGGTGGAGAAGGTGCCTTTTGGGAAGGTGTCCCTGCAGACAACTCGGTTTGCTTAGTTGCCTTTTTGAGTCTACGAGCAGTCTTTTCAATCTCCGGGTCAAATGGAATGAGATCTGGGGATATCAATTTCCTACTCATACACCAAAAACACTAAAACAAACGTGAGATGCTCCAAAGAACAGGTGTTCTTCGGAGTAGAGGTTAGTGTAATACTATAATTCAGACAAAATAAAAATAAACCGTCCTCCCGGCAACGGCGCCAAAATTTGACAGGCTAAAGTCGTATCACCTTATCAAAAATAACCTAAGGTCCACTAACAAGTAGTCAGGGAAGTCAGGATCGAATCCACATGGAGAAGGTTATATTATTGTATCTGAATTCTAATATTATACTAACTAAATCAGTTGAAAATGGGGGTGTGACTAAACTAATAGGCAAATGACAGAACTAAATATGAAGGTAAGAATCAATCAATAAAGAACTAAGACTATGGATCACTATGCATACAATTCAGGAAATCAGAGACGAATAGTAATCACCCAATAAGTCAATTTATCTAGGGCACATGTAATTTCTCTCGAACATTACCTCCCTCAAAGATCACCGAGCCGCTCTCGCATGGTCAAGGATCACTATGCCTAATGATTGAAAGCCTATACGAAATCTCTCCTCTCAAGCAGATTCAATATTGCAAAAGTAGAAATACAAATCAGGCCTAATTCATAAATCTAGCATGAACGATTCAATCACAGGAAACAATTGAAATAAAGGGTAATTATACTAATCTATCAATCCCTCATTGCATACATAGATCCCCACAATCCTAGAATTAGAACTACTCACTCATGCTTGAGAAAACAATAACAAAATCAATGTAAAAATTCATACTTTCAACTATTGCAATTAATTAAGAAATCAATCCAATCAATAATAGAGAAAACAAACAATAATGGAGAAAACAAGGAAGAAATTACCAAATAAAATAACTATATTGAACTTGCAAGCAATCCAAAGGTTTAATCTTGAATCCACAATGAAAAGTAGTAACTAGGGTTCTTGAGAGAAACTATGAGAATTAAGGACTAAAAACAAGATAATTAATAAGATGTTCTAACTTTTCTATTTATACTAAGTAGCCCGAAACTCATTAAATGAGCGCGGAGGAGAAGCCCGATCGGGCCAAGTCAGCCCGATCAAATCGGGCTCAAACGCAGCAACAGAGGCCAAAAAACGCCACCGCCCGATTTAATCGGGCCGACACGCCCGATGGGATCGGGCCGCACACCAACTCTAAGCATCCAGCGCACAAGAACGCCCGATGAAATCGGGCCGAGCCGCCCGATCGGGCTTGACAACGAACTAACGAACGGGCAACGTTGGCCGTTCGGGCCCGCAACAATACTTGTTCCTAATGGCGATGAACGCCCGATCGGGCTTGAGGCGCCCGATGTCATCGGGCTGAAGCCCGATTCTTCCTTCCTTGGCTTCGGACGCCAAGGCTTCACTTCTTCTTTTGTCCAAGGCCTCGGAAAGTATTCTCGGGACCCCGGAACTCATCATATATGTCTTCGAACCTCTCCAGTCCAGTGTAATGGTCAGATAATGGTAGAAAATAGGGAGATAGCTCCCTAAAACCTGCAATCAGACACAGAACTGAAAACCACAACTCGATGGAGAAAGTTAGCATAAAATGGCTCCTAAGAGCACCATTGATACACATTTTAGCTCAAATATAGGGGGAAAAACACTATATAAAACCATAACATCAATAGACCACCTCAAATGGAGATTTAGAAGTAGTAGAAGAATGAGATCGGTTGTAAGCAACCTCGGCGTGTGCTAGCTTCACATCCCAATCTTTTTGTGTCTTTCTCACCAAGCCACGCAATAAAGCTCCAAGGGTTCTATTAGTTACTTCAGTTTGGCCATCAGTTTGAGGATGATGACTTGTACTAAAGAGTAACTTAGTTCCCACCATCTTCCATAAGCTCCTCCAAAAGTGACTAAGGAACTTAGTATCACGATCACTAACAATACTTCTAGGAATACCATCACTAGGGGAGAAAAAAGGAAGGGCTGCACTGCAAGGGCTGCGTTTTTCGGAAAACGCAGCCCATCTTGTATGAAGGGCTGCGGTTTTCAAGTAACGCGCAACCCTTTTATTGAAGGGCTACGTTTTTGGGCTAACCGTAGCCCTTAATGGGTTGGGCTTTTAATTTAATGGTTCGCGCACAAAGCTAAGAGGCCAGGGATTTAGGGTTCCCTTTCCTCTTCTCTCTCACTCAACCTCTCTCTCTCTCTCAATGCAGTCCGAAATTTCCCTATCTCTCCCACTCATCATGTCTCTCTCTCAACGCCGTCGCACAAAAAGGGGATCCACTAGCCCTCTCCTCCTCGTCGCTCACGTCGCTCACCATCACGTCGCTCTCGTCACGCGCACCAACGTTGCTGGAATCTTCTTCGACATGCCTTCGCCGTCGCTGCCCAGATCTCATCGTTTCGCTCTCGTCGCGCGCACCAACGTCGCCGGAATTTTAGGTTTTTTTATTTTATTTTTTTTTGTGAGGTTTAATTTGTCATTGTTTTGGAATTTTAGGTTAACGTCGGCCAGATCTTCTTCGATTAATCTAGGGCTGTGTTTAGGTTAATATTAGGTTATTCATTCGTTAGGAATCCTATTTTGATCGAATCTTACTGATTTATTTCTTCATTAGTATTTATGTAATCTCTTATTGAATTTCTGTGAATATAATACTATTTGTGATTGTTTTGAATACGTTTGATGAATAAATTGTTTAAATATGGATGATGAGATAAGGTTTGAAGATTGGTAAATGAATGTTGTTCTGTTCTTAGGAGTTAGGTCGATTTGTCCGAATGAAGAACATTCAATATCTTCTTGATTTGTGTTTTTGTTTAAATATTTTGCCTAAATCCTGGTTCAGTTTTACTAGGAAAGTTTTCCAGAGATAGATGAATGAGGCTACAGGGGTTAGCGTATTGGATTCCGTTGTTTCATTTCCAGAAGATTCATCAAAAAAAAAATATTTTTTTGGGTCACAAGGGTTGCGTTTATGGTCAAAACCGCAGCCCTTCGTTGTGAAGGGTTGCGGTTAAAAACGCAGCCCTTAACTTTTAGTGAAGGGTTGCTGGCCAAAAACGCAGCCCTTAGGGCTGTTTTGACCACCACCCTTCCATTTTTTTCCACTAGTGCATGCAAACGAATGATTTCCCTAAAGTACAAATCCGCAACATGCAAAGCATTATCAGTTTTATGCATAGGAACAAAGTGAGCCATTTTAGAAAATCGATCCACCACAACCATGATAGCATCCTTTCCTCTTTTAGTTCGTGGCAATCCAACAATAAAATCCATACTCACACTATCCCAAGGTGCATCAGGTACGGGCAATGGAGTATAAAGGCCTTTATGAAAAGTGCTTTTTGACCTTTGACAAGTAGCACACTTACTAACCACCATATGAACATCTTTCATCATGTTGGGCTAATAAAAACTATCATTCAAAGTGTCTAAAGTCTTTTGAACACCAAAATGACCAGCTACCCCACCACTATGGACTTCTCTCACTACCAATTCCCTCACGCCACTCTTAGGAATGCACAATTTGTTCCCTTTAAACAAAAATCCTTCTTGTAACACAAACAAGCCACAAGGGTGCTTAAAGGATCCACCAAAATCAGCATCATCAACATAGAAATCCTTTAAGTTTTGAAACCCCAAAACCCTTGCATCAACCATAGCTAGAACGTAGGAACGCCTAGAAAGAGCATCAGCAACAATATATCTCTTACCCTCCTTGTATTTGGACGAAAAAGTGAAGGCTTGTAGGAATTCAACCCACTTGGCGTGCCTATGGTTGAGCTTTTGCTGTCCATGGATGTGTTTAAGTGCTTCATGGTCCGAATGAAGAATGAAAGGCTTGGGCTTCAAGTAATGCGACCAATGATCCAAAGCCCTCACAATTGCATAGAATTCACGATCATAGTTGGAGTAATTGAGTTTGGCGCCACTCAATTTCTCACTAAAGTAGGCAATGGGCCTCCTTTCTTGAAGCAAAACAGCCCCAACACCAAGACCACTAGCATCACATTCAACCTCGAACAATTTGTTGAAATCCGGCAAGGCGAGTATAGGAGCGTTGCATAACAGCCCCTTTACTTCATCTAAAGCTTTTTGAGCATGAGAGTTCCATGAAAACTCTCCTATATTCATCAAATCAGTAATAGGCGCCATTATGGTTGAGAAATTTCGGATGACTCTTCGATAGAAGGAAGCTAGACCATGGAAGCTTCGGCATTCATGAGCACTTGTAGGCGCCAACCATGAAGAAATGGCCTTGACTTTTTTCGGATCCACATGAACTCCATCCCTAGACACAATATAACCAAGAAAAGCAATACTAGGAACAAGAAAATGACATTTTTCCATTTTTCCATACAACTTTTGCTCTCTTAATTTTTCGAATAAAGCTCTTAAATCCAGCAAATGAGACTCAACACTAGTACTATATACAAAAATATCATCTAAATAGACAACAATAAACTTGTTAAGAAAGGGACGTAGTACCTCATTCACAAGTCTCATTAAAGAACTAGAAGCATTACAAAGACCAAAGGGCATTACCATCCATTCATATAGACCTTGTTTGGTCTTGAAAGCGGTTTTCCATTCATCTCCTTCACGAATTCTCATTTGATGGTAGCCACTCCTCAAGTCTATCTTTGAAAATATCGAAGCTCCATGTAACTCATCAAGCATGTCCTCCAATCTAGGCATAGGAAAACGATACTTGATTATGATGTTGTTGACGTCTCTACTATTAATACACATCCTCTAAGTGCCATCTTTCTTTGGAACAAGCAAAGCAGGAACGGTGCATGGACTCATGCTTTCTCTTACATAGACTCGGTCAATCAACTCTTCAATTTACCTTTGTAACTCTTTAGAAGCTACGGGATCACACCTATATGCTGGTTAGTTTGGCAAAGGTGCACCTGGTACAAGATCAATGGCATGCTCAATGCCTGTCAAAGGTGGCAGCCCTTGAGGTAACTCTTCCGGAAACACATCACCAAACTCGTTCCAGAGTGCTGCAAGTTTCGGATCTTTGGAAGAAACATCATTAGTCAAAGCAAGTTTAATACATAAAGCATAACAATGTCCTTCCAATCCTACCTCTTTTTCGAACTCTTTGGCCGAAAGAAACAAGTTTTGTTTGCTTTCAACCACCTTCTTGGGTGCCATGGAACTAGGAGACAAAGATACCAACCGAATCCTTTTAGACCCCATCAAAACTGAATAGACATTGGTTTCCCCTTCATGGATAACCTTTTGATCATATTGCCAAGGTCTACCAAGAAGAAGATGACAAGCACTCATAGGTAGAACATCACCCCATAATTCATCTTTGTAACTTCTAATACAAAACGAAACAAGTGCTTGCTTTTTCACAACCAACGCGGTTTTATTATCTAGCTAACTCAACTTATATGGATGAGGGTGATCTCTAACAATCAAGTTCAACTTAGAAACCACATTAGAAGCAACCACATTAGTGCATGAACCACTGTCAATAATCACATTGCAGGTAAATTCACCAATTCGACACCTAGTATGAAACAATTCTCTCTTTGGTCATGATTAGGAGAATGATCAACATGTAAAGTTCTCCTAACAACTCCAAGCATCCTAGACTCATCCTCGGCATATGCAACCTCATTCTCAATTTCATTTTCTTCCTCACTTTCGAACACATAGTCATAAGTTCTCTCCTCCTCTTCTATGGCCATGTATTGTCTCAAAGTTAGGGCTTTTCTAGTTGGATAATTACTAGCAATATGACCCCTTTCTTGACACTTAAAACATTTTCGGTTTTCTTCCCATTTATCCTTAGAAATCACCATCTTAGGTCGTTCTCCCATTGGTTCCCCCTTAGAAGGATTCTCTTTATTTTCAAAGGGTTTAGAAGAAGAAGAAGAAGAAGAAGAAGGGTAAAAAGAAGAAGAAGTGGGCTTTGTTGCTGCCGTTTTTCCCCCCAACTGATTTCTTTTCATCCAATTCACGCCGTTCAAATTTTAAAGCTAAACGACACACATCATCAAAAGTGCTGTAATTTGCAACAACAACCTTTCTAGCAATAGATTTATTAAGTCCATTAACAAACCTAGCAATTTTCTCTTGTTCGACTTCCTCAACAGCACGAATTAAACACAGCTTATCAAATTCAACCATATAATCATGCACGCTTAATACATCTTGAGTCAATGAATTCTTTCTCATGTATTACCTTTAAATGAAATCACTTGGAACAAACTTTTCATGCAATTTCCTTTTAAGCTTAGTCCAACTTTTCAGCTTAGGTTTCCCAAGTCTCGCCCTTTTTGCCTAAAGACTCTCTAACCAAATTCCAGCATACTTAGTTAGTCTAATGGTGGCAATTTTAAATCGTCTTTCATCATCAAACCCTTTATAATCACAAATTTTCTCAAGTTGACGAATCCATTCAAGTAAATCCTCGGGGCTAGAATCACCAGTAAAATCATCTAGTTTAATACCCCTATCATTATCATGAGTTGGTTTAACAAATTTTACTTCCTCAATGTCAGATTCATAATCAATGTGATTAGGGTCATTCTTTTTCATCACTTTATCAGCAAGAATTTTATGAGCTTTTTCCAATTCCTTCGCCCTATCTTTTGCCTCTAATTGTGATATATGCATTTGCTCAATAAGACTTTTCAATTCCGCAAAGTCAGACATGATAACACAAGTAATATGCTACGCCACAGAAGAAATAGAAATCCAATAACCACACAAACCTGAACAAAGGATCGAAACAACAACTAGAATTAACTAGAAGAAACACTTACCAATTAAAATAGAATCCCTTCTATCCTCACCCTCCTGGAAAAATCTAATACCAACTGATATGATTGCACGTCCAAAAGTTGAATGAGCAACCAAGAATCCGAGCAAAGGAACGAACTTGAACAAATAGCTAAGTCCGAGAAACTGATCAGAGTACCCGGATATGATAATTAAAATAAACACTCCTGAATATTTTAATTGACTCTTAATCTCTCTCAAACCACTCCTAGAATTAAGTAGATTAAACACTAAGTAAGGAAACTATGAAATAAGGCAACTTAAGGAATATTACAACTCAATGACAACTAGCACTTGGAACACAAAGACTTTCCTAAAATACTTCGGTCTTGGCCGAATCATCACAAGCGAATTTCAGACTTTATTTGCTGAATTTTAAAGACTTAATTAAATTAACTAAGACTCTAGAAATGGTGTCACCTCATGCTTCATTAATCGAATCATCATCCCACTTAAGCATTGACACAAATGAGGAGTTTGAATTAAGCTTGAATCCGAATACTTCAAGGACTAGGCAAATAGGTTCCCCTTCATCAGTTGTCTTTGAAGCTTGACCTTGACCTTGACTTGTATCATTCTCCCCCTCTTCAAATGAATTTATCCTCAAATTTTCATCATCTAAATAAGAACTAAGATCACCAACATTGAAGGTTGCACTCACACCTCCATAATCACTTGGAAGCTCGATCTTATAAGCACTTTCATTGATAACATCAAGAACTTTGAACGGACCATCAGCTCTAGGCATGAGCTTGTTCTTCCTCTTCCTTGGAAAGCGTTCTTTCCTCAAATGGAACCAAACCAAGACGCCAATCTGAAACTTTGGTTGCCTTCGATGCTTGTTGGCCCTTTCCTTGTATTGAGCATTCATCTTTTCAATTCTTGCTTTCACTTGCTCACAAGTCTTCTTAAATGCTTCAAATCTCTTCTTTGAATCAACATGAATTTCAGATTTGTTTAGTGACACAAAATCAATAGGAAGACACAAAATCAAACTCAATGAAAACTAGCACTTGGAACACAAAGACTTTCCTAAAATACTTTAGTCTTCGTTGAATTATCACAGGGGAATTTCAGACTTTATTTGCTGAAATTTAAAGACTTAATTAAATTTGATCTATATTAGTTCGACAAACCTTCAATACTCTCGTTTGATGGCTCAACTTGCTAAACTAACTTAGATAGATTGTTTCCAGCAAGAAAGATTAGTTCTTAATTACTTTCAACGGTTATTAGTTTATGAGAAGATTAGCTCTTAACCTAAACTAATGGTTTGTGTTTAATCGTTCAAAAGATTTTCTCTTAGGACCTCTCAAACGTTTTGTAATCTTGCAGCTTTTAACTCTCAATCTCATGTTCTTAATGCCTTTCCTATCCACACGAATTAGCAAAGTGTTGTAGGCTTGGAGTACAACTAGAAGCATACAAAAATAAGATTCGAACAAAACAAACACCTAGGAGAAGCAATGAACTTCGACTAAGTATTTTAAGCATAGTTTAGCTATCTTTAACTTCTTAAGGATACAGTCACACCACCTTAGTTAATTACAGTTCCTAAGATCACAAATTAGTCTAGCTAGGACTAATTAAGCATAGGCAAATTACTCTAAGTTTCCAAATCCAAGAAACAAGAACAATTCGGGTTTTGAGATAACACTCGGCATTTGTTAGGAATAAACTTCAATGATTTTTCATTAATGATCAATGAATATTTATACATGAATTTATGACCTATTTCCTGATTTTTAGAAAATAAAAACAAGATTTAAAATTTGCAACAAAATCCACTAAGTCCATAATGCCGAACATTGATGAACATGGTGATCATGTCTTCATAATGTCGTGACTGGAATTGGATGTGTTAGAATAATGCATGAAGAGCAAGGCAAACAGGCCTTGTTTTATGGAACTAACTCCACGCTTCTCCTTCAGCTTGCTCGACCAAACTTGCACGCCTCTTCAATAGGAAGTGGTTCTTATTTTCTAGCACTTTTCACGTACCACTTGCTCCATTAACTCCAGCAATGCAACAGCACTTTCAAATGTTCAAACATAGGAACAACAAACTCTACAATGTAACAACTAAGTAGCAGCTACTCTAACTAACTCCAAAGTGCATTTTCTACTACTCCTAGCCACTCTAGGACTCTTGTACTTAGCTAATAATCATTACAACTCAATGACTGCTAGAAGTACTTTTTAGGGAATGAGAAATACAACTCAATACAACTAACACACGAATTAATCAAAGGAAAAGCAACTCACTCAAAGGGAAATAAAACAGACCCAACTATGGATAAATCAAGTATGAACTAAACTAACAATGGCTTCGATCTCACTTGCTTTGACCATGGATATAGACTTGAACTCCAACATAGCTTCACCTACCATAGCATGAAGGGAATGCGCCTTATTGATGTTCAATGATAGGGCTGCATCTCCATCATCCTCCCCTTGTTGAGAAGAGTTTGCCCTCAAACTTGGTATCTCACCAAGATCCCCATGAAATGGACTAAGATCCGAGACATTAAAACTTGCTGAAACTCCATAATCTCCAGGAAGCTCGATCTTATAGGCATTAGGATTGATTTGTTCAAGCACCTTGAATGGACCATCTGACCTAGGACTCAATTTAGAATGCCTCTTGGAAGGGAAACGTTCCTTCCTCAAGTGAATCCATACTAGATCTCCTGGTGAAAATTGAACATCCTTCTTCTTTTTATCCAATCGTAGCTTAAGTTTTTAATTTGCTTTCATGATTCTAGCTCGAACAAGTTCATGCAATTTCTTGATTTCTCGTGCTCTCTCATCAACTTCCATACTAAACTTGCTTTGGATTGGAAGTGGTGAAAGATCAAGAGGAGTGCAAGGATTGATTCCATAGAAAATCTCAAAGGGACTAAGACCAATTATCTTGTGAGGAACACGGTTGTAGGCAAATTCAGCATGAGGAAGCATTTCCTCCCATTGCCTTGGACCCTTGGTGGCTAGAGCTCTAAGCAAAGTGCCTTAATTTCTATTGACAACCTCAGTCTGGCCGTCGGTTTGTGGATGACTTGAAGTGCTAAACTTCAGTTTTGTTCCCATTTTCTTCCACAAAGTGAACCAAAAGTGACTCAAGAATTTGGAGTCTCGATCACTAACCATGGACCTTGAAACACCTTGTAACTTAACCACTTCTTTGAAGTACAACAAAGCGGTTTGGACAGCATCATGAGTGGTGTTGCTTGCAATGAAGTGAGCCATCTTTGAGAAACGATCAACAACAACCATTATTGCATCTTTATGGTGTTGTGAGCATGGCAAAACAGTGATGAAATCAAGACTCACATCCTCCCATGGAGCTTGAGGTGTAGGCAAAGGCATGTGAAGGCCTTGAGGCAAAGAATGACCTTTGGCCCTTTGACACACATTGTAACGTTTGATCAAATACTCCACATCTCTCCTTAGCCTCGGCGAATAAAAGTAGTCACTCACCATGGTTGTTGTCTTCTCAATACCAAAGTGACCAGCTACGCCTCCTTCATGGAACTCCTTGATGAGAGTTTCACGCACATTATGCCTAGGGACACATAGTTGATTGCTTTTGAATACAAATTCATCGAAGAGATGGTACTCTCCTTGTGCATGGCTTTGACACATTATGAACATATCACCAAAATCCGGATCATCTTTGTAGTTCTCCGTCAATATTTCAAGTCCAATGACTTGACTCCTCAAAGAATTCAACAACACATACTTTCTTGACAAAGCATCTGCCCCTTTATTCATTTTGCCAGATTTGTGCTTAATGACAAAGTGAAATGCTTGTAGGAATTCGACCCATTTGGCATGCCGTGTTTGCAATTTTTGTTGACTTTGCAAGTACTTCAAAGCCTCATGATCAGAATGTAGGATGAATTCCTTAGCAATGAGATAATGGCGCCAATGGTCTAATGAACGAACCAAAGCATAGAACTCTTTGTCATAGGTTGAGCATTTACACTTGGCTTCATTAAGCTTTTCACTGAAATAAGCCAAAGGACGGCCATTTTGAGACAAGACCGCACCTATTCCCACACCAGATGCATCACACTCCACTTCGAACACTTCATCAAAGCTGGGTAAGGCTAAGATGGGAGCTGTGGTTAACCTCCTTTTCACTTCTTCGAAGGCTAATTGAGCTTGGGGGTTCCATTGAAAGTTTTTGAGTTTAGTGAGTTCAGTTAGGGGTGCCATGAGAGTGCTAAAATCTCTCACAAAACGCCTATAGAATGAAGCTAAGCCATGGAAGCTTCGAATTTGTTGAATGGAAGTGGGGATTGGCCAATCTCTTATTGCTTGCACCTTCTTATCATAAACCTTGATGCCTTCATTAGAGACTAGGAATCCAAGAAAAATCACTTGAGTAGAAAAAAAGTGACATTTTTCTAAGTTTCCATAGAGCATTTCTTTCTCCAAAACTTCAAACACTTGCTCCAAATGAGAAGCATGTTCCTCCTCATTCTTGCTATAAACAAGAATGTCATCAAAGTAAACCACAACAAATCTCCCAAGCAATGGTCGAAGTGTTTGGTTCATGAGCCTCATGAATGTGCTTGGTGCATTAGACAAACTAAATGGCATGACTAACCATTCATATAAACCTTCCTTTATCTTGAATGCAGTTTTCCATTCATCCCCTTCATAGATTCTAATTTGGTTATAGCCACTCCAAAGATCAATCTTAGAAAATACTTTAGAACCGTGAAGATCATCAAGTAGGTCCTTCAACCTAGGGATTGGAAATCGATATTTAATGGTGATCTTGTTGATAGCTCTACTATCAACACACATACACCATTCACCATTCTTTTTAGGCACTAAAAGAGTAGGCACAACACATGGACTCAAAGATTCCCAAATCAACCCTTTGTACTTCAACTCCTCAACTTGCCTCCTTATCTCTTCGGTTTCTCTAGGATTAGTTCCATAAGCAGGTTTGTTGGGTATGCTAGCTCCAGGTATGAGGTCTATCTTGTGTTGTATGTCACGCTTAGGGGGAAAACCAGGTGGTATTTCTTGTGGAAAAGCATGAGCATACTTGTCAAGCAAAGGGGTGAGTAAAGGATGTTGGTTATTTTGTGGTGGTGAAGGTTCATCAATGCCACTAAGGATGAGTTCCTTAATTGGGGCATACTCATGGTAATCGGATTTCATTAAGGTGGTTAAGGCTATTTTTCTTTTGGAATGAAGAGTTTGGGGTTCTTTTGATTTAGGCACGAGGGGAGCAAGAACAATCTCCTTGTGATTTTTTATGAAAGTATAAGTATTCTTGTACCCATCATGGATCACCTTTCTATCAAACATTCAAGGTCTCCCAAGTAACACATGGCATGCGTCCATTAGGATGACATCACACCAAATCTCCTCTTCATAAGTCTTGTCAATGCTAAAGTTAAGCAATACACGATTCGATACATGTATTCCTTTGTCTTGATTCAACCATTGGATGACATAGGGGTTAAGATGAGGGGTTGTGTTTAGGCTAAGCTTGGTTATAAGGGTTTGAGAGGCTACGTTCGTGCAACTTCCACCACTAATAATCAAAGAGCACACCTTTCCTCCAATGGTGCATCGAGTATGATAGATGGATTCCCTTTGGAGTTGGTCCTCTTGGACAGCCATTCCACTAAGGGCTCTTCTAACAACCAAGCACTCTCCTTCATCAGGACCGAGCACTCTCTCCTCCTCCTCTCTTACTTTTTCATACTCCTCCTCCTTAAATTCTTCTTTTAAGGCTTCATACTCCATTAGGGTCACTACTTTTGTATTAGGGCACTCAGATGCAAAGTGTCCTAATCATTGGCACCTAAAACATCTCCTAGGTGCCTTAGTTTGGATAGGTTTGTTTTTGGGTTTCTTGAAGGGTGGTTTAAATGTAGTAGGTGTGGTGGGCTTAGGGGTGAATGTGTTTGGCTTAGTGTAAGGGGTGGTTTTAGCAAAGGATCGCGAGGATTTCCATTTACCCTTCGACTTTTGTTGCTTGTCCACCTTGTGAGCCAAGATGACAAGTTCTTCGAGGGTTGGGTATTGATGGAGTTCCACCACATTAGCAATCTTGGAGTCTAATCCTCCCAAGAATCTAATAAGAGTTTGAGGTTCATCCTATTGTAATTCACACTTCATCAAGAAAGATTCAAACTCCCTTGCATATTCTTCAACACTCCTCGAACCTTGTTGGATGTTGTGAAGCTTAGCAAAATTCTCTTGCACATAGTAAGTTGGCAAGAATTTTTGTTTAAGGAGCTTCTTCATCTTCTCCCAAGTACGCACCTTCTCTTTTCCAGCCCTCTCCCTTTTGGCACATACACTAGCCCACCAAGTAGAGGCATACTTCCTCAACTTAAGAGCCACCAACTTCACTCGTTTGCCTTTCGGGATTTGCTTATAATCAAACACTCTTTCCACCGTTCTCATCCACTCTATGAACTCATCAGCATCCAACTTCCCATCATAATCTGGTATATCAACTTTGATATCATTATTATGGCGTTGGTGTTGTTGTGGAGGCCTTCTAAATGCTAAGAAAGTCTCATCACTTTCTCGGTCAGAATTGTCATCTCCTTCTCTATCTCCTCTTTGTGTTTGCAACCGAATTGATAGTTGCCTAACTTGTTCTTGTAGGATATTCATTCTAGCCTCATTTTCCTTCCTTTCATCCTCCATTAATTTCAATGTGACTTTCCAATTGGCTGGGGGTTCAGATTGCTCTCCAAACTCCATGGTTATGGTTATTTTTGGTTTCGGATTTGGGTGGGGGTTTGGGATTGTGTTTGGGATGTGTTTATGGATGGTTTGAGGTTGGTTAAAGAGAGTTTCTTCAACCTCCAGCTCTGATACCAAGATTTTGTAGGCTTGGAGTACAACTCGAAGCATACAAAAATAAGATTCGAACAAAACAAACACCTAGGAGAAGCAATGAACTTCGACTAAGTATTTGAAGGATAGTTTAGCTATCTTTAACTTCCTAAGGATACAGTCACACCACCTTAGTTAATTAAAGTTCCTAAGATCATAAATTAGTCTAGATAGGACTAATTAAGCATAGGCAAATTACTCTAAGTTTCCAAATCCAAGAAACAAGAACAATTCGGGTTTTAAGATAACACTCGGTTTCTGTTAGGCATAAACTTAAATGATTTTTCATTAATGATCGATGGATATTTATACATGAATTTATGACTTATTTCCTAATTTTTTGAAAATAAAAACAAGAATTAAAATTTGCAACTAAATCCACTAAGTCCATAATGTCGAACATGGATGAACATGGTGATCATGTCTTCATAATGCCTTGACTGGAATTGGACGTGTTAGAATAATGCATGAAGAGCAAGGCAAACAGCCCTTGTTTTGTGGAACTAACTCCACACTTCTCCTTCAGCTTGGTCGACCAAACTTGCACGCCTCTTCAATAGGAAGTGGTTCCTATTTTCTAGCACTTTTCACTCACCACTTGCTCCATTAACTCCAGCAATGCAACGACACTTTCAAATGTTCAAACATAGGAACAACAAACCCTACAAAGTAGCAACTAAGTAGCAACTACTCCAACTATCTTCAACGTGCATTTTCTACTACTCCTAAGCACTCTAGGACTCTTGTACTTAGCTAATAATCATTACAACTCAATGACTGCTAGAAGTACATTTTAGGGAATGAGAAATACAACTCAAAACAACACCTAACACACGAATTAATCAAAGGAAAAACAACTCACTCAAAGGGAAATAAAACGGAAATAGAACAGACTCAACTAAGGACAAATCAAGTAAGAACTAAACTAACAATGGCTTCGCTCTCACTTGCTTTGACCATGGTGATAGACTTGAACTCCAACATAGCTTCACCAACCATAGCAAGAAGGGAATGCGCCTTGTTGATGTTCAATGATGGGGCTGCATCTTCATCACAAAGCTCAACAACAAGTGTTTAAACAAAAATCAAATCTAACTTTATTAATGAAAACAACAGAATATCAATACTACTACGTGTCCGAGTCCTAATCGAACAAAACTACTCCACACGCCTAATAATCTATCCATTACCAAACATGCTTATCTTCTAAGACTCCTAATCTAGCTCCAACACTAGAATGACTCGAAAAAACAATTAACAACCCTACATGGTTTGCAAAACCGACATCAACACAAACAAACTAAAACAAGACTTCTAATACAACAAGGAATAGATACAACCAACTCCTAACAGAACTAGGAGTATAACCACCTTTCCTAATCCAACTAGGAAGTGTAATTAAACAACATTCCTACCAAAACTAGGAAACCTCCAACACTCCTAACAGAACTAGGAAATGTCACAAACCTTAAACTCTACTCCAAATGTTGGACGCTTGTTAATGAGATGCAACAATGCCCTTCATTTCCTCCAAGTCTATGGAAGCTAATGGAATGTACCCCTTCCATCTCACCCTTGCCACGCATCAACTCTTGAACCCCATCTTCACTTGAATCACTTGTACTTGCTCCTGGATCAAAATTAACTAAGATTGTGGAAATGGTGTCACCTCATGCTTCATTAATCGAATCATCATCCCACTTAAGCATTGACACAAATGAGGAGTGTGAATTAAGCTTGAATCCGAATACTTCAAGGACTAGGCAAATAGGTTCCCCTTCATCAGTTGTCATTGGAGCTTGACCTTGACCTTGACTTGTATCAGTTCTGATGGTCCATTTAGAGTGCTTGAGAGGGTGAATGATAGTGCTTACAAAATTGAGCTTCCTAATGAGTTGATGGGCGTTAGTGCTACTTTCAATGTGGGAGATTTGTCACCATACTTAGATGATTCAAGTTTGAGGGCAAACTCTTCAAAAGAAGGGGGGAATGATCAAAGTCTAGCCCACTTAAAGGCTCTTTGGCTCATGAACCAGTGGCACTTGTCTTAGAAGCTCTTGGTTTTTCTCCATTTGTTCATAAGCCCGAATTTGTTACTTGTTTAACTTGGATGGTGGATTGAACGAGGCGTGCATTAACATTTGAAGAGCCCAAGTTCTGTTTGGGTTTCAAGCATGGTTGTAAAGAAAGCCTAAGTTTTGTATGGGTTTCTATTTTAGTTTCTATTTGCTTTTGTTGTTATTTTTGGGTTCTAATAAACCATGAGATTACTCATAAAGTAATCCATGATTAGGAGAGTGTTTTGCTGGTGTTAGGCATGTAATTAGGAGTTACTTAGGCTCCTTAGTTCCTAATTGTAACATCTCCTTAAATGAGGCTTGATTTAAGGGAATTTGTAACTCCTAAAACCTATTCAAAGGAGGACGATTTACTAGGGTTTTAAGCCTCATTTTTGCTGCTCATATACCCTATTTAAGGAGAGCATATGGTATGAGAAGTTCATCTTTTGATTGATATAAAAAAAACCTTGTGTTTCTAGTTTATGCTTTGAGTTTGTCTCAAGTGTTTGCTACCCTTATTACTTTGAGTGAGTTTGATACAAGTCAAGGTCAAGGTCAAGCTCCTAAGTCAACTGATGAAGGGGAACCTATTTGTCTAGTCCTTTAAGTATTCAGATTCAAGCTTAATTCAAACTCCTCATTTGTGTCAATGCTGAAGTGAGATGATGATTCGATTAATGAAGCATGAGGTGTCACAATTTCTAGAGTCTTAGCTAATTTAATTAAGTCTTTTAATTTCAGCAAATAAAGGTCCGAAAATATCTTGTGATAATTCGGCCATGTTAAGGGTGCTTTAAGGTCCTTGTGTTCCAAGTATGAAAGTTGGCGTTGAGTTGTAATAGTTTCCTTAAGTATGTTAGGTGTGTGAGGGAGATTTGGGGCTGATTTGTAGTTTCCTTAACTACTCCTTTATTCTTTCCTAGAATCAAGGGATTATTATGCAAGGTGCTAGGTTGTATTTCCTTAAATACTTGAGCTGATTTTCGGCCCGTGTAAGTTCTTGGAGGATAAGTTTAGTTTGCTATAAATAAAGACACCATGCTACCATTCATGGGATGATTGATTAATACAAAAACCTTGTTATTGAAATTAATTGTGTTCTTCAATTATTTCGGCCATTGAGTAATTTTCAGGAGTGATAATTTACTTAGTGTTTAATCTACTTAATTCCAGGAGTGGTTTGAGTGAGATTAAGAGTTAATTAAAATATTCAGGAGTGTTTATTTTAATTATCATGCATATCCGGGTACTTTGATCAGTTTTTCGGACTTAGCTAATTGTTCAAGTTCGTTCCTTTGCTCGGATTTCTTGGTTGCTCATTCAACATTTGGACGTGCAATCATATCAGTTGGTATCAAAAATTTTTTACCAGGAGGGTGAGGATAGAAGGGATTCTATTTTCATTGGTAAATGTTTCTTCTAGTTAATTCTAGTTGTTGTTTCGATCCTTTGTTGGGGTCTGTGTGGTTGTTGGCTTGCTATTTCTTCTTTGGGCGTAGCATATTACTTGTGTTATCATGTCTGAATTTACGGAATTGAAAAGTCTTATTGAGCAAATACATAAGTCACAATTAGAGGCACAAGTTAGGGCGGAGAAATTGAAAAATGCTCATAAAATTCTTGCTGATAAAGTTATGAAAAAGAATGATCCTAATCACGTTGATTTTGATTCCGAAGTTGAGGAAGCAAAATTTGTTAAACCAACTTATGATAATGATAGGTGTATCAAACTAGATGATTTTACTGGTGATTTTAGTTCCGAAGATTTACTTGAATGGATTCGTCAACTTGAGAAAATTTGTGATTATAAAGGGTTTGATGATGAAAGACGATTTAAAATTGCCACAATTAGACTAATTAAGTATGCTGGAATTTGATTAGAGAGTCTAAAGGCAAAAAGGCCGAGACTTGGGAAACCTAAGCTTAAAAGTTGGACAAAGCTTAGAAGGAAATTGCATGAAAAGTTTGTTCCAAGTGATTTCATTCAAAGGCAATACATGAGAAAGAATTCATTGACTCAAGATGTATTAAGCGTGCATGATTATATGGTTGAATTTGATAAGTTGTGTTTGATTTGTGATGTTGAGGAAGTCGAACAAGAGAAAATTGCTAGGTTTGTTAATGGACTTAATAAATCTATTGCTAGAAAGGTTGATTTGTGTCGTTTAGCCTTAAAATTTGAACGGCATGAATTGGATGAAAAGAAATCAGTTGGGGGGAAAACCGGCAGCAACAAAGTCACTTCTTCTTCTCCTTCTTCTAAACCCTTTGAAAAGAAAGACAATTCTTCTAAGGGGGAACAAAAGGGAGAACGACCTAAGATGGTGATTTCTAAGGATAAGTGGGAAGAAAACCGAAAATGTTTTAAGTGTCAAGGAAGGGGTCATATTGCTAGTAATTGTCCAACTAGAAAAGCCTTAACTTTGAGACAATACATGGCCATAGAAGAGGAGGAGAGAACTTATGACTATGTGTTAGAAAGTGAGGAAGAAAATGAAATTGAGAATGAGGTTGCATATGCTTAGGATGAGTGTAGGATGCTTGGAGTTGTTAGGAGAACTTTACATGTTGATCATTCTCCTAATCATGACCAAAGAGAGAACTTGCTTCATACTAGGTGTCGAATTGGTGAATTTACATGCAATGTGATTATTGCCAGTGGTTCATGCACTAAAGTGGTTGCTTCTAATGTGGTTTCTATGTTGAACTTGATTGTTAGAGATCATCCTCATCCATATAAGTTGAGTTGGTTGGGTGACAAAACTGGTTTGGTTGTGAAAAAGCAAGCACTTGTCTCGTTTTCTATTGGAAGTTACAAGGATGAGTTGTGGGGTGATGTTCTAACTATGAGTGCTTGTCACCTTCTTGTTGGTAGACCTTGGCAATATGATCGAAAGGTTATCCATGAGGGGGAAACCAATGTGTATTCAGTTTTAATGGGGTCTAAAAGGATTCGGTTGGTACCTTTGTCTCCTAGTTCCATGGCACCCAAGAAGGTGGTTGAAAGCAAACAAAACTTATTTCTTTCGGCCAAAGAGTTCGAAAAAGAGGTAGAATTGGAAGGACATTGTTATGCTTTATGTATTAAACTTGCTTTGACTAATGATGTTTCTTCTAGAGATCCGAAACTTGCAGCATTATTGAACGAGTTTGATGATGTGTTTCCGGAAGAATTACCTCAAGGGTTGCCACCTTTGAGAGGCATTGAACATGCCATTGATCTTGTACCAGGCGCACCTTTGCCAAACAAACCAGCATATAGGTGTGATCCCGTAGCTTCTAAAGAGCTACAAAGGCAAATTGAAGAGTTGATTAAACGAGGCTATGTAAGAGAAAGCATGAGTTCATGCGCCGTTCCAACTTTGCTTGTTCCAAAGAAAGATGGCACTTGGAGGATGTGTATTGATAGTAGAGCCGTCAACAATATCATAATCAAGTATCGTTTTCCTATGCCTTGATTGGAAGACATGCTTGATGAGTTACATGGAGCTTCTATATTTTCCAAGATAGACTTAGGGAGTGGCTACCATCAAATGAGAATCTGTGAAGGAGATGAATGGAAAACCGCTTTCAAGACCAAACAAGGTCTATATGAATGGATGGTAATGCCCTTTGGTCTTTGCAATGCTCCTAGTTCTTTTATGAGGCTTATGAATGAGGTACTACGTCTTTTCTTAACAAGTTTATTGTTGTCTACTTAGATGATATTCTTGTTTATAGTACTAGTGTTGAGTCTCATTTGCTGCATTTAAGAGCTTTATTCGAAAAATTATGAGAGCAAAAGTTGTATGGAAAATTGAAAAAGTGTGATTTTCTTGTTCCTAGTATTGCTTTTCTTGGTTATATTGTGTCTAGGGATGGAGTTCATGTGGATCCGGAAAAGGTCAAGACTATTTCTTCATGTTGGCGCCTACAAGTGCTCATGAATGCTGAAGCTTCCATGGTCTAGCTTCCTTCTATCGAAGATTCATCCGGAATTTCTCAACCATAATGGCGCCTATTAATGATTTAATGAAGAAATGAGAGTTTTCATGGAACTCTCATGCTCAAAAAGCTTTTGATGAAGTAAAGGGGCTGCTATGCAACGCTCCTATTCTTGCCTTGCTGAATTTCAACAAATTATTCGAGATTGAATGTGATGCTAGTGGTCTTGGTGTTGGGGCTGTTTTGCTCCAAGAAAGGAGGTCCATTGCCTACTTTAGTGAGAAATTGAGTGGCGCCAAACTCAATTACTCCAACTATGATCGTGAATTCTATGCAATTGTGAGCTTTGGATCATTGGTCGCATTACTTGAAGCCCAAGCCATTCTTTCTTCATTCGGACCATGAAGCACTTAAACACATTCATGGACAGCAAAAGCTCAACCATAGGCACGCCAAGTGGGTTGAATTCCTACAAGCCTTTACTTTTTCGTCCAAATACAACGAAGGTAAGAGTAATATTGTTGCTGATGCTCTTTCTAGGTGTTCCTACCTTCTAGCTATGGTCAATGCAAGGGTTTTGGGGTTTGAACACTTAAAGGATTTATATGTTGATGATGTTGATTTTGGTGGATCCTTTAAGAACCCTAGTGGCTTATTTGTGTTACAAGAAGGATTTTTGTTTAAAGGGAACAAATTGTGCATTCCTAAGAGTGGCGTGAGGGAATTGGTAGTGAGAGAAGTCCATAGTGGTGGGGTGGCTGGTCATTTTGGTGTTCAAAAGACTTTTAGACACTTTGAATGAGAGTTTTTATTGGCCCAACATGATGAAAGATGTTCATATGGTGGTTAGTAAGTGTGCTACTTGTCAAAGGTCTAAAAGCACTTTTCATAAAGGCCTTTATACTCCATTGCCCGTACCCGAGTCACCTTGGGATAGTGTGAGTATGTGTTTTATTGTTGGATTTCCACGGACTCAAAGAGAAAAGGATGCTATTATGGTGGTTGTGAACCGATTTTCTAAAATGGCTCACTTTGTTCCTATGCATAAAACTGATGATGCTTTGCATGTTGCGAATTTGTACTTTAGGGAAATCATTTGTTTGCATGGTATTCCTAAAGATATTGTTAGTGATCGTGATACTAAGTTCCTTAGTCACTTTTGGAGGAACTTATGGAAGATGGTGGGAACTAAGTTACTCTTTAGTACAAGTCATCATCCTCAAACTGATGGCCAAACTAAAGTAACTAATAGAACCCTTGGAGATTTATTGCGTCGCTTGGTGAGCAAGACACAAAAAGATTGGGATGTGAAGCTAGCACACACCGAGTTTGCTTACAACCGATCTCATTTTTCTACTACTTCTAAATCTCCATTTGAGGTGGTCTATGGTATCAATCCTTTTCTTCCTATTGATTTTGTGTCACTAACCAAATCTGAAATACATGTTGATTCAAAGAAAATATTGGAATCATTTAAGATGACTTGTGAGCAAGTGAAAGCAAGAATTGAAAAGATGAATGCTCAATACAAGGAAAGGGCCAACAAGCATCGAAGACAACCAAAATTATAGATTGGCGACTTGGTTTGGATCCATTTCAGGAAAGAACGATTTCCAAGCAAGAGGAAGAACAAGCTAATGCACGAGCTGAAGGTCCATTTAAAGTCCTTGATGTCATTAATGAAAGAGCTTATAAGATCGAGCCTCCAAGTGATTATGGAGGTGTGAGTGCAACCTTCAATGTTGGTGATCTTAGTCCTTACTTAGATGATGAAAATTTTAGGACAAATTATTTTAAAGAGGGGGAGAATGATACAAGTCAAGGTCAAGGTCAAGCTCCTAAGTCAACTGATGAAGGGAACCTATTTGTCTAGTCCTCGAAGTATTCGGATTCAAGCTTTATTCGAACTCCTCATTTGTGTTAATGCTTAAGTGGGATGATGATTCGATTAATGAAGCATGAGGTGACACCATTTCTAGAGTCTTAGCTAATTTAATTAAGTCTTTTAATTTCAGCAAATCAAGGTCCGAAAATATCTTGTGATAATTCGGTGAAGTTAAGGGTGTTTTAAGGTCCTTGTGTTCCAAGTATGCAAGTTGGCGTTGAGTTGTAATAGTTTCCTTAAGTATGTTAGGCGTGTGAGGGAGATTTGGGGCTGATTTGTCGTTTCCTTAACTACTCCTTTATTCTCTCCTAGAATCAAGGGATTATTATGCAAGGTGCTAGGTTGTATTTCCATAAATACTTAAGCTGATTTTCGGCCCTTGTAAGTCCTTGGAGGACAAGTTTAGTTTGTTATAAATAAAGACACCATGCTACCATTCACGGGATGAATGATTAATACAAAAACCTTGTTATTGAAATTAATTGTGTTCTTCAATTATTTCGGCCATAGAGTAATTTTCAGGAGTGATAATTTACTTAGTGTTTAATCTACTTAATTCCAGGAGTGGTTTGAGTGAGAATAAGAGTTAATTAAAATATTCAGGAGTGTTTATTTTAATTATCATATCCGGGTACTTTGATCAGTTTTTCGGACATAGCTACTTGTTCAAGTTCGTTCCTTTGTTCGGATTTCTTGGTTGCTCATTCAACATATGGACGTGCAATCATATCAGAGTTCTTGAGTGATAAGCCTAGAAGAGATTGAGTGAGTCTTATTTTTGGCCTAGAACCCCAAGCCATTGAGTTTGTCCTTGTGGTTTGGCAATTATCCTGAATTCGAGTGTTTCTTTGTGTAAGTGAGTGTTCTATGTTCCTAAAGTTTAGATTGATCATCCATGACTTTGGAGGGTGTTTTTAGACTTATATCAGATGTAATGCCATGGAGAGCAATGTTTTCTTGCTGCTCTTATTATAAATAGGCATGCCAAATCAATAAAAAAGAGAGAGTTGAATGAATTGTTTGATTTATTCGAATGCTGTGTTGCATTGAATACTTGGTCGTCGTACCAAGTACATACAAATTGTGGTTTGTGTGCATCTCCTAGTCGAGGTTAGTGAGAGATCCTCTAGTTCTCGAGGGAACAAGAGCCTATCTTTTTATTTTCGTTCATAATTATAAAACACCAAAAACAATTCGTACATTAAGCTTCCACAATCATATCAGTTGGTATCAGAGCAAAATAATCTAAGTCCCTTGGTGCTTAGACGTTCTTGGAAAAGAAGAAAGAAGGAAGAAGAAAATCGCCCGCAACAGACAGATTTTTGAGGTAAATTTGAACGACTCGTTCTCCCACCTCCGATTGCATTTTTGGGTGATTCTTGATTCTAAACTGGACTACTACTTGTCTAGTTTATTGTCCAAAAATTTCATAAGATTTGCTATATCTTCGAGACTGATTTTTCGAAGTGGTCTAAAACTGGGTGAATCTATAACGATTTTGGGATAAAAAAACTGGGTGAATCTAGAACGATTTTGAGATTGCCAAAAGGGTTCATGTCATCCGTACATAATCCAAGCCTCAGATTCCTATCCTCATTACCAAATGCCTTATGCACCCTGTTGATGCTTTTCCACTCAGGCGAATCAGCCGGATGCTTGAGCAGACCGTCTTTCTTCCTACGATCTGCATGCCACCTCAAATTCTTCGCATCTCCTTTAATTGAGAACATGCGCTTAAATCTAGGTATTATGGGTAGATACTACAAAACCTTAGCTAGTGGTCCTTCACTACCTCCAGCTCCTTCACGCTTGTACCTCGACAATCCACAACGTGGACACTCATGTAAATGCTCATACTCATTACGATAAAGCACACAATCGTTAGGACAAGCATGTATCCGCTCGTACTCTAACCCGAAAGGACACATCAGTTTCTCCGCATAATAGTACGACTTTGGCAGTTCATTTCCATCAGGGAGCATATCAGCTAAAACTTTCAACAACGATGTGAAACAAGAGTCCGTCCAACCAGCTTTCGACTTAATGTTGAACAGTGTTATCACCGCGGAAAGTTTGGTGTACTTTGTACAACCTGGATACAACGGCTTTTCAGCAGCCTCAGACATAGACTCAAAAATACGAGGTCGTTTACACGTTCTGATCTTCAACCTCGTGTATCATCTCGCCTACCCGATCCTTATCATTATCTGCAAACTCATCATCCCAATTCTCATCCCCGAACTCATCATCCCAATTCTCTAAATCCTTCTTTTCTTCACATACATCGTTCATTACTCTAGAGCTTCCTATATACTTCCCCTGCTCACCATGCCAAACCCATACGTGGTATTGAGGCCTAAACCCACGGCGAAAGACATGCTCCCTAACCACATGTATACTACTAACCTTGCTCACATTTCTACAATCGAAACAAGGACAATAAAAGTCGACTGCTCCAGAGGATATTTGATATTGTAATGCAGTTGTACAGAATTCCGAGACCCCTTTCACAAACTCAATCGATTCACGACTACCATACATCCAAATACGATCCATCTCATTCAAGAAGACCTCTAATAATTAAACACAACCATTCATTATAATGCATCAATCATTATTTAAGTACATACACTCACATATTCAAATCACACACGTATAGAGCAAGCTAAGATAGTGACATGTTCAATTATATATGCATGCAGTCGAAGGTCCTTATCACTCCAACCTAACCCATCCTTGGACGTCTAATCTCACTAGTGAATATATGCCAACTTTTCAATTCTAAGGAAAATCCGGCAGCATTTCCCTACAGTTCTCCAAGTACACAATGTAGATAATTGCTTATCTACATATGTACCCAGAGAACAATGTAGAGAAACGATAAGCCAATAATTTCCTCAGAATTGAAAAGAAGACACACATTCACCACCTAAGTGAGATCAAACGTCCAAGAACAGTCCCAAATTAAACCGGGGACTATTCAAGACTTACTCCTAATGAGTAAGTCTTGAACGGGTATCTAAGCATATGATGACGATTCTAACAACTTGTAGATTTCATAGCTAAATTACATGGCGTTTTCATACAATCTCATATGAAGAAATATACATACACTACACAAACCCTCCGAAATTCCCATCATCTGGTACGAATTGGACACGAAAGGCGAAAATAGGCCTAAAATGACCCGAGAATCAGGTCACATGGCAATGGAATGCCCATCAGCTGGTAGCGGCGCAGTTGAAACTGTTATAAATGTGGAGAGCACCAAATGGGCTTTCGATTGCCATGTGACCTGACTCTCCACATTTACAATAGCCCCACCACCACCGCCACTACTGCCCCCCACTGCACTCCCTCATTGCCATGTAGGCGTAAAATGACCTTTAATTTTCGTTTCCCAAATTCAACCAACAACAGATGGAAGCCTAAAAAGTCTACACAATAGTTACATTATACCTAAGCCCTCCCCCACCCCCTGCCCAAGATCCCCAGCCCTCCCCCACCCATTGCCCCCTCCCCCACTCCCCCGTCCAGCCTCCCCAACCTCCCCCACCCCCGCCCCCCACCCCCCCCCCCCGCCCAAAGATCCACAACCCTCCCCACCCCCCGCGCCCTCCCCCCACCACCCGCCCAAAGAACCCCACCCCTATCCACCCTCCCCCAGCCCCTCCCCCACCCCCGTCCAAGATCCCTCGCCCTCCCCCACCCCATGCCCAGCCCTCCCCCTCCCTCATCCCCCGCCCAAGACCCCCCACCCCCCCTACCCACCCTCCCCAAGCCCTCCCCCACCCCCTACAATCACATTTTACAACACAATATAGAAGAGAAATTAAATAAAACAAATTAATTAGATAAATGAAAATGAGGAGAGAGAGTGAGAGGGGAATTACCGACAATGCAGTAGTGGTGGTGGTGGTGGCGTCAAGGTGCGCTGAGAGAAGAGAAGAAGAAGGAGCTCAGGCGATGGTGCGTTGCTCAGGCGATGTGTCGGTGCTCCGGTGATGTGTCGGTGCTCCGGTGATAGGGCTGTACGAGTGAGTGTGAGGGAAAGGGGTGAGTGTGCGAGTGAAAATTTTTCCAATAAGGGAGCGAGGGAAATTTGCGAGTGAGTGTGTACTGTGTGTTGCGCGCAAAACTAAAGGCTTAATTAGCTAGCTTGGGCGGGATCTGAAGGGTTGTGGTTAACCCAGAAAACGCAGCCCTTCGTGTATGAAGGGTTGCAGACTCTGGGCTAACCGCAGCCCTACATTAATAGGGCTGCGGTTAACCTTAAAACCGCAGCCCTTCATACAGTTTGAAGGGCTGCGTTTTCTAGGTAACCGCAGCCCTTCACTAAAAGGGCTGCGGTTTCCTTGAAAACCGTAGCCCTTCATATACGAAGGGCTGCGTTTTTCAAAAAACGCAGCCCTTCCAGCGCAGCCCTTCCTTTTTTTCCCCTAGTGCTTCTTAGTGTATTAGACTTAGTTGCTGGTGCTTTAAGTCTTTTATTTCATGTATTATATATATGTAAGCTTCAACATCAATGAAAATCAGATTTTGTTGTTGAAAATTGAGCATTGTTGCTTATTGAAATTTGGAGGGTTAAATCCAAAATTTCTTCTTGTGGTTAAGGCGTAAACTTAATCTCAAAACCCTTAAGTTAAGTGAGTGAAGCTTAAATTAAGAGAGAGTTAGGATAATTAGTGAGTGAAGCTAATTAAAATACTCTCAAATCCCTCCTAAATCAGGTTTAAGGTGAGTGAAGCCTTTAATTTGTTATAGAACCCTTAAGCAATCATTAGTGAGTGAAGCTTGTGAGAACTTAAGCTAGCATCCCTAACCGGATTCATATCATACTCTCTTTTACAATTAAATGTAAAAGAGAATTAAGGTTCGTATCCACAGGGAAACAGGGACAACATTTATATTTAACGTGAATCAATACCTAGATTAAACTAGGTAATAAGTAACCTGATAAAAAGGGGTTTTCAAATGAATTATAAATAAACTAAAATTAATTAGCAAATAAATAAAATGAGAAATCAATAATAGAATGATCTTGAATCCGATTAACATCCACTTCAATTTAATTATCGATCATTGAACCTCAACTCTAATTATTTCCATGATTATCTATTGTTGAGAATTAATCTCGTATTCTCCTTATTCTTAGTTGAATAGCACGATCAGCGTGACTATAAGACCCTAACTAAAGGATAACCTAGTCGGATCAGCATTTAAGTTCAATCCAATAGCAGCAATAAACACAGAGAACCAATAGAGCTGCTAATGTCATACACGCGATAAACACTCAACAGTTGATTTAATTTCCCCATGAAATAACAAAGACGATCTGCATCCAAGTTACTCCCTAGTTTACTACAAATTGATAAAAGAATAAAATAATCCAATTCTATTCTTAAATCTAGCATTAGATTAATTACACAATTAAACAAGTAACGTTCTTAGCAAAATTATGCAAAAATCATAAAATACAATCATACAAATTAAACCATAATCAAAAGAAATAAATAGTGAGGAAAGATCTCACAAAAATGATTGAATCTTCATGTTAATCTACTTCAAGAACGGGTCAAGCTACAATCGGCATAGCATGAGCCAATTCCATAATTGAAATATCCAAAATAAACTAGAAAATGAAAACTAGAAGAAAAAATAACAAGAGAATAATGGAGTTTTTGAGATTCTCTCTCCTCCTCTCTGCTGCCTTCTATTTGAGAATAAACTAGAAAAAATAAAAAGAAAAAATAACGGAGCCAATTCAATTTGAGAACGGAATCTGCTTAGCTTCGAATAACCTTCACTCAGTTAATCTCCACTAAGGGTTCAAATTCACTTTTAAGGCTTCACTCACCTTAAACTTGAATTAGGAATGGTTTTAGATGATTTGATTTAGCTTCACTCACTAAACAACTCACCAAAGCTTAATCTAAACTTCACTCGTTTAAATCCAGTATCTTGTAATTTAGGTTCACTCCCTAAAAACAATAACAAATCTGGAAAATCCGTCCAAATTCAATAGCAAACTCACGTTTAACTAAATAAAAAAACTCTAATTATTATTATGGCCGAAATCAGCCTTAAATAGTACAATAATCCTAAACCAAACTAAACTAGGCAAACACAAAAGATAAACAAAAACCAACAAACTAAACTTATCAAAAACACACGCCTAATGCTAATAGAATCCTAATGCAAATGAACTCTAAGCAAACAACATGACTCTATGATTAAGGGAATTAGATTCCTTAACATAATAGGATCCCTTCATCATTCACACTCCTAAACCAAGTAGAACAAGGTCAACTTGGCGCCTACTAACTAGACTTCTATGCAAGATATAACTCCACTCCAATTAGAATCCTAATTCAACTAGGGTTTGGAATTCTAACCCAACTAGAATTATAACCAAAATAAAACTTAAAGACTCCTAATAGAACTAGGATTTCTAATCCTACTAGGATTAGGATTTCAAGAGTCCTATTCCTACTAGAATTAGGAAACTACCAAGACTCCTATCATAATTATGAGTACTTTGCAACCTTATTTTCTAAGAGAGACTAAGCTATTCAAATCCACATCATACTCTACCTCTTAGAAACAAACTTGTCCTCAAGTTTCTTCAAGTAATCCACGAAATCATCCATATTCGATGACCATGATCTAAAAGAATAAGGTTGCTATGAAAAGTCACACTTCCTTCACGAACATGCCTACATGCACCAAGATCCAAACATAAAATTATGAAGAACCAACGTGAGAAACCCATAGATGTGTGATGAGCAATATGCTTAATCATATTCGATGCTTGCGGACATGCATGAGTAACAACCACATCTTGGAAGAAAGAACCTTCGAGAAGTGTATCAATATCATGTACCCCATACTCGGATGTAGCTTGTGTCACATATTTAATGTCCTAGATTAAATCTTTGTTATTTGCACAATCCAAAGATTCAGTTTTTAATTCATCTTCAACCTTAACAAAAATTGAATCTGAAACTACTTCCTCTATGTTGCAAGGAACATCTTCAAGATCTGACCATTCTTTGTTTGCTAGATATTGTTGTTGTCTCAAAAAATTAACCCTTTTTGCCGCTTCTTGCATCCGTACAAGAGCTTGCATGAGTCTCCATGTTGAATCATATTCATCCATACGAACCAAACAACAACCAACTGCAATTTTCCCCGTAAACTGCCCAGAAATTTCATGAAATTTCATCAAGAAATACCCATCCAATTGTTTGCCGTTTTAATAATCCCAGAATTGGTCCATAATAGTTCGGGTTTGCCCAATTATCAAAAACTTGTTCGACTAAATAGCAAAAGTTCTTCAAAAATAATGAATCTATCCAGTATTAAATTAGACCAAAAGTAGTCCAATTTTAAGCCAATAAACACTCAAAAATTCGTTGTATGCTAGGAGAACGAATTGCCAAAAGTTTACCTGAAAACTGCTCGAATCCGCCAGACACTTAGCTCTGAATTTTTTGATTGCTGCGACTTCTTTACTGATCAAAACGGACTGCAATTTTGAGACAATGTAGCCCTGTATGTTTGCTTTCCACAGAACAAAGAAAATCCAAATTCCGATGTTACACGCACCCCCACGCTCCATTTGACCGGAGTCGCTCTGATACCATTTGATATGATTCCGCGAACGGAATCTGCTTAGTTTCGAATAACCTTCACTCAGTTAATCTCCACTAAGGGTTCTAATTCATTTTTAGGACTTCACTCACCTTAAACATGAATTAGGAATGGTTTTAGATGATTTGATTTAGCTTCACTCACTAAACAACTCACCTAAGCTTAATCAAAACTTCACTCGTTTAAATCAAGGATCTTGTAATTTAGTTTCACTCCCTAAAAACAATAACAAATCTGGAAAATTCGTCCAAATTTAATAGCAAACTCACGTTTAACTTAACAAAAAAACTCTAATTATTATTATGGCCGAAATCAGCCTTAAAAAGTTCAATAATCCTAAACCAAACAGAACTAGGCAAACACAAAAGATAAACAAAAACCAACAAACTAAACTTATCAAAAACACACGCCTAATGCTAATAGAATCCTAATGCAAATGAACTCAAAGCAAACAGCATGACTCCATGATTAAGGGAATTAGACTCCTAAACATAATAGGATCCCTTCATCATTCACACTCCTAAACCAAGTAGAACAAGGTCAACTTGGCGCCTACTAACTAGACTTCTATGCAAGATATAACTCCACTCCAATTAGAATCCTAATTCAACTAGGGTTTGGAATTCTAACCCAACTAGAATTATAACCAAAATAAAACTTAAAGACTCCTAATAGAACTAGGAGTTCTAATCCTACTAGGATTAGGATTTCAAGAGTCTTATTCCTACTAGAATTAGGAAACTACCAAGACTCCTAACATAATTATGAGTACTTTGCAACCTTCTTTTCTAAGAGAGACTAAGCTATTCAAATCCACATCATACTCTACCTCTTAGAAACAAACTTGTCCTCAAGTTTCTTCAAGTAATCCACGAAATCATCCATATTCGATGACCATGATCTAAATGAACAAGGTTGCTATGAACAGTCACACTTCCTTCACGAACATGCCTACATGCACCAAGATCCAAACATAAAATTATAAAGAACCAACGTGAGAAACCCATAGATGTGTGATGAGCAATATGCTTAATCATATTCGATGCTTGCGGACATGCATGAGTAACAACCACATCTTGGAAGAAAGAACCTTCGAGAAGTGTATCAATAACATGTACCCCATACTCGGATGTAGCTTGTGTCACATCTTTAATGTCCTAGATTAAATTCTTGTTATTTGCACAATCCAAAGAATCAATTTTTAATTCATCTTCAACCTCAACAAAAATTGAATCTGAAACTACTTCCTCTATGTTGCAAGGAACATCTTCAAGATCTGACCATTCTTTGTTTGCTAGATATTGTTGTTGCCTCAAAAAATTAACCCTTTTTGCCGCTTCTTGCATCCGTACAAGAGCTTGCATGAGTCTCCATGTTGAATCATATTCATCCATATGAACCAAACAACAACCAACTGCAATTTTCCCCGTAAACTGCCCGGAAATGTCACTAAGAGTTCGAGATCTAAACCCTAAGTAAAACACCTTGAAATTTCATGAAATTTTGTCACAACATAGCCCTAGGTGCCTGAAACACTCGACCAAAATTTCATCAATAAATATCCATCCAATTGTTTGCCGTTTTAATTCTCCCAGAATTGGTCCATAATAGTTCGGGTTTGTCCAATTATCAAAAACTTGTTCGACTAAATAGCAAAAGTTCTTCAAAAATAATGAATCTATCCAGTATTAAATTAGACCAAAAGTAGTCCAATTTTAAGCCAATAAACACTCAAAAATTCGTTGTATGCTAGGAGAACGAATTGCCCAAAGTTTACCTGAAAACTGCTCAAATCCGCCAGACAATTAGCTCTGAATGTTTTGATTGCAGCAACTTCTTTACTGATCGGAACGGACTGTAATTTTGAGACAATGTCGCCCTGTATGTTAGCTTTCCACATAATCAAAAAAATCCAAATTCCGATGTTACACGCACCCCCACGCTCCATTTTACCGGAGTCGCTCTGATACCATTTGATATAATTCCGCGAACGAAATCTGCTTACTTTCGAATAACCTCCACTCAGTTAATCTCCACTAAGGGTTCTAATTCATTTTTAGGGCTTCACTCACCTTAAACATGAATTAGGAATGGTTTGAGATTATTTGATTTAGCTTCACTCACTAAACAACTCACCTAAGCTTAATCAAACCTTCACTCGTTTAAATCAAGGATCTTGTAATTTAGGTTCACTCCCTAAAAACAATAACAAATCTGGAAAATCCGTCCAATTTCAATAGCAAACTCACGTTTAACTTAACATAAAAACTCTAATTATTATTATGGAAGAAATCAACCTTAAATAGTACAATAATCCTAAACCAAACTGAACTAGGCAAACACAAAAGATAAACAAAAACCAACAAACTAAACTTATAAAAAACACACGCCTAATGCAAATAGAATCCTAATGCAAATGAACTCTAAGCAAACATCATGACTCCATGATTAAGTGAATTAGACTCCTAAACATAATAGGATCCCTTCATCATTCACACTCCTAAACCAAGTAGAACAAGCTCAACTTGGCGCCTACTAACTAGACTTCTATGCAAGATATAACTTCACTCCAATTAGAATCCTAATCCAACTAGGGTTTGGAATTCTAACCCAACTAGAATTATAACCAAAATAAAACTTAAAGACTCCTAATAGAACTAGGAGTTCTAATCCTATTAGGATTATGATTTCAAGAGTCCTATTCCTACTAGAATTAGGAAACTACCAAGACTCCTAACAGAATTATGAGTACTTTGCAACCTTCTTTTCTAAGAGAGACTAAGCTATTCAAATCCACATCATACTCTCCCTCTTAGAAACAAACTTGTCCTCAAGTAATCCACGAAATCATTCATATTCGATGTCCATGATCTCAAAGAACAAGGTTGCTATGAACAGTCACACTTCCTTCACGAACATGCCTACATGCACCAAGATCCAAACATAAAATTATGAAGAACCAACGTGAGAAACCCATAGATGTGTGATACGTAACATGCTTGATCATATTCGATGCTTGCAGACATGCATGAGTAACAACCACATCTCGGAAGAAAGAACCTTCGAGAAGTGTATCAATATCATGTACCCCACACTCGGATGTAGCTTGTGTCACATCTTTAATGTCCTAGGTTAAATCTTTGTTATTTGCACAATCCAAAGATTCAGTTTTTAATTCATCTTCAACCTGAACAAAAATTGAATCTGAAATTACTTCCTCTATGTTGCAAGGAACATCTTCAAGATCTGACCGTTCTTTGTTTGCTAGATATTGTTGTTGCCTCAAAAAATTATCCCTTTTTGCCGCTTCTTGCATCCGTACAAGAGCTTGCATGAGTCTCCATGTTGAATCATATTCATCCATATGAACCAAACAACAACCAACTGCAATTTTTCCCGTAAACAGCCCAGAAATGTCACTAAGAGTTCGAGATCTAAAACCTAAGTAAAACACCTCGAAATTTCCTGAAATGTTGTCACAACATAGCCCTAGGTGCCTGGAACACTCGACCAAAATTTTATCAACAAATAACCATCCAATTATTTGCCGTTTTAATTCTCCCAGAAATGGTCCAGAATAGTTCGGGTTTGCCCAATTATCAAAAACTTGTTCGACTAAATAGCAAAAGTTCTTCAAAAATAATGAATCTTTCCAGTATTAAACTAGACCAAAAGTAGTCCAATTTTAAGCCAATAAACACTAAAAAATTCATTGTATGCTAGGAGAACGAATTGCCCAAAGTTTACCTGAAAACTGCTCGAATCCGCAAGACAATTAGCTCTGAATGTTTTGATTGCTGCAACTTCTTTACTGATCGGAACGGAATGCAATTTTGAGACAATGTTGCCCTGTATGTTAGCTTTCCATAGAATCAATGATACGCTCAAGTTATACGATGTTTATATTATATTTTGGCTCCTAGGCAAAATGAGAGATTAAGAGAGAAATTTGTGTTTGGAAAACTCATTTGCCGGAGTTGGTGTCATAAGGTGGAAGGTGTCTTCAGGTTGGGTTGGTTATTTCATCCTTGATTTTGTGAAGATTTATTTTGGCTTTCACATTCTTTTGGTTGATTGTTTGTTTTTGGGAGTAAGCATGGAATTTATACCTTTTTGTCTTTGTTCCATGGCTTGCTATTCTAAATTAGTTGTAGTAGTAGTAGTTTTAGTTTATCTTTTGAGGTTTTAGGCGAGCTGTCATTTTGATTGTGGCGTTTGAGTGAGTTCAACTCCTTTGAGATCCTTCAGGATTTGAGCTCACATTTTGGTTGGCATTGCTGGTTATTGTTATTGTTACGTCTTTATATATTTCAGGTGAGCTTGAATCTAAGTGTGGGGGAATCATCATCCCTTACGTTTAGGTTTTTAGCGGATGTTGTTAAGATGTGATGATGATGATGTAGTTGATGGAGAGTGTAGGTTGGTGTCGATAATTTGGGTGAAGATTTATTGGGTGATCCTCATTTTGAGTTTACTCGAGGCCGAGTAAAGTTCAAGTGTGGGGGTATTTGATACGCTCAAGTTATACGATGTTTATATTATATTTTGGGTGCACTTTGCTAAGGGTTTGATTGTAATTGTTAACGTTCGTGTTTTATTTAACCCTTAGCGGAAGTTCGGAATTTTATATATTAATTATTGTTAAAGTTGTAAGTTCCGAGCTCTTGGAAGCATGAATGGTTCCACAACATCGTCTCACCAACCAAGCTCCGCCACAACCAAGCTCCACTAGCCGCATCGCAAGCATGCCCAGCATCGCAAGCCCAAGCACCGCATGCCTAGCAAGCTCGGCAGCATCGCCCAGCTCTCGCCCATGCGCACGCTCAGCAGCATGCTCGCCCAGCGCTCGAAGCAAGCCTGCCCAGCACGGCAGCTCGCACCTCGCGAGCTAGGTCGCACCTCGCGACCGGCTTGCTCGCACCTCGCGACCTCCTTCGCACGGTGCGACCTGCTTTGCCCAGCCAAATCTGCGGTAGGCAGAACACTCTTCGCACGGTGCGACCAGACTCGCACCTCGCGACCCCTAGGTCGGTCTAATTGTCGGCTGATTTTTATGCTTTAGTATAAATACCAAGCTTAATTTTGGACCTAAGGGGGCAGCAGCCACAAGGAGAGGGAGTCTCCAAAACTCCACTCCTCTCTTGTTGTCTTCTCTTTTTAGTTTTTATTTTCTAGTTTAGTTTTTGTAGATTTCAATTATGGGATTGGCTTATGCTATGCCGATTGTAGCTTGAACCGTTCTTGAACGAGATTAATATGGAGCTTCAAGCATTATTGTGAGATCTTTCCTCTCTATTTAGTTTCTTTGATTATGGTTTAATTTCTATGCTTGCTTTCTATGATTATTGCATGATTATGCTAGGAACGTTACTAGTTTGATTGCGTAATTAATCTAATGCTAGATTTAAGAATAGAATCGGATTGTTTTAATCTTTTATCAATTGGTAGCAAACTAGGGAGTGACTTAGATGCAGATCGTCTTGGTTATTTCTTGGGGAAATTGAATTAACTGTTGAATTTTTATCGCTTGTATGACGTTAGCAGGTCTATTGGTTCTCTGTGTTTATTGCTGCTATTGGATTGAACTTAGACGCTACCGGACTAGGTTATCCTTTAGTTAGGGTTTTATAGTCACGCTGATCGTGCTATTCAACTAAGAATAAGGAGAATGCGAGATTAATTCTCAACAATAGATAATTATGGAAATAATTAGAGTGGAGGTTCAAGGATCGATAATGAATTGAAGTGGATGTTAATCGGATTCAAGATCTTTCCATATTGATTTCTCATTTTGTTTATATGCTAGTTAGTTTTAGTTTGTTCGTAAATCTACTTGAAACCCCCCTTTGTAATTAGGTTTCTCGGCCCTTAGCTTAATCTAGGTTTTGGATCACGCTAAGTATTAGACTCGTCCCTGTTTCCCTGTGGATACGACCCCTACTTCCATTATACTATCTTAGTGTAAAAGAGAGTAGGAGAAATTTTATCTTTGACCGGGTGCGGTGCACAACGACACATCCGCGCCCGCCCAATCAAGAAAATCCAAATTTCGATGTTACACGCACCCCCACGCTCCATTTTACCGGAGTCGCTCTGATACCATTTGATATGATTTCGCGAACGAAATCTGCTTACTTTCGAATAACCTCCACTCAGTTAATCTCCACTAAGGGTTCTAATTCATTTTTAGGGCTTCACTCACCTTAAACATGAATTAGGATTGGTTTTAGATTATTTGATTTAGCTTCACTCACTAAACAACTCACCTAAGCTTAATCAAACCTTCACTCGTTTAAATCAAGGATCTTGTAATTTAGGTTCACTCCCTAAAAACAATAACAAATCTGGAAAATCCGTCCAAATACAATACCAAACTCACGTTTAACTTAACATAAAAAGTCTAATTATTATTATGGCAGAAATCAGCCTTAAATAGTACAATAATCCTAAACCAAACTGAACTAGGCAAACACAAAAGATAAACAAAAACCAACAAACTAAACTTATCAAAAACACACGCCTAATGCTAATAGAATCCTAATGCAAATGAACTCTAAGCAAACATCATGACTCCATGATTAAGGGAATTAGACTCCTAAATATAATAGGATCCCTTCATCATTCACACTCCTAAACCAAGTAGAACAAGCTCAACTTGGCGCCTACTAACTAGACTTCTATGCAAGATATAACTGCACTCCAATTAGAATCCTAATCCAACTAGGGTTTGGAATTCTAACCCAACTAGAATTATAACCAAAATAAAACTTAAAGAATCCTAATAGAACTTGGAGTTCTAATCCTACTAGGATTATGATTTCAAGAGTCCTATTCCTACTAGAATTAGGAAACTACCAAGACTCCTAATAGAATTATGAGTACTTTGCAACCTTTTTTCTAAGAGAGACTAAGCTATTCAAATCCACATCATACTCTCCCTCTTAAAAACAAACTTGTCCTCAAGTAATCCACGAAATCATCCATATTCGATGTCCATGATCTCAAAGAACAAGGTTGCTATGAACAGTCACACTTCCTTCACGAACATGCCTACATGCACCAAGATCCAAACATAAAATTATGAAGAACCAACGTGAGAAACCCATAGATGTGTGATGCGCAACATGCTTGATCATATTCGATGCTTGCAGACATGCATGAGTAACAACCACATCTCGGAAGAAAGAACCTTCGAGAAGTGTATCAATATCATGTACCCCACACTCGGATGTAGCTTGTGTCACATCTTGAATGTCCTAGATGAAATCTTTGTTATTTGCACAATCCAAAGATTCAGTTTTTAATTCATCTTCAACCTGAACATAAATTGAATCTGAAATTACTTCCTCTATGTTGCAAGGAACATCTTCAAGATCTGACCGTTCTTTGTTTGCTAGATATTGTTGTTGCCTCAAAAAATTAACCCTTTTTGCCGCTTCTTGCATCCGTACAAGAGCTTGCATGAGTCTCCATGTTGAATCATATTCATCCATACGATCCAAACAACAACCAACTGTAATTTTTCCCGTAAACAGCCCAAAAATGTCAGTAAGAGTTCGAGATCTAAAACCTAAGTAAAACACCTCGAAATTTCCTGAAATTTTGTCACAACATATCCCTAGGTGCCTGGAACACTCGACCAAAATTTCATCAACAAATAACCATCCAATTATTTGCCGTTTTAATTCTCCCAGAACTGGTCCAGAATAGTTCGGGTTTGCCCAATTATCAAAAACTTGTTCGACTAAATAGCAAAAGTTCTTCAAAAATAATGAATCCTTCCAGTATTAAACTAGACCAAAAGTAGTACAATTTTAAGCCAATAAACACTCAAAAATTCGTTGTATGCTAGGAGAACGAATTGCCCAAAGGTTACCTGAAAACTGCTCGAATCCGCCAGACAATTAGCTCTGAATGTTTTGATTGCTGCGACTTCTTTACTGATCGGAACGGACTGAAATTTTAAGACAATGTATCCATGTATGTTAGCTTTCAACATAACCAAGAAAATCCCAACGCTCTATTTTACCGGAGTAGCTCTGATACCATTAAATATGATTCCACGAACGGAATCTGCTTAGTTTCGAATAACCTTCACTCATTTAATCTCCACTAAGGGTTCTAATTCACTTTTAGGGCCTCACTGACCTTAAACTTAAATTAAAAATGGTTTTAGATGATTTGATTTAGCTTCACTCACTAAACGACTCACCTAAGCTTAATCTAAACTTCACTCGTTTAAATCAAGGAACTTGTAATTTTGGTTCACTCCCTAAAAACAATAACAAATCTGGAAAATCCGTCCAAATTCAATAGCGAACTCACATTTAATTTAACAAAAAAACTATAATTATCATTATGGCCGAAATCAGCCTTAAATAGTACCATAATCCTATACCAAACTGAACTAGGCAAACACAAAAGATAAACAAAAACCAACAAAGTAAACTTATAAAAAACACACGCCTAATGCTAATAGAATCCTAATGCAAATGAACTCTAAGCAAACAGCATGACTCCATGATTAAGGGAATTAGACTCCTAAACATAATAGGATCCCTTCATCATTCAAACTCCTAAACCAAGTAGAACAAGCTCAACTTGGTGCCTACTAACTAGACTTCTATGCAAGATATAACTCCACTCAAATTAGAATCCTAATCCAACTAGGGTTTGGAATTCTATCCCAACTAGAATTATAACCAAAATAAAAGTTAAAGACTCCTAATAGAACTAGGAGTTCTAATCCTACTAGGATTATGATTTCAAGAGTCATATTCCTACTAGAATTAGGAAACTACCAAGACTCCTAACATAATTATGAGTACTTTGCAACCTTCTTTTCTAAGAGAGACTAAGCTATTCAAATCCACATCATACTTTGCCTCTTAGAAACAAACTTGTCCTCAAGTTTTTTCAAGTAATCCACGAATCATCCATATTCGATGTCCATGATCTAAAAGAACAAGGTTGCTATGAACAGTCACACTTCCTTCACGAACATGCCTACATGCACCAAGATCAAAACATAAAATTATGAAGAACCAACGTGAGAAACCCATAGATGTGAGATGAGCAACATGCTTGATCATATTCGCTGCTTGCGGACGTGCATGAGTAACAACCACATCTTGGAAGAAAGAACCTTCGAGAAGTGTATCAATATCATCTACCCCACACTCGGATGTAGCTTGTGTCACATCTTTAATGTCCTTGATTAAATCTTTGTTATTTGCACAATCCAAAGATTCATTTTATAATTCATATTCAACCTCAACAAAAATTGAATCTGAAACTACTTCCTCTATGTTGCAAGGAACATCTTCAAAATCTGACCGTTCTTTGTGTGCTAGATATTATTGTTTCCTCAAAAAATTAATCCTTTTTGCCGCTTCTTGCATCCGTACAAGAGCTTGCATGAGTCTCCATGTTGAATCATATTCATCCATACGAACCAAACAACAACCAACTCTAATTTTTCCCGTAATCTGCCCAGAAATGTCACTATGAGTTCGAGATCTAAAACCTAAATAAAACACCTCGAAATTTCATGAAATTTTGTCACAACATAGCCCTAGGTGGCTGCAACACTCGACCAAAATTTCATCAACAAATACCCATCCAATTGTTTGCCGTTTTAATTCTCCCAGAACTGTTCCAGAATAGTTCGGGTTTGCCCAATTATCAAAAACTTATTCGACTAAATAGCAAAAGTTCTTCAAAAATAATGAATCTTTCTAGTATTAAATTAGACCAAAAGTAGTCCAATTTTAAGCCAATAAACACTAAAAAATTCGTTGTATGCTAGGAGAACGAATTGCCCAAAGTTTACCCGAAAACTGCTCGAATCCGCCAGACAATTAGCTCTGAATGTTTTGATTGCTGCGACTTCTTTACTGATCAGAACAGACTTCAATTTTGAGACAATGTAGCCCTGCATGTTAGCTTTCCACAGAACCAAGAAAATCCAAATTCCGATGTTACACGCACCCCCACACTCCATTTTACCGGAGTCGCTCTAATACCATTTAATATGATTCCGCGAACGAAATCTGCTTTGTTTCGAATAACCTTCACTCAGTTAATCTCCACTAAGGGTTCTAATTCATTTTTAGGGCTTCACTCACCTTAAACATGAATTAGGAATGGTTTTAGATGATTTAATTTAGCTTCAGTCACTAAACAAGTCACCTAACCTTAATAAAAACATCACTCGTTTAAATCAAGGATCTTGAAATTTAGGTTCACTCCCAAAAAACAATAACAAATCTGCAAAATCCGTCCAAATTCAATAGCAAACTCACGTTTAACTTAACATAAAAACTCTAATTATTATTATGGCCGAAATCAGCCTTAAATAGTACAATAATCCTAAACCAAACTGAACTAGGCAAACACAAAAGATAAACAAAAACCAACAAACTAAACTTATCAAAAACACACGCCTAATTCTAATAGAATCCTAATGCAAATGAACTCTAAGCAAACAGCATGACTCCATGATTTAGGGAATTAGACTCCTAAACATAATAGGATCCCTTCATCATTCACACTCCTAAACCAAGAAGAACAAGCTCAACTTGGCGCCTACTAACTAGACTTCTATGCAAGATATAACTCCACTCCAATTAGAATCCTAATCCAACTAGGGTTTGGAATTCTAACCCAACTAGAATTATAACCAAAATAAAAGTTAAAGACTCCTAATAGAACTAGGAGTTCTAATCCTACTAGGATTATGATTTCAAGAGTCCTATTCCAACTAGAATTAGGAAACTACCAAGACTTCTAACAGAATTATGAGTACTTTGCAACCTTCTTTTCAAAGAGAGACTAAGCCCTAGGTGCCTGCAACACTCGACCCAAATTTCATCAACAAATACTTATCCAATTATTAGCCGCTTAAATTCTCTTAGAACTGGTCCAGAATAGTTCGGGTTTGCCCAATTCTCAAAAACTTGTTCGACAAAATAGCAAAATTTCTTCAAAAATAATGAATCTTTCCAGTATTAAATTAGACCAAAAGTAGTCCAATTTTAAGCCAATAAACACTCAAAAATTCGTTGTATGCTAGGAGAACATATTGCCCAAAGTATACCTGAAAACTGCTCGAATCCGCCAGACAATAAGCTCTGAATGTTTTGATTACTGCGACTTCTTTACTGATCGGAACGAACTAAAATTTTGAGACAATGTATCCCTGTATGTTAGCTTTCAACAGAACCAAGAAAATCCAAATTACGATGTCACACGCATCCCCACGCTCCATTTTGTCGGAGTAGCTCTGATACCATTTAATATGATTCCGCGAACGGAATCTGCTTAGTTTCGAATAACCTTCACTCAGTTAATCTCCACTAAGGGTTCTAATTCACTTTTAGGTCTTCACTGACCTTAAACTTAAATTAGAAATGGTTTTAGAAGATTTGATTTTGCTTCACTCACTAAACAACTCACCTAAGATTAATCTAAACTTCACTCGTTTAAATCAAGGATCTTGTAATTTAGGTTCAGTCCCTAAAAACAATAACAAATCCGGAAAATCCGTCCAAATTCAATAGCAAACTCACGTTTAACTTAAAAAAAAAACTCTATTATTATTATGGCCGAAATCAGCCTTAAATAGTACAATAATCCTAAACAAACTGAACTAGGCAAACACAAAAGATAAACAAAAACCAACAAACAAAACTTATCAAAAACACATGCCTAATGCTAATAGAATCCTAATGCAAATGAACTCTAAGCAAACAGCATGACTCCATGATTAAGGGAATTAGACTCCTAAACATAATAGGATCCCTTCATCATTCACACTCCTAAACCAAGTAGAACAAGCTCAACTTGGCGCCTACTAACTAGACTTTTATGCAAGATATAACTCCACTCCAATTAGAATCCTAATTCAACAAGGGTTTGGAATTCTAACCCAACTAGAATTATAACCAAAATAAAACTTAAAGACTCCTAATAGAACTAGGAGTTCTAATCCTACTAGGATTAGGATTTCAAGAGTCCTATTCCTACTAGAATTAGGAAACTACCAAGACTCCTAACATAATTATGAGTATTTTGCAACCTTCTTTTCAAAGAGAGACTAAGCTATTCAAATCCACATCATACTCTCCCTCTTTGAAACAAACTTGTCCTCAAGTTTCTTCAAGTAATCCACGAAATCATCCATATTCGATGTCCATGATCTAAAAGAACAAGGTTGCTATGAACAGTCACACTTCCTTCACGAACATGCCTACATGCACCAAGATCCAAACATAAAATTATGAAGAACCAACGTGAGAAACACATAGATGTGTGATGAGCAACATGCTTGATCATATTCGATGTTTGCGGACATGCATGAGTAACAACCACATCTTTGAAGAAAGAACCTTCGAGAAGTGTATCAATATCATGTACCCAACACTCGGATGTAGCTTGTGTCACATCTTTAATGTCCTAGATTAAATCTTTGTTATTTGCACAATCCAAAGATTCAGTTTTTTATTCATCTTCAACCTCAACAAAAATTGAATTTGAAACTACTTCCTCTATGTTGCAAGGAACATCTTCAAGATCTGACCGTTCTTAGTTTGCTAGATATTATTGTTGCCTCAAAAATTAACCCTTTTTGCCGCTTCTTGCATCCGTACAAGAGCTTGCATGAGTCTCCATGTTGAATCATATTCATCCATACGAACCAAACAACAACCAACTGCAATTTTTCCCGTAAACTGCCCAGAAATGTCACTAAGAGTTCGAGATCTAAAACCTAAATAAAACATCTCGAAATATCATGAAATTTTGTCACAACAAAGCCCTAGGTGCCTGCAACACTCGACCAAAATTGTATCAACAAATACTTATCCAATTATTTGCCGCTTAAATTCTCTTAGAACTGGTCCAGAATAGTTCGGGTTTGGCCAATTCTCAAAAACTTGTTCGACTAAATAGCAAAAGTTCTTCAAAAATAATGAATCTTTCCAGTATAAAAATTAGACCAAAAGTAGTCCAATTTTAAGCTAATAAATACTCAAAAATTCGTTGTATGCTAGGAGAAGGAATTGCCCAAAGATTACCTGAAAACTGCTCGAATCCGCCAGACAATTAGCTCTGAATATTTTGATTGTTGCGACTTCTTTACTGATCGGAACAGACGGCAATTTTGAGACAACGTAGCCCTGTATGTTAGCTTTCCACAGAACAAAGAAAATCCAAATTCCGATGTTACATGCACCCCCACGTTCCATTTTACCGGAGTCGCTCTGATACCATTTGATAAGATTCCGCGAACGAAATCTGCTTAGTTTTGAATAACCTTCACTCAGTTAATCTCCACTAAGGGTTCTAATTCATTTTTAGGGCTTCACTCACCTTAAACCTGAATTAAATATGGTTTTAGATGATTTGATTTAGCTTCGCTCACTAAACAACTCACCTAAGCTTAATCAAAACTTCACTCGTTTAAATCAAGGATCTTGTAATTTAGGTTCACTCCCTAAAAACAAAAACAAATCTGGAAAATCCGTCCAAATTCAATAGCAAACTCACGTTTAACTTAACAAAAAATCACCCTTAAATAATACAATTATCCTAAACCAAACTGAACTAGGCAAACAAAAAAGATAAACTAAAACCAACAAACTTAACTTTTCAAAAACACACGCCTAATGCTAATTGAATCCTAATGCTAATTGAATCCTAATGCAAATGAACTCTAAGCAAACAGCATGACTCCATGATTAAGGGAATTAGACTCCTAAACATAATAGGATCCCTTCATCATTCACACTCCTAAACCAAGTAGAACAAGCTCAACTCGGCGCCTACTAACTAGACTTCTATGCAAGATATAACTCCACTCCAATTAGAATCCTAATCCAACTATGGTTTGGAATTCTAACCCAACTAGAATTATAACCAAAATAAAACTTAAAGACTCCTAATAGAACTAGGAGTTCTAATCCTACTAGGATTATGATTTCAAGAGTCCTATTCCTACTAGAATTAGGAAACTACCAAGACTCCTAACATAATTATGAGTACTTTGCAACCTTCTTTTCTAAGAGAGACTAAGCTATTCAAATCCACATCATACTCTCCCTCTTAGAAACAAACTTGTCCTCAAGTTTCTTCAAGTAATCCACGAAATCATCCATATTTGATGTCCATGATCTAAAAGAACATGGTTGCTATGAACAGTCACACTTCCTTCACGAACATGTTTACATGCACCAAGATCCAAACATAAAATTATGAATAATCAACGTGAGAAACCCATTGATGTGTGATGCGCAACATGCTTGATCATATTCGATGCTTGCAGACATGCATGACTAACAACCACATCTTGGAAGAAAGAACCTTCGAGAAGTGTATCAATATCATGTACCGCACACTCGGATGTAGCTTGTGTCACATCTTTAATGTCCAAGATTAAATCTTTTTCTTTTAGTGTTTAATTCATCTTCAACCTCAATAAAAATTGAATCTGAAATTACTTCCTCTATGTTGCAAGGAACATCTTCAAGATCTGACCGTTCTTTGTTTGCTAGATATTGTTGTTGCCTCAAAAAATTAATCCTTTTTGCCGCTTCTTGCATCCGTACAAAAGCTTGCATGAGTCTCCATGTTGAATCATATTCATCCATAGGAACCAAACAACAACCAACTGCAATTTTTCCCGTAAACTGCCCAGAAATGTCACAAAGAGTTCGAGATCTAAAACCTAAATAAAACACCTCGAAATATCATGAAATTTTGTCACAACATAGCCCTAGGTGCCTGCAACACTCGACCAAAATTTCATCAACAAATACTTATCCAATTATTTACCGCTTAAATTCTCTTAGAACTGGTCCAGAATAGTTCGGGTTTGCCCAATTCTCAAAAACTTGTTCGACTAAATAGCAAAATTTCTTCAAAAATAATGAATCTTTCCAGTATTAAATTAGACCAAAAGTAGTCCAATTTTAAGCAAATAAACACTCATAAATTCGTTGTATGCTAGGAGAACGAATTGCCCAAAGTTTACCTGAAAACTGCTCGAATCCGCCAGACAATTAGCTCTGAATGTTTTGATTGCTGCGACTTCTTTACTGATCGGAACGGACTGCAATTTTGAGACAACGTAGCCCTGTATGTTAGCTTTCCACAGAACAAAGAAAATCCAAATTCCGATGTTACACGCACCCCCACGCTCCATTTTACCGGAGTCGCTCTGATACCATTTGATATGATTACGCGAACGAAATCTGCTTAGTTTCGAATAACCTTCACTCAGTTAATCTCCACTAAGGGTTCTAATCATTTTTAGGGCTTCACTCACCTTAAACCTGAATTAGGAATAGTTTTAGATAATTTGATTTAGCTTCGCTCACTAAACAACTCACCTAAGCTTAATCAAAACTTCACTCGTTTAAATCAAGGATCTTGTAATTTAGGTTCACTCCCTAAAAACAAAGACAAATCTGGAAAATCCGTCCAAATTCAATAGCAAACTCACGTTTAACTTAACAAAAAATCAGCCTTAAATAATACAATTATCCTAAACCAAACTGAACTAGGCAAACACAAAAGATAAACAAAAACCAACAAACTAAACTTATCAAAAACACACGTCTAATGCTAATTGAATCCTAATGCAAATGAATTCTAAGCAAACAGCATGACTCCATGATTAAGGGAATTAGACTCCTAAACATAATAGGATCCCTTCATCATTCACACTCCTAAACCAAGTAGAACAAGCTCAACTCGGCGCCTACTAACTAGACTTCTATGCAAGATATAACTCCACTCCAATTAGAATCCTAATCCAACTAGGGTTTGGAATTCTAACCCAACTAGAATTATAACCAAAATAAAACTTAAAGACTCCTAATAGAACTAGGAATTCTAATCCTACTAGGATTATGATTTCAAGAGTCCTATTCCTACTAGAATTAGGAAACTACCAAGACTCCAAACATAATTATGAGTACTTTGCAACCTTCTTTTCTAAGAGAGACTAAGCTATTCAAATCCACATCATACTCTCCCTCTTAGAAACAAACTTGTCCTCAAGTTTCTTCAAGTAATCCACGATATCATCCATATTTGATGTCCATTATCTAAAAGAACAAGGTTGCTATGAACAGTCACACTTCCTTCACGAACATGCTAACATGCACCAAGATCCAAACATAAAATTATGAAGAACCAACGTGAGAAACACATAGATGTGTGATGAGCAACATGCTTGATCATATTCGATGCTTGCGGACATGCATGAGTAACAACCACATCTTGGAAGAAAGAACCTTCGAGAAGTGTATCAATATCATGTACCCCACACTCGGATGTAGCTTGTGTCACATCTTTAATGTCCGAGATTAAATCTTTGTTATTTGCACAATCCAAAGATTCAGTTTTTTATTCATCTTCAACCTCAACAAAAATTGAATCTGAAACTACTTCCTCTATGTTGCAAGGAACATCTTCAAGATCTGACCGTTCTTTGTTTGCTAGATATTATTGTTGCCTAAAAAAATTAACCCTTTTTGCCGCTTCTTGCATCCGTACAAGAGCTTGCATGAGTCTCCATGTTGAATCATATTCATCCATACGAACCAAACAACAACCAACTGCAATTTTTCCCGTAAACTGCCCAGAAATGTCACTAAGAGTTCGAGATCTAAAACCTAAATAAAACATCTCGAAATATCATGAAATTTTGTCACAACAAAGCCCTAGGTGCCTGCAACACTCGACCAAAATTGTATCAACAAATACTTATCCAATTATTTGCCGCTTAAATTCTCTTAGAACTGGTCCAGAATAGTTCGGGTTTGGCCAATTCTCAAAAACTTGTTCGACTAAATAGCAAAAGTTCTTCAAAAATAATGAATCTTTCCAGTATAAAAATTAGACCAAAAGTAGTCCAATTTTAAGCTAATAAATACTCAAAAATTCGTTGTATGCTAGGAGAAGGAATTGCCCAAAGTTTACCTGAAAACTGCTCGAATCCGCCAGACAATTAGCTCTGAATATTTTGATTGTTGCGACTTCTTTACTGATCGGAACAGACGGCAATTTTGAGACAACGTAGCCCTGTATGTTAGCTTTCCACAGAATAAAGAAAATCCAAATTCCGATGTTACATGCACCCCCACGTTCCATTTTACCGGAGTCGCTCTGATACCATTTGATAAGATTCCGCGAACGAAATCTGCTTAGTTTTGAATAACCTTCACTCAGTTAATCTCCACTAAGGGTTCTAATTCATTTTTAGGGCTTCACTCACCTTAAACCTGAATTAAATATGGTTTTAGATGATTTGATTTAGCTTCGCTCACTAAACAACTCACCTAAGCTTAATCAAAACTTCACTCGTTTAAATCAAGGATCTTGTAATTTAGGTTCACTCCCTAAAAACAAAAACAAATCTGGAAAATCCGTCCAAATTCAATAGCAAACTCACGTTTAACTTAACAAAAAATCACCCTTAAATAATACAATTATCCTAAACCAAACTGAACTAGGCAAACAAAAAAGATAAACTAAAACCAACAAACTTAACTTATCAAAAACACACGCCTAATGCTAATTGAATCCTAATGCAAATGAACTCTAAGCAAACAGCATGACTCCATGATTAAGGGAATTAGACTCCTAAACATAATAGGATCCCTTCATCATTCACACTCCTAAACCAAGTAGAACAAGCTCAACTCGGCGCCTACTAACTAGACTTCTATGCAAGATATAACTCCACTCCAATTAGAATCCTAATCCAACTATGGTTTGGAATTCTAACCCAACTAGAATTATAACCAAAATAAAACTTAAAGACTCCTAATAGAACTAGGAGTTCTAATCCTACTAGGATTATGATTTCAAGAGTCCTATTCCTACTAGAATTAGGAAACTACCAAGACTCCTAACATAATTATGAGTACTTTGCAACCTTCTTTTCTAAGAGAGACTAAGCTATTCAAATCCACATCATACTCTCCCTCTTAGAAACAAACTTGTCCTCAAGTTTCTTCAAGTAATCCACGAAATCATCCATATTTGATGTCCATGATCTAAAAGAACATGGTTGCTATGAACAGTCACACTTCCTTCACGAACATGTTTACATGCACCAAGATCCAAACATAAAATTATGAATAATCAACGTGAGAAACCCATTGATGTGTGATGCGCAACATGCTTGATCATATTCGATGCTTGCAGACATGCATGACTAACAACCACATCTTGGAAGAAAGAACCTTCGAGAAGTGTATCAATATCATGTACCGCACACTCGGATGTAGCTTGTGTCACATCTTTAATGTCCAAGATTAAATCTTCAGTGTTTAATTCATCTTCAACCTCAATAAAAATTGAATCTGAAATTACTTCCTCTATGTTGCAAGGAACATCTTCAAGATCTGACCGTTCTTTGTTTGCTAGATATTGTTGTTGCCTCAAAAAATTAATCCTTTTTGCCGCTTCTTGCATCCGTACAAAAGCTTGCATGAGTCTCCATGTTGAATCATATTCATCCATAGGAACCAAACAACAACCAACCTGCAATTTTTCCCGTAAACTGCCCGAAATGTCACAAAGAGTTCGAGATCTAAAACCTAAATAAAACACCTCGAAATATCATGAAATTTTGTCACAACATAGCCCTAGGTGCCTGCAACACTCGACCAAAATTTCATCAACAAATACTTATCCAATTATTTACCGCTTAAATTCTCTTAGAACTGGTCCAGAATAGTTCGGGTTTGCCCAATTCTCAAAAACTTGTTCGACTAAATAGCAAAATTTCTTCAAAAATAATGAATCTTTCCAGTATTAAATTAGACCAAAAGTAGTCCAATTTTAAGCAAATAAACACTCATAAATTCGTTGTATGCTAGGAGAACGAATTGCCCAAAGTTTACCCGAAAACCTGCTCGAATCCGCCCGGACAATTAGCTCTGAATGTTTTGATTGCTGCGACTTCTTTACTGATCGGAACGGACTGCAATTTTGAGACAACGTAGCCCTGTATGTTAGCTTTCCACGGAACAAAGAAAATCCAAATTCCGATGTTACACGCACCCCCACGCTCCATTTTACCGGAGTCGCTCTGATACCATTTGATATGATTATGCGAACGAAATCTGCTTAGTTTCGAATAACCTTCACTCAGTTAATCTCCACTAAGGGTTCTAATCATTTTTAGGGCTTCACTCACCTTAAACCTGAATTAGGAATAGTTTTAGATAATTTGATTTAGCTTCGCTCACTAAACAACTCACCTAAGCTTAATCAAAACTTCACTCGTTTAAATCAAGGATCTTGTAATTTAGGTTCACTCCCTAAAAACAAAGACAAATCTGGAAAATCCGTCCAAATTCAATAGCAAACTCACGTTTAACTTAACAAAAAATCAGCCTTAAATAATACAATTATCCTAAACCAAACTGAACTAGGCAAACACAAAAGATAAACAAAAACCAACAAACTAAACTTATCAAAAACACACGTCTAATGCTAATTGAATCCTAATGCAAATGAATTCTAAGCAAACAAAGATGACTCCATGATTAAGGGAATTAGACTCCTAAACATAATAGGATCCCTTCATCATTCACACTCCTAAACCAAGTAGAACAAGCTCAACTCGGCGCCTACTAACTAGACTTCTATGCAAGATATAACTCCACTCCAATTAGAATCCTAATCCAACTAGGGTTTGGAATTCTAACCCAACTAGAATTATAACCAAAATAAAACTTAAAGACTCCTAATAGAACTAGGAATTCTAATCCTACTAGGATTATGATTTCAAGAGTCCTATTCCTACTAGAATTAGGAAACTACCAAGACTCCAAACATAATTATGAGTACTTTGCAACCTTCTTTTCTAAGAGAGACTAAGCTATTCAAATCCACATCATACTCTCCCTCTTAGAAACAAACTTGTCCTCAAGTTTCTTCAAGTAATCCACGATATCATCCATATTTGATGTCCATTATCTAAAAGAACAAGGTTGCTATGAACAGTCACACTTCCTTCACGAACATGCTAACATGCACCAAGATCCAAACATAAAATTATGAAGAACCAACGTGAGAAACACATAGATGTGTGATGAGCAACATGCTTGATCATATTCGATGCTTGCGGACATGCATGAGTAACAACCACATCTTGGAAGAAAGAACCTTCGAGAAGTGTATCAATATCATGTACCCCACACTCGGATGTAGCTTGTGTCACATCTTTAATGTCCGAGATTAAATCTTTGTTATTTGCACAATCCAAAGATTCAGTTTTTTATTCATCTTCAACCTCAACAAAAATTGAATCTGAAACTACTTCCTCTATGTTGCAAGGAACATCTTCAAGATCTGACCGTTCTTTGTTTGCTAGATATTATTGTTGCCAAAAAAAATTAACCCTTTTTGCCGCTTCTTGCATCCGTACAAGAGCTTGCATGAGTCTCCATGTTGAATCATATTCATCCATTCACTAGTGGAATAAAGTTCAACCGCTGCGGTCAAAACCGGGCTTACCGCTGCAATTTTTGGCCGCAACGGTTGGACTAGCAACGGTAGCCAAATTTTAGCTGCTGCGGTTCTGAACCGCATCAGTTAATAATTTACAGCTGCGGTTTTGACCCAAAACCGCTGTGGTTAATCTATTAACTGCTGCGGTTCTGACCCAAAACAGCAGCGGTAAATGATTAACTGCTGCGGTTTTGGGTCAAAACCGCAACGGTTAACCACCCCAAAAACCAAAAAAAATATTCTTATTTTTGCATTTTTTCATTATTAATAAATAGAAAATCAATAATATATATCAATAATCATTTTATTATGCATATTATGCTCAATTGAAGCATAAGTATAAATAATTAGATACATATGAATATTAACAACTATAATCTAGCTAAGTATGCATATATTACATGGCTAAGTCTGCATTTTCCATCAGGAGCTTTGCTCTGTGTTATAGCTAAATTCTTTCTTCAATCCTTGTACTGTTGTCAGGCTCTTTCTACCATTCCTTTGTTGTACACGGATGTGCACATAATCTTTTTATCCAGTATCAGAGATCTCAGCATTTGCATCAACAAAAGGATCTGAATTTTTATCCAGCACCAGAACAATTGAAAAAAACAAATATATTAGGCATCAAACTTGTCAGATTAGATGTGAAAGCACACATTGCATAGGAGACATTCTATAGCAAGTTTACCATGAATATTCAGACAATAAGCCATACAACAAGCCATAAACAAAAAACCCGAGGCACGGTACAAGAACTACTATAAAAAAGCAATAGTTCAATTATCATACCGTGTTGAGAACTCCGCAATATTATAAGGAACATGTGAACCCTGACTCTTAAAATCATCACCCAAGAAGTCCTAAAAAAATTGTTCACGTGTATTAGTATCAAACAAAGTTAAAAGGGTAGCCACATGAAGGTATGGACCTCTCTTGAATAGAGCTAATCAAATTACCTGTGATATTCCACTCATTGAGAACCCATCACGGAAAGATTGGCTAGGTCCTTGAACAGGCATCTGACATTCAGCATAACCAACACCATTCAACATAACAAACATTCAAACCAACAAGAAAAAACAATAAATAAATAAAAAAAATCATTCAAAATTACTAACATTAGAAACAAAACCAAGTTGTGACAATGGACCACCAACAGAAGGTTGGCCATTGGGACTTTCCAGTGGAAAGTTGAAACTAGGCCTAAGACTTCCAATAGGTTGTTGTGAGCCTTGTTGGTGTTGTAAATGACTTCCAATGGGAGTAGAACTGCCACGGCCAGCACCAAAACCGCGGCTACCAGGCTGAGGGACTTGAGGAACTGCTCCAACAGGACCGTGTACCATAATGGACAAGCCACTATATCTTCAACAATTCAACATCCGTAAGCAATTAAAAAGTTACAAATCCCTTCTTTTCTTGATCTTAAGTACAAAACGTTTCACAAGCAAACGAATGCCAAACCAAAATCCTGATTATTTAAAACAGAAAAAACAGATACACCCTTCACACCATATAAAGATTAGTCATTCAACAAACACAAGGATTAAAAAAGACAAAAAGAATATAAATGATGTATTAGATATTTTATGTAGCTATCGAAATAAATGAACATATATCACAATTGAATGAGGGAAACCAAAAGCATCATGATAAACAAAGTGCATAGGTTAAATTAATATGTGCAGACATTGATCAACATCTCACAGTAGAAAGTAAGAACATTGATGTGGGATGAAGATACTCGTCTCTTGACACGAAAAGTGATATTGGTGTAATGATCTCAATGCATAACAAAGAACTGTCTCATGAAACCCATATTTACTGTCTCAGGTCCCAAATCTAATGGTCACCTTTTAGCAAAGTGTATGAGACTCAAGATTCTTAGTTGTGAAGCTCTTTCATCTATTTCTACAAAAAATTAAGTTTGAACAACATGTCTAAGAAAACATTGCAAAGAGATGTCGGGAACCAAAAAGGAACAACTTAAGGAAGCCCAGCAAAGGTGGGAAGATCAGCCAGGTTACTATCCATCATTCTTAAGATACATGCAAAAAATGCTTACAGCTTAACACATCCGGTGCTAAAGTTTTATGGATCACATTTTGATCTCGAATATAGTTCAAGTGGGCACATCTCAAAACGAGCACCTATATGTAATTATATGTAGGCCAACTTACAATACAAAGAAAGGATGTACCAAGTAAAAGGCAATATGATCATCACAAGGAACCACGTGTGTAGCTATTGAGCCAAGTGATATTGTGACACAACCATACAGTACACTCGATACAGACAAACTAACAACCAGGAGACTTGCCACCTCCCCCAGAATATCCAAATGAAAACTCCAACATTTTCTATATATATATATAGACAACTCTAAAAAAAAGCAGCACAAATAACGTCAATAAACAATCCAGAAAGATAACCTGGTGTTCATTACTCCTGACACAAGATAAAATGATGTAATCCTTTTCTCTTCCCTGAAAAGAATCCGCACTTGCCACCTGTAAAAAATGAATAAAAAAGCAATCAAATTGTGTGTATATACCAAACTATCAAGTATAAACTATAAACAAAGAACTGAGGGCCATATCTCAAACTTTACCTCAATTTCCTTGTAAAGTTGCTGCCTGAGCGCACCATTTCTTACCAAAGAACAACAATAAGGGCATTAGCAACTGCAAATAACACTAGTCCTAAATTAGAAACTAAACTTCTAATGGTAAACAAACTGCAAAATTTAAGTCTTGAAACCTGAATAAACCTTTGGAATCCTGAATTTCTTTCCTCGAAAGAAACTTGAATTGAGCAGATACGAAACTGAACTTTTTAGATAGAAAACAAAATTATAGTGGATGAATACGGACCTGTAATCTAGAGAGAGATGCATAACATTCAATATCCAGCATTAACAAAAACATTAACCCTAGATCTAATTGAAAATCAAAACGAAAAATGAAATTACAAATGAATTAAATTACAAGAAAACAAAAATAAAATTACAGGAAGGTGTGAGACGGCGACAGACCTTGTGTAAGAAAGCGACGGTGAGCGAGTGAAGGCTGAGAGAGGACGACGAGCGACGGTGAGCGAGTGCAGAACCGCCACGAAATCTTCGCATTTCGTTGCTTCGCCTGATCTGGTGGCGATTCGTTGCCAAAAACCGCCACGAATTCTTCGTATTTCGTTGCTTCGCCTGATCTGGTGGCGATTCGTTGCCAAGAACCGCCACGAATTCGTTCCAAGAGTGCGAGAGGAGTGCTAGAGGAGGATTGAGTGAGGAAAGATAAGAGAAGCGAGGAGTGGCGCCGTGAAGATTAGGAGATCGGCGACGACGAGAGATGGATTAGGAGGAGCGATTGAAGAAAGACATTTGGATGAGAGAGAGGGATGACGGATGATTGGATGATAGATCAAAGATCAGGTGAGCAGTGAAGAAGATATTTGGGCTTAAAAGAGATTTGGGCTGAAAATAAGGGGGAAAAAAATAGTATTAACCGCTGCGGTTCACCGAACAGAAACGGTTAACAGAGAACCGCAGTGGTTTTCTGTTAACCGTTTCGGTTTTCTGAGAACCGCAGCGGTTTATGTTCCCAAATTTCCCACCCAAAATTTCAAGGATTTACCGCTGCGGTTCTCTTAAGGACCGCAGCGGTTGTGTTGTGACATATAGCTTTTTTTCCACTAGTGATTCGAACCAAACAATAACCAACTGTAGTTTTTCCCGTAAACTGCCCAGAAATGTCACTAAGAGTTCGAGTTCTAAAACCTAAATAAAACACCTCGAAATATCATGAAATTTTGTCACAACATAGCCCTAGATGCCTGCAACACTCGACCAAAATTTTATCAACAAATACTTATTCAATTATTTGCCGCTTAAATTTTCTTAGAACTGGTCCAGAATTGTTCGGGTGTGCCCAATTCTCAAAAACTTGTTCTACTAAATAGAAAAAGTTCTTCAAAAATAATGAATCTTTCCAGTATTAAATTAGACCAAAAGTAGTCCAATTTTAAGCCAATAAACACTCAAAAATTCGTTGTATGCTAGGAGAACGAATTGCCTAAAGTTTACTTGAAAACTGCTCGAATCCGCCTGACAATTAGCTCTGAATGTTTTGATTGCTGCGACTTCTTTACTGATCGGAACGGACGACAATTTTGAGACAACGTAGCGCTGTATGTTAGCTTTCCACAGAACAAAGAAAATCCAAATTCCGATGTTACACGCACCCCCACGCTCCATTTTACCGGAGTCGCTTTGATACCATTTGATATCATTCCGCGAACGAAATATGCTTAGTTTCGAATAACCTTCACTCAGTTAAACTCCACTAAGGGTTCTAATTCATTTTAGGGCTTCATTCACGTTAAACCTGAATTAGGAATGGTTTTAGATGATTTGATTTAGCTTCGCTCACAAAAGAACTCACCTAAGCTTAATCAAAACTTCACTCGTTTAAATCAAGGATCTTGTAATTTAGGTTCACTCCCTAAAAACAAAAACAAATCTGGAAAATCCGTCCAAATTCAATAGCAAACTAACGTTTAACTTAACAAAAAATCAGCCTTAAATAATACAATTATCCTAAACCAAACTGAACTAGGCAAACACAAAAGATAAACAAAAACCAACAACACTAAACTTATCAAAAACACACGCCTAATGCTTATTGAATCCTATTGAAAATGAACTCTAAGCAAAAAGCATGACTCCATGATTAAGGGAATTAGACTCCTAAACATAATAGGATCCCTTCATCATTCACACTCCTAAACCAAGTAGAACAAGCTCAACTCGGCGCCTACTAACTAGACTTCTATGCAAGATATAACTCCACTCCAATTAGAATCCAAATCCAACTAGGGTTTGGAATTCTAACCCAACTAGAATTATAACCAAAATAAAACTTAAAGACTCCTAATAGAACTAGGAGTTCTAATCCTACTAGGATTATGATTTCAAGAGTCCTATTCCTACTAGAATTAGGAAACTACCAAGACTCCTAACATAATTATGAGTACTTTGCAACCTTCTTTTCTAAGAGAGACTAAGCTATTCAAATCCACATCATACTCTCCCTCTTAGAAACAAACTTGTCCTCAAGTTTCTTCAAGTAATCCACGAAATCATCCATATTCGATGTCCATGATCTAAAAGAACAAGGTTGCTATGAACAGTCACACTTCCTTCACGAACATGCCAACATGCACCCAGATCCAAACATAAAATTATGAAGAACCAACGTGAGAAACACATAGATGTGTGATGAGCAACATGCTTGATCATATTCGATGCTTGCGGACATGCATGAGTAACAACCACATCTTGCAAGAAAGAACCTTCGAGAAGTGTATCAATATCATGTACCCCACACTCGGATGTAGCTTGTGTCACATCTTTAATGTCCGAGATTAAAACTTTGTTATTTGCACAATCCAAAGATTCAGTTTTTTATTCATCTTCAACCTCAACAAAAATTGAATGTGAAACTACTTCCTCTATGTTGCAAGGAACATCATCAAGATCTGACCGTTCTTTGTTTGCTAGATATTATTGTTGCCTCAAAAAATTAACCCTTTTTGCCGCTTCTTGCATCCGTACAAGAGCTTGCATGAGTCTCCATGTTGAATCATATTCATCCATTCGAACCAAACAACAACCAACTGTAATTTTTCCCGTAAACTGCCCAGAAATGTCACTAAGCGTTCGAGTTCTAAAACCTAAATAAAACACCTCGAAATATCATGAAATTTTGTCACAACATAGCCCTAGGTGCCTGCAACACTCGACCAAAATTTCATCAACAAATACTTATTCAATTATTTGCCCGCTTAAATTCTCTTAGAACTGGTCCAGAATAGTTCGGGTTTGCCCAATTCTCAAAAACTTGTTCTACTAAATAGAAAAAGTTCTTCAAAAATAATGAATCTTTCCAGTATTAAATTAGACCAAAAGTATTCCAATTTTAAGCCAATAAACACTCAAAAATTCGTTGTATGCTAGGAGAACGAATTGCCAAAAGTTTACCTGAAAACTGCTCGAATCCGCTTGACAATTAGCTCTGAATGTTTTGATTCCTGCGACTTCTTTACTGATCGGAACGGACGGAAATTTTGAGACAACGTAGCCTTGTATGTTAGCTTTCCACAGAACAAAGAAAATCCAAATTCCGATGTTACACGCACCCCCACGCTCCATTTTACCGTAGTCGCTCTGATACCATTTGATATGATTCCGCGAACGAAATATGCTTAGTTTCGAATAACCTTCACTCAGTTAATCTCCACTAAGGGTTCTAATTCATTTTTTGGGCTTCATTCACCTTAAACCTGAATTAGAAATGGTTTTAGATGATTTGATTTAGCTTCGCTCACTAAACAACTCACCTAAGCTTAATCAAAACTTCACTCGTTTAAATCAAGGATCTTGTAATTTAGGTTCACTCCCTAAAAACAAAAACAAATCTGGAAAATCCGTCCAAATCCACATCATACTCTCCCTCTTAGAAACAAACTTGTCCTCAAGTTTCTTCAAGTAATCCACGAAATCATCCATATTCGATGTCCATGATCTAAAAGAACAAGGTTGCTATGAACAGTCACACTTCCTTCACGAACATGCCAACATGCACCAAGATCCAAACATAAAATTATGAAGAACCAACGTGAGAAACACATAGATGTGTGATGAGCAACATGCTTGATCATATTCGATGCTTGTGGACATGCATGAGTAACAACCACATCTTGGAAGAAAGAACCTTCGAGAAGTGTATCAATATCATGTACCCCACACTCGGATGTAGCTTGTGTCACATCTTAAATGTCCTAGATTAAATCTTTGTTATTTGCACAATCCAAAGATTTAGTTTTTTATTCATCTTCAACCTCAACAAAAATTGAATCTGAAACTACTTCCTCTATGTTGCAAGGAACATCTTCAAGATCTGACCGTTCTTTGTGTGCTAGATATTGTTGTTGCCTCAATAAATTAACCCTTTTTGCCGCTTCTTGCATCCGTATAAGATCTTGCATGAGTATCCATGTTGAATCATATTCATCCATACGAACCAAATAACAACCAACTGTAATTTTTCCCGTAAACAGCCCAGAAATATCACTAAGAGTTCGAGATCTAAAACCTAAGTAAAACACCTCGCAATATCATGAAATTTTGTCACAACATAGCCCTAGGTGCCTGAAACACTCGACCAAAATTTCATCAACAAATACCCATCCAATTATTTTCCGCTTAAATTCTCCCAGAACTGGTCCAGAATAGTTCGGGTTTGCCCAATTATCAAAAACTTGTTCGACTAAATAGCAAAAGTTCTTCAAAAATAATGAATCTTTTCAGTATTAAACTAGACCAATAGCAGTCCAATTTTAAGCCAATAAACACTCAAAAATTCGTTGTATGCTAGGAGAACGAATTGCCCAAAGTTTACCTGAAAACAGCTCGAATCCGCCAGACAATTAGCTCTGAATGTTTTGATTGCTGCGACTTCTTTACTGATCAGAACGGACTAAAATTTTGAGACAATGTATCCCTGTATGTTACCTTTCAACAGAATCAAGAAAATCAAATTCCGATGTAACACGCACCCCCATGCTCCATTTTACCGGAGTAGCTCTGGTAAGATTTGATATGATTCCGCGAACGGAATCTACTTAGTTTCGAATAACCTTCACTCAGTTAATCTCCACTAAGGGCTCTAATTCATTTTTAGGGATTCACTCACCTTAAACATGAATTAGGAATGGTTTTAGATGATTTGATTTAGCTTCACTCACTTAACATCTCACCTAAGCTTAATCTAAACTTCACTCGTTTAAATCAATGATCTTGCAATTTAGGTTCACTCCCTATAAATAATAACAAATCTGGAAAATTAGTCCAAATTCAATAGCAAACTCACGTTTAACTTAAAAAAAACTCTAATTATTATTATGGCCGAAATCAGCCTTAAATAGTACAATAATCCTAAACCAAACTAAACTAGGCAAAAACAAAAGATAAACAAAAACCAACAAACTAAACTTATCAAAAACACACACCTAATGCTAATAGAATCCTAATGCAAATGAACTCTAAGCAAACAGCATGACTCCATGATTAAGGGGATTAGACTCCTAAACATAATAGGATCCCTTCATCATTCACACTCCTAAACCAAGTAGAACAAGCTCAACTTGGTGCCTACTAACTAGACTTCTATGCAAGATATAACTGCACTCAAATTAGAATCCTAATCCAACTAGGGTTTGGAATTCTAACCCAACTAGAATTATAACAAAAATAAAACTTAAAGACTCCTAATCGAACTAGGAGTTCTAATCCTACTAGGATTAGGATTTCAAGAGTCCTATTCCTACTAGAATTAGGAAACTACCAAGACTCCTAACATAATTATGAGTACTATGCAACCTTCTTTTCTAAGAGAGACTAAGCTATTCAAATCCACATCATACTCTCCCTCTTAGAAACAAACTTGTCCTCAAGTTTCTTCAAGTAATCCACGAAATCATCCATATTCGATGTCCATGATCTAAAAGAACAAGGTTGCCATGAACAGTCACACTTCTTTCACGAACATGCCTACATGCACCAAGATCCAAACATAAAATTATGAAGAACCAACGTGAGAAACCCATAGATGTGTGATGAGCAACATGCTTGATAATATTCGATGCTTGCGGACATGCTTGAGTAACAGCCACATCTTGGAAGAAAGGACCTTCGAGAAGTGTATCAATATCATGTACCCCACACTCGGATGTAGCTTGTGTCACATCTTTAATGTCCAAGATTAAATCTTTGTTCTTTGCACAATCCAAAGATTCAGTTTTTAATTCATCTTCAACCTCAACAAAAATTGAATCTGAAATTACTTCCTCTATGTTGCAAGGAACATCTTCAAGATGTGACCGTTCTTTGTTTGTTAGATATTGTTGTTGCCTCAAAAAATTAACCCTTTTTGCCGCTTCTTGCATCCGTACAAGAGCTTGCATGAGTCTCCATGTTGAATCATATTCATCCATACGAACCAAACAACAACCAACTGCAATATTTTCCCGTAAACTGCCCAGAGTCACTAAGAGTTCGAGATCTAAAACCTAAATAAAACACCTCGAAATTTCATAAAATTTTGTCACAACATAGCCCTAGGTGTCTAGAACACTCGACTATAATTTCATCAACAAATACACATCCAATTTTTTGCAGTCGTAATTCTCCCAGAACTGATCCAGAATAGTTCGGGTTTCCCAAATTATCAAAAACTTGTTCGACTAAATAGCAAAAGTTTTTCAAAAATTATGAATCTTTCCAGTATTAAACTAGACAAAAAGTAGTCCGATTTTAAGCCAATAAACACTCAAAAATTCGTTGTATGCTAGGAGAACGAATTGCCCAAAGTTTACCTGAAAACTGCTCGAATCAGCCAGACAATTAGCTCTGAATGTTTTGATTGTTACGACTTCTTTACTAATCGGCATGGACTAAAATTTTGAGACAATGTATCCCTGTATGTTAGCTTTCAACAGAATCAAGAAACTCCAAATTCCGATGTCACACGCACCCCCACGCTCCATTTTACCGGAGTAGCTCTGATACCATTTGATATGATTCCGCGAACGGAATCTGCTTAGTTTCGAATAACCTTCACTCAGTTAATCTCCACTAAGGGTTCTAATTCATTTTTAGGGCTTCACTCACCTTAAAAATGAATTAGGAATGGTTTTAGATGATTTTATTTAGCTTCACTCACAAAACAACTCACCTAAGCTTAATCTAAACTTCACTCGTTTAAATCAATGATCTTGTAATTAAGGTTCACTTCCTAAAAACAATAACAAATCTGGAAAATCAGTCCAAATTCAATAGCAAACTCACGTTTAACTTTAAAAAAAAACTCTAATTATTATTATGGCCGAAATCAGCCTTAAATAGTATAATAATCCTAAACCAAACTGAACTAGACAAACACAAAAGATAAACAAAAACCAACAAACAAAACTTATCAAAAACACACGCCTAATGCTAATAGAATCCTAATGCAAATGAACTCTAAACAAACAGCATGACTCCATGACTAAGCTATTCAAATCCACATCATACTCTCCCTCGTAGAAACAAACTTGTCCTCAAGTTTCTTCAAGTAATCCACGAAATCATCCATGTTCGATGTCCATGATCTAAAAGAACAAGGTTGCCATGAACAATCACACTTCCTTCATGAACATGCCTACATGCACCAAGATCCAAACATAAAATTATGAAGAACCAACGTGAGAAACCCATAGATGTGTGATGAGCAACATGCTTGATCATATTCGACGCTTGCGGACATGCATGAGTAACAAACACATCTTGGAAGAAAGAACCTTCGAGAAGTGTATCAATATCATGTACCCCACACTCTGATGTAGCTTGTGTCAAATCTTTAATGTCCATGATTAAATCTTTGTTCTTTGCACAATCCAAAGATTCAGTTTTTAATTCATCTTCAACCTCAACAAAAATTGAATCTGAAATTACTTCCTCTATGTTGCAAGGAACATCTTCAAGATCTGACCGTTCTTTGTTTGCTAGATATTGTTGTTGCCTCTAAAAATTAACCCTTTTTGCCGCTTCTTGCATTCGTACAAGAGCTTGCATGAGTCTCCATGTTGAATCATATTCATCCATACGAACCAATCAACAACCAACTGTAATTTTTTCCCGTAAACTGCCCAGAGTCACTAAGAGTTCGAGATCTAAAACCTAAGTAAAACACCTCGAAATTTCATGAAATTTTGTCACAACATAGCCCTAGGTGTCTGGAACACTCGACTATTATTTCATCAACAAATACACATCCAATTGTTTGCAGTCGTAATTCTCCCAGAACTGATCCAGAATAGTTCGGGTTTGCCAAATTATCAAAAACTTGTTCGACTAAATAGCAAAAGTTCTTCAAAAATTATAAATCTTTCCAGTATTAAACTAGACCAAAAGTAGTCGAATTTTAAGCCAATAAACACTCAAAAATTCGCTGTATGCTAGGAGAACGAATTGCCCAAAGTTTACCTGAAAATTGCTCGAATCCGCCAGACAATTAGCTCTGAATGTTTTGATTGCTGCGACTTCTTTACTGATCGGCATGGACTAAAATTTTGAGACAACGTATCCTTGTATGTTAGCTTTCAACAGAATTAAGAAAAGCCAAATTCCGATGTCACACGCACCCCCACACTCCATTTTACCGGAGTTGCTCTGATACCATTTGATATAATTCCGTGAACGGAATCTGCTTAGTTTCGAATAACCTTCACTCAGTTAATCTCCACTAAGGGTTCTAATTTATTTTTAGGGCTTCACTCACCTTAAACATGAATTAGGAATGGTTGTAGATGATTTTATTTAGCTTCACTCACCAAACAACTCACCTAAGCTTAATCTAAACTTCACTCGTTTAAATCAATGATCTTGTAATTAAGGTTCACTCTCTAAAAACAATAACAAATCTGGAAAATCAGTTCAAATTCAATAGCAAACTCACGTTTAACTTAAAAAAATCTAATTATTATTATGGCCGAAATCAGCCTTAAATAGTACAATAATCCTAAACCAAACTGAACTAGGCAAACAAAAAAGATAAACAAAAAAAAAAAACAAACTAAACTTATCAAAAACACACGCCTAATGCTAATAGAATCCTAATGCAAATGAACTCTAAGCAAACAGCATGACTCCATGATTAAGGGAATTAGAATCCTAAACATAATAGGATCCGTTCATCTTTCACACTCCTAAGCCAAGTAGAACAAGCTCAACTTGGTGCCTATTAACTAGACTTCTATGCAAGATATAACTCCACTCAAATTAGAATCCTAATCCAACTAGGGTTTGGAATTCTAACCCAACTAGAATTATAACCAAAATAAAACTTAAAGACTCCTAATAGAACTAGGAGTTCTAATCCTACTAGGATTAGGATTTCAAGAGTCCTATTCCTACTAGAATTAGGAAACTACCAAGACTCCTGACAGAATTATGAGTACTTTGCAACCTTCTTTCCAAGAGAGACTAAGCTATTCAAATCCACATCATACTCTCCCTCGTAGAAACAAACTTGTCCTCAAGTTTCTTCAAGTAATCCACGAAATCATCCATATTCGATGTGCATGATCTAAAAGAACAAGGTTGCCATGAACAGTCACACTTCCTTCACGAACATTCCTACATGCACCAAGATCCAAACATAAAATTATGAAGAACCAACTTGAGAAACCCATAGATGTGTGATGAGCAACATGCTTGATCATATTCGATGCTTGCGGACATGCATGAGTAACAGCCACATCTTAGAAGAAAGAACCTTCGAGAAGTGTATCAATATCATGTACCCCACACTTTGATGTAGCTTGTGTCACATCTTTAATGTCCAAGATTAAATCTTTGTTCTTTGCACAATCCAAAGATTCAGTTTTTAATTCATCTTCAACCTCAACAAAAATTAAATCTGAAATTACTTCCTCTATGTTGCAAGGAACATCTTCAAGATCTGACCATTCTTTGTTTGCTAGATATTTTTGTTGCCACAAAAAATTAACCCTTTTTGCCGCTTCTTGCATCCATACAAGAGCTTGCATGAGTCTCCATGTTGAATCATATTCATCCATACGTACCAAACAACAACCAACTGCAATTTTTTCCCGTAAACTGCCCAGAGTCACTTAGAGTTCGAGATATAAAACCTAAGTAAAACACCTCGAAATTTCATGAAGTTTTGTCACAACATAGCCCTAGGTGTCTGAAACACTCGACTATAATTTCATCAACAAATACACATCCAATTGTTTGCAGTCGTAATTCTCCCAGAACTGATCCAGAATAGTCCGGGTTTACCAAATTATCAAAAACTTGTTCTACTAAATAGCAAAAGTTCTTCAACAATTATGAATCTTTCCAGTATTAAAATATACCAAAAGTAGTCCGATTTTAAGCCAATAAACACTCAAAAATTCGTTGTATGCTAGGAGAACGAATTGCCCAAAGTTTACTTGAAAACTGCTCGAATCCGCCAGACAATTAGCTCTGAATGTTTTGATTGCTGCGACTTCTTTACTGATCGGCATGGACTAAAATTTTGAGACAATGTATCCTTGTATGTTAGCTTTCAACAGAACCAAGAAAATCAAAATTCCGATATCACACGCACCCCCACGCTCCATTTTACCGGAGTAGCTCTGATACCATTTGATATGATTCCGCGAACGGAATCTGCTTAGTTTCGAATAACCTTCACTCAGTTAATCTCCACTAAGGGTTCTAATTCATTTTTAGGGCTTCACTCACCTTAAACATGAATTTGGAATGGTTTTAGATGATTTTATTTAGCTTCACTCACAAAACAACTCACCTAAGCTTAATCTAAACTTCACTCGTTTAAATCAATGATCTTGTAATTAAGGTTCACTCCCTAAAAACAATAACAAATCTGGAAAATCAGTCCAAATTCAATAGCAAACTCATGTTTAACTTAAAAAAAACTCTAATTATTATTATGGCCGAAATCAGCCTTAAATAGTACAATAATCCTAAACCAAACTGAACTAGGCAAACACAAAAGATAAACAAAAACCAACAAACAAAACTTATCAAAAACACACGCCTAATGCTAATAGAATCCTAATGCAAATGAACTCTAAGCAAACAGCATGACTCCATGATTAAGGGAATTAGACTCCTAAACATAATAGGATCCCTTCATCATTCACACTCCTAAACCAAGTAGAACAAGCTCAACTTGGTGCCTACTAACTAGACTTCTATGCAAGATATAACTCCACTCAAATTAGAATCCTAATCAAACTAGGGTTTGGAATTCTAACCCAACTAAAATTATAACCAAAATAAAACTTAAAGACTCCTAATAGAACAAGGGGTTCTAATCCTACTAGGATTCGGATTTCAAGAGTCCTATTCCAACTAGAATTAGGAAACTACCAAGACTCCTAACAGAATTATGAGTACTTTGCAATCTTCTTTTCTAAGATAGATTAAGCTATTCAAATCCACATCATACTCTCCCTCGTAGAAACAAACTTGTCCTCAAGTTTCTTCAAGTAATCCACGAAATCATCCATATTCGATGTGCATGATCTAAAAGAACAAGGTTGCCATGAACAGTCACACTTCCTTCACGAACATGCCTACATGCACCAAGATCCAAACATAAAATTATGAAGAACCAACGTGAGAAACCCATAGATGTGTGATGAGCAACATGCTTGATCATATTTGATGCTTGCGGACATACATGAGTATCAGTCACATCTTGGAAGAAAGAACCTTCGAGAAGTGTATCAATATCATGTACCCGACACTCTTATGTAGCTTGTGTCAAATCTTTAATGTCCAAGATTAAATCTTTGTTCTTTGCACAATCCAAAGATTCAGTTTTTAATTCATCTTCAACCTCAACAAAAATTGAATCTGAAATTACTTCCTCTATGTTGCAAGGAACATCTTCAAGATCTGACCGTTCTTTGTTTGCTAGATTTTGTTGTTGCCTCAAAACATTAACCCTTTTTGCCGCTTCTTGCATCCGTACAAGTGCTTGCATGAGTCTCCATGTTGAATCATATTCATCCATATGAACCAAACAACAACCAACTGTAATTTTTCCCGTAAACTGCCCAGAATTGTCACTTAGAGTTCGAGATCTAAAACCTAAGTAAAACACCTCGAAATTTCATGAAGTTTTGTCACAACATAGCCCTAGGTGTCTGGAACACTCGACTATAATTTCATCAACAAATACACATCCAATTGTTTTTAGTCGCAATTCTCCCAGAACTGGTCTAGAATAGTTTGGGTTTGCCAAATTATCAAAAACTTATTCTACTAAATAGCAAAAGTTCTTCAACAATTATGAATCTTTCCAGTATTAAACTATACCAAAAGTAGTCCAATTTTAAGCCAATAAACACTCAAAAATTCTTTGTATTCTAGGAGAACGAATTGCCCAAAGTTTACCTGAAAACTGCTCGAATCCGCCAGACAATTAGCTCTGAATGTTTTGATTGCTGCAACTTCTTTACTGATCAGAACGGACTGAAATTTTGAGACAATGTAGCCCTGTATGTTTGCTTTCCACAGAACCAAGAAAATCAAAATTCCGAACTCTAAGCAAACTGAACTAGGCAAACACAAAAGATAAACAAAAACCAACAAACCAAACTTATCAAAAACACACACCTAATGCTAATAGAATCCTAATGCAAATGAACTCTAAGCAAACAGCATAACTCCATGATTAAGGGAATTAGACTCCTAAACATAATAGGATCCCTTCATCATTCACACTTCTAAACCAAGTAGAACAAGCTCAACTTGGCGCCTGCTAACTAGACTTCTATGCAAGATATAACTCCACTCCAATTAGAATCCTAATCCAACTAGGGTTTGGAATTCTAACCCAACTAGAATTACAACCAAAATACTCCTAATAGAACTAGGAGTTCTAATCCTACTAGGATTAGGATCTCAAGAGTCATATTCCTACTGGAATTAGGAAACTACCAAGACTCCTAACAGAATTATGAGTACTTTGCAACCTTCTTTTCTAAGAGAGACTAAGCTATTCAAATCCACATCACTATTCGTGGCTCAAGGGCTACTATTTATATCTCACGCACAAAATAACCCTCAGCCGACACACCGCCTCAACCGACCTAGCTGGTCGCGAGGTGCGAGCCTCGTCGCGGGGTGCGACGATGATGCATAATGCTGTAACCGCCCGCACTTCCAAGCTGCTGACTAATCACGCTTAACATACACTAATCACAATCAACACTTAACAAACCTCGAATTTACATTTATTCGCAGCGGAAACATAACCTTACAAATCGATCCTGGATCTGTGGGTCAGGGGCCCACAACAGAACAACGTGAAAACCAAATAACAAATTACGAATACTTCCAAATAAGACATCTAACTGTAACCTCAGCCCACCATTTCATAACATAAAGATCTTCTTCTTGCTCAATAAACATATTCCAAGTCCTCGACATCAACCCTGCAAAATCACTAACAATGAACTCTGCCCCCACCAGGACAGGTTCCAAGAACAAAATCAGAAAAACTGAGTACACACACTATCCAACCAGAAATTCATTTTAGTGGCTTAAAATATAGTTGCGCAGTTTATTACTCATCAAGTGGAACAACCCCAAATTCAAAAAAATTAAAATCAAATAGTTAGCAATGTTTTCATTACAACACCAACAACCCTTAACTAGAAAGTCCGATAAAGAGGACACATACATCTACTTATAGGTAATAAGTTTCTTTCCATAAGGACAAAGTTCAACAACGGTTGAATACATAAGTTCACCCCTAAAATTCATTTTTTTGTGGCTTAAGACCATTCATATACAATTCATGTTAGAATTCAGTATGCCTCACAAGTAATGTGCTTGCTTAAAATTCCAGGATCACTATCCTTGCACAATCGCATTAAAGTAGGTCTATAGCTTTTAATTTATTTGGGTAAAGCGAACACGAATAGAGAGGGGCTCCTTACACAAGGAGCCGACTGTCTCTAAACTAATGGAGGTCGTCACCCCACCGTTTAAATATTTATGCTTGCAAGCCTTAACCAGGATATGTCCCATTTTTAATATCTGCTGGACTTCACCCACCCAGCGAGGGTTCGGAAGGAGATCACCCATCCTTCAAGGGTTGTTGTTCATACCGTACCTTATTTAGTATCGGCCTTTACCCACTTGTATCCGTAGTTTATTTATATAAATAGTTTAAATGCACAGTTTATCAATACCACACGTGTTCCAAAGAAAACATACTCTTCCATGGAGAGGAAAAAGAATCACAACTACTATAGTATCGCTAATCATTGCAAGACTTGAATCATCTTTTGAAATCTTTCGCTTTACGTTAACAATTTCACATATTAGTTAGGTATAAAGATATAAGGAAATAATCAATTCTTTACTGCTTGTGAAAGTCATATTGGCACTTAGTGGGCTCATTTAAACTTTAGAAAAAGGGTTGAGTTAACTTGAACATGTGGAACTTTTGTCAACATAATTGCAGCAAAAACACTGAACTTAAAATGAACATAACTTCCTTCTCGGTACATCGAATTAGGAATTTTCCAAAACTTAACCTCAAGAATTTTTAGGTTATGACCTACTCAAATGAGCAATACCCGCTCCATAACACATAATGAGCAACTCGCTCCACAAATGTTGTTTACTTTCCCCATAAAACAATAACTAACTTATAATCCTTATTTTCTCAATAACACAAACTCGAATCTCAAAATAATCTTACTTACCTCAAATATTTTTTTTAAAGGAAGTAATATACATAAAACGTATTCGAAATCAACTGTCTTTCCGCAGTCGAAACCATAACATAATCAAAATGTAAAATATGTTTCTCAAAGACTTATGAGATAATTAACTATTATCGAGACCCGATTCTAAGCTCGTACAATTAACCTGTAATATTTTACTTGTAGGCTATAAGGTATCTTCTAACACGTTTTGGCAATTCCCTTCATCATAATAGTTTCTCTTTGTACTTGGACTTCCGTCTTTAACTTATAGCATCTAAACTATAGCATTCCAAAATTCTCATGATATGAACTTTCCCCCTTAAAGGTTTTCTTAACCCCCAATACATGAACTCTCATTGCAAGAATATGACCTTATTACAGTATCATAAATCACCTGCAGTTGCTATGGCAAGTCAAAATATCTCACTCCATATTTCCATGTTATAATTGAATAATCTATGATGCAATTTTCCATCTGAACTTTAGTATTTCCCAATACTCAAACTCGTTCCCCTGATCCTTCTTAAATTTATAATTCACAACCATACGTCCCATGTATTTGTACTAAAAGCTCATATTAGTCTTAACACCATATGCATAGTATTGTCATTATATAACTTTAATTACCAAGCTCTCTATTATCTAGATTTATTATTATTATTATTATTTTTCTTCCCAACTTCCATTTATATAATCTTACTCATCTAATAGAAGAAATTATGCTCCAAACTCTTTTACTTGACCCCTTTGCAGATATGATCTTTTATTACATTATCTCTCTCTAATCGATACTCCTCTAAACTACCACCAAGATATGGATCCTTTATTTCACTGATACGACATTCATATCTCAAATCCTACACATCCTCTGAACTCACGAACTCACAAACCTCTCGTAACAACTCCATTAACTCATAAATCAATATTTGACCTTTGAAATTCACATCCAAATTTACTATTCCCTAACTATCTAATCTACGTCCACCACAAAACATCTTCATTCTTAGTTAGAACCTCCCAATAATTACTTCGTCCTTCAATTATGACATCACAAATCTTCATTCTTATATAACCAAGCTCCATAGTATTTCCGGAGATATCTTCGAGTGATACCATTCAGCCTTGTTTATACGCCATAAGTAACTCTTGGGATAGTTGTCTACTTCTAATAATACCCTCAAAGCGACATTTGTATTTCTTAAACAGAACTTCACAAGTACCCATCTCACACCAAACTCATTCTAACTTAGATTCCAAACACCATAAAACATAATTCATCTATGATATTCCATAAAGATATAACTTGTTTTACAAGACTCAATACTTACGTGTTTCCGAACTTAAATCCGAAAATAATGTTCATTAAATTGACCCAAATTTGAGAGACTTTTTCTATGAGAACTTCTTCATAAAAATTTAAGTAGGAGTAAAGATCCTCCCCGTCATTAATAGAACTAGAAAAACCTGATTTATAATTTCACGAGTCCATATTTGCTCATAACTCAAATTCATAATTTTCAAAGTTCATGATCATATATATACTCAAAATCTCAAACCATAATAAAGAGTCTTCATACTCTCAGAATTCCATATAAAACTTATATCGCAAATATTTTGACAATTGTCTTAAACCTGAAATTTTAACTCAACATCCTTGATCAAAATTCCTTTCTTTTTCTCTAAAACTTTCAAATATAACTATAGTTTAAATTAAAAGTGAGTTCATAAAGATATCGAGTCGACGTCCCGACTTAGTTCGTAAATCGGAGTACTTGTTGTGAAACCACTTATATAGTTAGATATACTAAAGATTCTCGCTTTAATTCTCATAGCTACACTTTCATATAAAAGATCAACCTACTAAGCATAGGAAATCTATTATAAATTCGATGTGGAAAACAAGTAGGTTTAATAATATCACACATCTATATTCTTGAAGGATTTAACTACCTCCAATCAGTTCTTCATAAAGATTTCGCTCAATAAACCTCATCACATATTTAGCTTTCGCTCATAGCTTAAAACCAGATATGTAGTCAACAACTCTTGTAAACACACGAACAACACTTTAATAAATTTTGTATTTATATAAAAGGCTTATTAAGCTCAGCACATGAAATCACATAAAACACGGTTAGAGATTCGAAGGTGGAAAACCATGTGTGTACCTTGAAACGATTCCCAATAATTCAACATTCTGGATCACCAACTATAGCTCGAACTTCAGAAATTATCTCCATATACACACTCCAACAACGACCTCAAAACAATAACAATAATCATTAACCATCCTCACAACAATTTAGATAAACAAATTAATTTACTCATACTTTCTAAGCTCTTCCATGAACTAACCACAACCCTTATATGCAACCCATTCTACTAATCCAACTCACAACATCAATATTTAACTCTATTTAATCTCTTTCTTAATACAACCTACTATACTAATCAAACTAAATCCCAATATAAAACTTAATGAAACCCGTTTTCATAACTCCTAAACTTAGTATCAAATATAATCACTCCAACTACAGTAATAATAATAACAAGAAAATGAATTCAAACTTACTCAACTAAGAAATAATTCACCAGAATATAAATCTAAATTAAAATTAAGACTCAATCTAAAAACCCACAATTTATAGCTAATTCTAACTCTTTAAAGAGTAGACATTTACACTTACAACATACGACACTCAAATTCCATAATCCAAATAATATCAATCAAGTAATAACAATCTCATACTCAAATTCCTAATCATGGTCTAATATCAAATAGAACAAAACTCATATCGAAAGAGAGGTTGGAAGGGTTAATACCAAACTATAGAATCAACACAAGGAGGGAGGAGAAGGCAAGAGCACCACCGCGCAGCGGCGGTGACCACCAGCAGCAGCAACACAGGCGACGCACGAGTGAATCGAAGAACAGGACAACATGGCAATAACAACAACACAGCAGCAACGACAACAACCAACAGCGGCGGCTGAACCACAAGTAGCAGCGGCATAGCACAACCGAACAAAACAGGGGAGATGCGAAGAACAGGAGAGCGAAGGATAAGGGAGCAGCAACTGGGGAAACTGGGCTTCGGGATCCGGCAAGCGCCTGACTGGTCAGACGACAGCATGTCCGGCGAGCTTGGGACACCGCCGACGAGAAAAACGAGGGAAGAGAGCAAACTGGGTTGGGGTTTTGGGGTTTCTCACGGGAAGAGAGAGAAATGGGGTTTGGGGGTTTCCTTTTGGGGTTTGAGAAGTGACGAGAAAGATTGAGATGGCTTTTGGGTTCTCCAAATTAGACCGACAAGGGATTAAGTAAATGAAAGGGAATTTGGCTTCCTATTTGGCAAAATATCACTAAACTAAATTTTGGCACTTAAACTCAAATATATAATAATATTAACTTCATAATTGAAAAAATAAATATATTATAATACGACACATAAAAATTCATACTCCACATCTCAATTAAAATAAGATTTTTTGAAACATAATTAACTTAATAAATATTATCAGCATTTAATAACGCTCTTAAAAATTAGGCTATTACAAATGCGTTCAAAGATTACTTCATCAACTATCTTTAAATTGCTTTCTTAGGTTGTTGTATGGTTTTACTTTACTCTTAAAGTGAAGGTTTTACATGTAACCAAAAATATGTCTTTTATTATTTTTTTGTTAGTTAAGTTAGTTAATTCAAATAGTTATTTTAGCTAAGGATCGAAATTCAGTTGTAATTCATTTACTTAAGATCCAAGTAAATGAGTTGTCATGTGTTGTAATAAGGGATGGCTTAGGCGTGTGGTTTTGTAAGATTTATGGAAAGTTTTTGCAAAGCTTTCCTAAATACAATGTTTCCTTAAGTGTGCTAGATTCTAGGCTAGTTTAAGGGGAAAAATTTCCTATTATTTTACTAGAGAAACCTGGCCATGATTTAGCTTGGAGGGCAAGGATTGTTTGCTCATCCTATAAATACATGTGCACGCCTAATCAATAAAAGAGAGTTGAATGAATTGTTTGAGTTATTCGAATGCTGTGTTGCATTGAATATTTGGTCGTCGTACCAAGAACATACAAATCGTGGTTTGTGTGCATCTCATAGTCGAGGTTAGTGAGAGATCCTCTAGTTCTCGAGAGAACAAGAGCCTATCTTTTTATTTTCGTCCATAATTATATAACACCAAAAACAATTTGTACGTTACGCTTCCGCAATCATATCAGTTGGTATCAGAGACAAGGAATCTAAGTCCCCTTGGTGATTAGACGTTCTTGGAGAAGAAGAAAGAAGGAAGAAGAAAATCGCCCGCAATAGATAGATTTTTGAGGTAAGTTTGAACGACTCGTTCTCCCACCTCTGATCGATTTTTTCGGTGATTCTTGATTCTAAACTGGACTACTACTTGTCTAGTTTATTGTCCTAAAATTTCATAAGATTTGAAGTTGATTTTCTATATCTTCGAGACTGATTTATCGAAGTGGTCTAAAACTGGGTGAATCTGGAACGATTTTGGGATAAAAATTAACGGCGAACTGCTGACTTCAATTTTTTGCACAAATTTTGGTCGAGTGTTCAAAACATATAGAACTAGGTCCTGCTAAAATTTGGCGTGAATAAGAGCTATAACAAAGTCACAGAAACCAGAAACATGTGCGTAAACTTTTTGGCAGATTCAATCAGTTCTAAGTTTTCTGTCAGTTTGAAATCTTTGAGTTCAAGTGGATGGAGACAAGAGTTGCAACAGGGTTGTGAAAGACATAAAAGAGAATTACAAGATATTATATGTCCACTAACACTTGAAGAAAGATTAGCACGAATACAAAGGAGTTGCGCGAAGCTTCAAGATTTGGTTCAACAACTACACGAGAAACAACGTGAAGTAAAACAACAACTTCCTTAAGGGCCGAAATTCAGCTAAGGGCCGAAATTCAGTTGTAATTCATTTACTTAAGCTCCAAGTAAATGAGTTGTCATGAGTTGTAATAAGGGATGGCTTAGGCGTGTGGTTTAATAAGATTTATGGAAAGTTTTTGCAAAGCTTTCCTAAATCCAATGTTTCCTTAAGTGTGCTAGATTCTAGGCTAGTTTAAGGGGAAAAGTTTCCTATTATTTTACTAGAGAAATCCAGCCATGATTTAGCTTGGAGGGCAAGGATTGTTTGCTCATCCTATAAATACATGTGCACGCCTAATCAATAAAAGAGAGTTGAATGAATTGTTTGAGTTATTCGAATGATGTGATGCATTGAATATTTGGTCGTCGTACCAAGAACATACAAATTGTGGTTTGTGTGCATCTCCTAGTCGAGGTTAGTGAGAGATCCTCTAGTTCTCGAGAGAACAAGAGCCTATCATTTTATTTTCGTCCATAATTATAAAACACCAACAACAATTCTTACATTACGCTTCCGCAATCATATCAGACGAGCTACTGATTCTCTCTTACGCTGCAGAACTGGGCTGGACGAAGTGGCCGCGAGCCGCGAAAGGAATCGCGAGGTGTGATATTCATGAAATCTCCAGTTGCGAGCCACGAGGATACTCGCGAGGTGCGAGCAGCTACTGCTGTCCGATGAGCTGCTAGCTTCCCACACTACTGGGCTACACAAGGGGCTCGCGACCCGCGATGGTGCTCGCGAGGTGCGATGCTCAGGTGGCGAAATGCGAGCTTTAACACGGGGTGCGACGTGCTGGCTGGTGCATGCTGGCTTCGAGTGCGCTGCTTAGCTTGCGATGCTGCTGGGTTAGTGTGGTGCAGGGATGGAGCGTCGATACTAGGATAGCACAATGTCGACATCTCATAACATGCTTCCGTGCCACCAAGCTCTGATGATGTACTTTCTTGAACACTCAAAGATAACTTCAAATAAACATAGTTCAATTATGTTTCTCCTTAAAAGCTTGGAACCTAGAACATTAACGTTCAATAACTCACAAAACTCCGGACTTCCGCTAAGGTTGATATATATGCAAACGTCAACGATTACGATCGAACTCCTTAGGAAAGTGCACCCAAAATATCATAAGAACACCGTATAACTTGAGCGCATCACGTACAAATTCCAGAGGTGACTCGTAATGGTTAATGGATTAGTTTTTTTTGAAATAAATATATATTTCGTGTCGTCTCTTAGAAAATAGGCGACTTGCATAATAGGATACGTGTCTCTCAAAGGGGCGACTCTAATACTCCAAATAGTTTTAGAGTCGGTAGCTACAGAGTCGCCTCTTAGGTGACACTAAAGACAATTTGGAGGCAACTCGCAAAGGTATTTTTAAAGTAATGGATGAGCTTTTAGGGGCCGCATCAATTTCAATAATGCTTAAAATAACATTTAGAGGGAATCATAATTCAATTGATGCTAAAGAAAACATTTAGGGGGATATGAATTTCATTAATACTAAAACTTACTTTTATGGTGTGTTTGGATACCTTCAATTCATTTCAAATTCTGGATTTGGACAATTAAGATGGACAAAGAATTTCAATTCTAGAATTGATCCAAATCCCCATACAACCAAAAAAAGCCCATACAAGAAAGGATTTCAAATGACATCTCAAACCATTTCATTTGAAATCTCATCACATTTACCCTACTGCTCTCTTCTCTGTTGAGAAAAAAAAACACTACTGCTCTCTTCTCATCTTCTCCCAAGTCATTTTTTTTCCTTTTTTATTTTTTTCTGGTGAACTTCTTTATATGTTTAAATGACAAAACCATACTTTATCTCTCCTCAGCCATAAACATATGGGGTTTCTCGTCCACTCTCTCTCCTCTACCTCACCACCATATTTCATTTCATTCTCTAACTCACCGGAGTTCGCCGACGATTTTATTTGGATGCAGGAGTAATGATGCAATTAATATATTGGTTTCAAAGATTTCAATTTTTATTTGTATTTTAATTTATAAAATGGGTCAAAAAAATTCCTGTAAATAAGCAATCAAAGATGAGTTTTGATTTTCTTTCAATCCCAAATTTATCTTCATATTCGATTCAATTTTGTATAGTTTGATGAATGATATGTTAACCATCTGATTAATATGAAGTTGAGTTTTCATATGATTGAACAACCATGGTTTTTACTTCATCTTCCTCATTCTCATTTTTTCCTTTATTTTTTTATAATGATAAACTTAGAGCCTTGTTATAGTTGTTTTTCATTTTAATTTCTGTAACTAATTTTTCATAATTTGTTATAGCCGATTGGTGAAAAAATCGCTTGTAATGATCAAGTGTGGAATTGAAATTCCAAAGTCTATCCAAACAATGCATTGGATTTGAAATAATGGATTTAGATTTTATAATTTCCCCAAACAATTGATTGGGAATTCAATATTGGGATTTGTAATTCCTAAATTCAAATCCATGAATTCAAATGAAATCAACATTCCCAAACACTACCTTAGGGGAAACCTAGATTTTACTATTGCTATAAAGACGTTTTGGAGGCTACCATTAGTTTATGAATACTAAAAAATACTTTTAAGGGCTACTTAAATTTCACTGATGTTAAAAAAAAGTTTTAGAGGCAACCATTATTTCATCAATGCTAAAGCTACTTTTAGGGGCAACATAGATTTCCTTGATGCTGAAAGAAAAGTTTTAGAAGCAACCATTATTTCATTAATGCTAAAAACTACTTTCGGGGGCAACATAAATTTCTTTTATGCTAAAAAATTAGTTTTAGAGGCAACCATTATTTCATTAATGATAAAAGTACTTTTAGGAGCAACCTAAATTTTATTAATGCTAAAAAGAACTTTTAGAGGCAACCAAAATTAACTAATGCTAAAAAGCACTTTTAGAGGCTATAAATAATTGGTTGCCTCAAGGTGTTGCCTCTATAGGCGAATTTTGTTGTAGTGAAAATTGAAGGTTGAGGATTGGGCTCTTTTCTTTTCATGATATCCCCGTGGATTATCACTATACCATAGATCGTTGAACATTTGACCTTTTAATGCAATGTAGAAGTGATGGCTCGATTTGACTGGAGCCATGATCTCCCTAATAGTAGAGAGAAAGACGTTAGCGCCTCAATGACCACAAAATCCACGTCAAGACTAAGTATTTGTATTCCAGTCAGATGCTGATTATTCTGATTGCTTTCCTAGATGTATTATCGTAGGCACTCAGAACCCTGGTGGTGGGGTTTAGTAATGCTTTACTGTATCCTAGCTCGTAGAGTATTCCCTTTGAGCATATGTTAAATATTGACCCGTTAACCACTAGAATGTTTGACATCATTGATGTAAGTCTAAAAACACCTTCCAAAGGATTGGATGATGATTCTAAACTTAGGGACAATAGAACACTCACTTTGACAAGAAATCACTCCAAACAAGGATAGAAGCCAAAACCCAAGAACACACTCAAAGTTTTGGGGTTCTATGCCAGAGATAAGACTCACTCAATCTCCCCTAGGCTTATCACTCAAGACTCACTCAAAGTAATAAGGGTTAGCTAATACTTGAGACAAACTCAAAGTAAAAACTATAAACACAAAGGTTTTTTTTAATCAAACTCAAAACTGCTTTCTATTGAACATTAGCTCTCCTTAAATAGAGTTAGGAGCAGCAAAAGAAGCCAAGAGACTTCACAACTCAGTTACAAAAACCATCCAAAAGGAGTTTGTGGATGGGATGATGTGCTAAACTTGAGCTTGGTTCCCATCTTCTTCCACAATGTAAGCCAAAAATGACTTAAAAACTTTGTGTCTCTATCACTCACCATGCTCCTTGGAACTCCATGTAAACGAACCACCTCTTTGAAGTACAAAAGGGTCGTTTGAACCGCATCATGAGTAGTATAGCTAGGGATGAAAGGAGCCATCTTTGAGAACCTATCAACCACCACCATCACTGCATCTTTGTTATAATTAGTCCTAGGAAGTCCCGTGACAAAATCAAGACTAATATCCTCCCGTGGTGCTTGTGGTATAGGTAGGGGTAAGTGTTGGCCTTGAGGAAGAGAATGGCCCTTGGCGTGTTGACATGCTGCACATCTCTTCACAATATACTCCACATCTTTCATCAACTTAGGCCAATAGAAATAATCACTCACCAAAGTGTAGGTTTTCTCGATTCCAAAGTGTCCAACAAGGCCACCTTCATGGAATTCTCGAATGAGAGACTCCCTCACACTATGCTTAGGAACGCATAATCTCTTGTTTTTGAAGAGAAACCCATCATATACAGGATAGTCTCCATTAGCATGAACTTGACATTTTGCAAAGAGTTCACCGAAATCCGGATCATCAACATAACTCTCCTTCAAAACCTCCAAGCCAATGACTCGGCTTCTAAGATAATTAAGCAACAAATATCTCCTTGACAAGGCATCAGCACCCTTGTTCATCTTTCCGGATTTGTGCTTGATCACAAAGTGATAAGCTTGCAAAAACTCTACCCATTTAGCATGGCGTGGCTGTAGTTTTTGTTGGCTTTGCAAGTACTTGATCTGAGGGCCTCATGATCCGAATGCAAAATAAACTCTTTTGCAATCAAGTACTGTCTCCAATGATCAAGGGACCTCACAAGAGCATATAACTCTTTGTCATAAGTAGAATACCTCCACTTTGCTTCATTTAGTTTCTCACTAAAGTAGGCTATGGGGCGTCCATATTAAGAATGGACCGCTGCAATACCAACTCTAGAGGCATCACATGCTACCTCAAAAATGTCTTCAAAGCTTGGCAAAGCTACTATAGGGGATGTGGTTAGGCGTAGCTTAACCTCTTCAAAAGCAGCTTGTGCTCGAGGACTCCATTGAAATTGCTTAAGTTTAGTAATCTCAGTGATAGGAGCCATGAGAGTACTAAAATCTCTAACAAATCTTCTACAGAAAGAAGCTAGGCCATGGAAACTTCTTACTTGTTGAATTGAACATAGAATAGGCCATTCTCTAATAGCTTGCACCTTCTTCTCATCCACTTCAATTCCTTCATGTGAAACAAGGAAGCCAGGAAAGGTAACCTGATTTAAGAAGAAATGACACTTCTCAAGGTTTGCATAGAGTTGTTCTTCCTCTAACGCTTCACATACTTGGTGTAGGTGATCAACATGCTCCAACTCATTCTTGCTATACACCAATATGTCATCAAAATACACACAACAAACCGACCAAGAAAAGGCTTCAAGGTTTGGTTCATTAACCTCATGAATGTGCTTGGTGCATTCGACAAGCCAAATGGCATAATAAGCCATTCATACAAGCCTTCCTTTGTCTTAAAGGTTGTTTTCCACTCATCCCCTTCATGAATTCGAATTTGATGATAGCCACTCCTTAGGTCTATTTTTTAATAGACCTTCGAACCATGTAAATCATCTAAAAGATCATTTAACCTAGGAATAGGAAAATGATACTTTATAGTGATCTTGTTGATGGCTCTACTATCAACACACATACGCCAATCACCATTCTTCATAGGCACGAGCAAGGTAGGGACAACACAAGGGCTAAGGGACTCCCTAATCAAGTCTTTCACCTTCAATTCCTCCACTTACCTCCTTATTTCTTCGGTTTCTTTTGGATTGGTTCTAGGAAGACTAACTCCGGGAATAAGGTCAATATTGTGTTGGAAGTATCATTTAGGGGGTAGGCGGGGGATATTTCTTGTGGAAAAACATGCTTAAATTGTTTAAGCAAAGGGGTTAACAAGGGGTGTCGTGGTTCGGTTGGTGGGGGTGGAGTTTGGTCTAAACCACTTAAGATGAGTTCTTAAAATGATTCATACTCATGGTAGGATGATTTGATGAGGGTGGTTAAGGACACTGGTTTCTTTGTTTGATTGGGAGAGGTTTCCTTTTGTCTTGGATACAAAGGAGTTAGTACGATTTTATTTTGATTATTCACAAATGCATATGTGTTCTTATAACCATCATGATTCACCTTCCTATCAAACATCCATGGTCTTCCTAATAAGACATGGCACACATCCATGGGAATGACATCACACCATAATTCTTCTTCATACTCCTTACCAATAGTAAAAGATAGCAATACACGTGAAGAAACATGTATGCCTTTACCTTGGTTCAACCATTGGATCACATAAGGGTTAGTGTGAGGGGTAGTGTTTAGGTTTAGTTTTGTGACTAAGGTTTGAGAAGTTACGTTGGTGCAACTGCCACCATCAATGATCAAGGAGCAAACTTTGCCTCCTATGGTGCACCTAGTATGGAAAATAGCTTCTCGTTGCATTTGATCCTCATTAGTAGCCAAGCCACTAAGAGTTCTCCTCACTACTAAATACTCTCCATCATCTGGTCCTACGTAACGCCCTTCTTCCTCCTCTTCATATTCCTCCTCCTCCTCTACTTTATATCCATCATCTACTGCTTCATACTCCGCAAGAGTTACAACCTTCTTATTAGGACATTCTGAGGCAATGTGCCCTAGCCCTTGACATCTATAGCACCTTCGAGGGGTACTTGATACATTTGGCTTAACATCACTCCTTTAGGGGTGGTTTAGAAGTGTAGGATGTGTTTGGCTTAGAAGGGATTCTGTTTGGCTTAGAGTATGGAGTGGTTTTGCTAAAGGAACGAGAAGTATCCCATTTACCCTTGGATTTGTTTTTGTTTTGGTGTTCAAAATTGTGAGCTAACATAACTAGCTCTTCAAAGGTTGAGTATGATTGCAACTCAACCACATTGGCAATAGAAGGGTCTAAGCCTCCTAAGAATTGCACCAAAGTTTGAGGCTCATCCTCCATTACATCACATTTTATGATGTATGCCTCGAATTCCCTTGCATACTCCTCAACAGTCTTAGTTCCTTAGTTAACGTGATGGAACTTCGAGAAATTTTCTTGCACATAGTATGTTGGCAAGAATTTATGTTTGAGAATTTTCTTCATTTTCTCCTAACTCCTTACTTTCTCCTTTCCCATCCTTTCTCTCTTGGCCCAGACACTTGCCACCAAGTTGAGGCATACTTCCTCAATTTCAATGCTACAAGCTTTACCCTCTTATCCTCCGGAACTTGCTTATAGTCAAACACCCTTTTAATGGTTCTAATCCATTCAACAAACTCATTAGGATCGAGTTTTCCATCATAATCAGGTATATCTACCTTGATATCATTAGAATGTCGACGGTTAGGCCTTCTAGGACGCAAAGTAATGTCACTTGCATCATCCGAGTCATCACCATCTCCACGTTGGTGATTGAGTCTAGTTGAGAGCTGTCTTAATTGATCTTGCAACAAGGCCATACGTGCATCACTCTACCTTCTTTCTTCTTCCAAGGCTCTCAATGTTTCACGCCAATTGGCAGGGGGATTGGCTTCATCTCCCATGACTAAAACAGGTTCAATTTAGGTGGTTTTTGGGCAGTTTTTGTGTTTGCGGTTTTTGGCTATGGTTTGGGACGAGGTTAGGAATGTGTTTGGGGGTTAATGGTGGATGAATTGGTTAGGATTTAAGCTTAGCTCTGATACCAAGATGTTGTATAATTGGAGGTACAACTCAAATTAAACAAGAAGAGATAGAAGAGACAATCGAAAGACTTAAATCCACAAGCTCAATTGAATGGCAAACTCTTAAACTACTTGGATAAGACACACCACCAAGTAATCTAAAAGATCCTAAGAACACAAATTAACTTGCCAAAGTTAATTAAGCATAGGCACTAAACACTTGATTCCAATCCAAGAATGCAAAGTATTAAGTAAAGATAAAAACACTTGGTTTTTGGTTTAAGTCATAAAAGTCATATCATTTCATTGCAAGTCCTTGGACTATTTATAGGCTATTACAACTTAAGCTTTTATGATTTTTGACAAATAAAATAATTTGCTAAAATACGAAAATAAACTACCACTAAGACATGTTAGAACATGGGTTAAAACATGCTAGACATGGCAACTAACTAAACATCCACTAAGCCACAAACGGCTCTATTTGCAACGTGCTAATAGCTTAACTTCTTCCCTATTTGGGTGGCGCCTAACTCCGCTTACAGTGCGTGCTTGGTTGAACTTCAAACACTCCAAACATAGCTGGGACTCTTCCACTTGCACGCCTCAATTGTAGGGTTGTTGTTGAAGATTTGAAAAGTGGGAATGAGAGCTAACAAAGTCCCTATTCTCATGCCACTCACACGCTGCTCCTTATGCATTCTTTGATCCTATTTTGCAGCTTCCTTGTCATTACAACTTAGGCTAACAATGTCGAACTCACAAAGAATAACATAACTCCATTACATGACTCCATTAACGACGAAAGCTAAGAGATAAATTACAACTCAAAACAACTAACATGAAATACATTCATGAACACAACAATGAAAAAGGAAATAACACTCCTAGGGATTTAAGGACTCTCTAACTCTAACTTATTTGAATGAAAACAAACAAAACATAAACTGATATAACTTAATGAATGAAATTAAAGACTTCCATGAAAGAAGCATTTAACTCATCAAGTTTAATGAGAAAGATACAATCACCAACCATATTAACGAGCTTAGTATCTTTAACAATCATTAATGGCGTGGCAGCATCATCACCATCTACAACAATTCCTCTTACTAAAAATCAAATTTATGTCTTTGATTCTTATTCTTATTCTTTATATTATACTAATTCTTATTCTTTATTTTTTGGGAAAAAAACGAAAGTGATTTGTGATTTATTACGATTAAAGGGAACTAACTTGATCAAAAAAATATAATTTATACTAATTGTGGTAATTATTCCCATGGGGAAGATAATTATTCTCTTCACCATTTAGGCATTATCGGACTTTTATCCACTTGTCATAATTTTATTTTTATTTTGTAGACCCGTTGATGATGATTAAGCTTAGGCATAATAACACTTAACACATACTTATTAACATATTAAACACAATGGGCATGGTTTATGACAAAAGGCATGTCATTTAACTAAGTTCATCATTATAATTATCAACTATCATTTCCTAATAATAATCCTAAATGCATAAACAAAGTTCACATCTTAAGCATAGATGTTAGGATTACACAATTAAGGCAAAACGGCACAAGGAGCGTCCGCTCTAGGCGCGAGCGTTCACTCCCGAGTCTTCATAACAAACTGGAAAGTTGCCTGCTAAAACGGAGCTTGCGCTCCAAGGTGGAGCGTCTACTCTAGTCAATAGTGTGCCCTCTTTCATGCGCGACATGCACCACGGCTGCGCCACACACACCATGGATGCGTTGGACACACCATAACTACGGTCGCATATCCTACTAGATTCTCGTCCTTCCTCTTATTTGTATTCTGGAATGGCATTACATGACTCATTAACATCCATTGTCAAGCTGATATTGACGATCGTCACCAACACGTATTTATCGTATTACAAAATCTTCTTTTATCCGTTAATCATAACAGAGGTTCAAAATTTGGTGTCTACATGAAACAAACCCTATTTTTTACTTAATTAGCCTTATGATCATTGAATCCCCGAACAACATTTAGATAACATTCCACTCATCATGCAATGTTTCTCTACATTAGATAGGTTTCAGAACTTATTGATCATTTATTTAAGAAAACTCTTACCAACTCCTAATATATATCAACTTAGAAATATGTCCTCCTACTTCAGCTAAGCATTGTGATACCAACAAAAACGATAAACCCTTATTCTTTATTTAAAATGAGGATGACTAACATAAACCCTTATTTTATGTAAATACGTGAAAGCAAGTACATATAAAGACGTGCTCGGTTTTTTGAAAAATTTCAGGCATTTATATTATCAAGGATGGAACCACTCATCACAAATCTATAAGTTTCTTCCCTTCACATAAAGTTAGTCATGAAATGTACATAATTAAAGGAGTGATCAAGAAAAATAACATGTAGCTACCACTCACCACACATTCAGAATCAACTTTGTTAATACATAGGTTGGAAATAAACCTTCCTTTTTCAAGGAACTATGCTACATCTTTTGTTTGGCAAAGCAATGGAACATTCACCACGCAAACCAAAATTGCCACCTGTTGTTTTTTTGGGACCAATACAAGAGGGAGTGAATTGTATTGCTGGGAACAATGAGCAATTTTTGCGGAATTCAAATAACAACGAGAAAACTAAAGTAAAGAGACAAGAGATATAACGAGGAAAACCTTCTTAGACCTTATAGAAAGTAAAAACCTCGACCCTAAGGAATTTTTAACCAGAACTCATTCACTAATAATAGGTCAACAACTCAGTACAACCTATTCCTCTAGAGTTCCTTCCCTCGTTCCACTAGGAACACTAATCCAACAACAATAACTCAACTGTTGTTACTCGCTCTCACTCTTGACTTCACTCAAAGTCCTGTCCTTAATACAAAATTTCACTCAAAATCCCAACCCCAAACTCAATTACGATACATGAATAAACACTAAGTGAAACTCACAACAAGACTAGAATTATTAACAAGTATGAGAATAGTTATAGGCACTGACACTTGAAAAATGTCTGCTCTCTTAAAATATGTAGTCAGTGATGCTTAGAATAATATGTCAATGAGTTATTTATTGATGAGTAAGTTTACACGAGTAAATTCTTACTTATTTCTAAGTAACTCACTACTTATCTTTTTTCTAGAATAAAGTAACTTCTTTTTTCAAGCCTAAAATCAGATTTTTATTTAAATATCTATTGATAAAATCAATTTTAACAAACTCAAGTAACACTTATCAAAATCCGGTCAAATAGAATAAGAATTATCTTCATAACAAATTACTTGAGATAAATCACAAAATAGATAAAGATAAGATTTTATTTAAACAAAGATAAAATCGGTTTAAAACAAAATCTTTAACTCTAAATAAAACCAAAAGATAAATATAAATAACTGGTTTTATTCTAAACATATTTATTCTCAGTGCCAAATATCTACTCCCATACTAACGTTGATTCCTTAGATTAGAAATTATTTTGTTCCTAAACTTAGGAACCACTCTTTATTCCAGCTTGTTGCTCATTCCTTACAGATGTTCCTATGTTCTACTAAAGACTTTGGGAACTCTGCTTCCAACAACTTCATCAAGTCTTCTGAGGTCCAATACTCCTTGAATTCTTCATTGACCTTGACAAACCTGTTTCATCATCATAAACACTTTGTAGAATATTAGTCCAATAAAGTTTGTCTTTGGTATATGTCATCTTTAAAACTCAAGGTCAACAATTTCCCCCTTTTTGAGGATGACAACAAAGGCAAACTCTATAGAGAAATAAAATAAAAGAGTTTATGATTAATTAAGGCATCTTCGATTTTTTACTGAAATAAATAAGAAAAGAAACACGTGATCAAGAAAAAATTAGTGAATGTAATTTGCCTTATATATTTTCTTGCTTTGTCATCTTCAAAAATATACAGTAAGTCAGAAATAATTGAAAAGCATAAGTAGGAACACAAGCACAGTAACAGAATATGCGAACTTTTGGTTAGCAAGAGTGGGGAATGAAACTTGCTCAAACTGCAATCTTGTAATATGAGCCATCTAAGTGCAAGTTACGAAAAATTAGAGACACAAGTTAAAGCAAAATTAGTCTATTTCATTCACTACTGCAGATGCGTACAAAGAAAGAAGCAAAAAAAATAAAGGGAACTTATGCAAGATCGGATCATCTTTATTTTCTTTCTTAGGATTGTTGCATGGTTTTACTTCACTCTTAAAGTGAAGGATTTACATGTAACCAAAAATATGTCTTTTATTGTTGTTGTTAGTTAAGTTAGTTAATTAAAGTAGTTTATTTAAGATTAGGGCAGAAAATAAAGGAAGGATGAGTAATGATTTTAGGCGTGTGATGATTGTAAGATTTATGGAATATTTTTTAAAGCTTTGCTAAATCAAATGAATATAAAGTTGTGCTAGAGTTGATTAATTGAAATTTCGGACATTTTGTCTTTATAAGGATTGCACGTACTTTTCCAATACTTTATTGTTTTTAGGGAGTGAACCAAAACACAAGAACATTAGTATTAGGCGAGTGAAACCTAAAACTAAGCGAGATTCGAGTGAGTTATTAGTGAGTGAAGCTAATAAACTTTATCTTAAAAGGCGGACTCACTTAAACTTGGGGATCATCGTGAGTTTGATGGAATACAAGATCTAGATGTGTACTTGGAGTTGGAGCGAAAACTTGAGAGAATTTTTGAACACAAGGGCGTTGATGACCATAAGGCTTTCACTTATACCGTGCTTAAATTGTCGAAACTTGCTTCTCTTTGGTTTGATAATATGTAGATGATACGAGAGAGAGAAGGGAAGGAGAAGATTAGTTCATGAGATGACTTGAAATTGAAGTTAAAGAAGCGATTTGCCCAAGAACTTATAAACAAGATTTGTTTCACAAGTTTAATACTTTGCAGCAAGGGAGTATGGATGTTGAGGGATACATCAAGGAGTTTGAGAGGTTGTCCTTGGCGTGTGGATGCAAGGATGTGGAGGAGCAAAAGATCTCAAAGTTTCTCATGGGATTGAACACGGAGATTAGCCATAAGGTGGAGGTGCAACCTTATTTCTCTTTTGATGAGGCGTGAGAGTTAGATGTGAAGGTGGAGAGACAAATCAAGGCTACCAAGGCTAAATCTTTTAAGCCTTCTTTTACTCCTAAATTTGAAACTAATTGAAAAGTTTGAAGCTTTGGATAATGGAAAGGGCGTGGTAGATTCTTTGAAGAAAGAGGTTGATTCTAAACTTCAACGTGTGAACAAGGATGAAATCAAATGCTTCAAGTGTCAAGGGAGAGGCCATCACAAATCTGAGTGTCCAAATAGGAGAATAATGACTTAACGAGTCTTTGCTACATTATAAGAGGACGATGTTAGGTATGCTTTGGCGTTGTTGGAGTGTAAGGAGTCTAGGGAGGATGGTGATATGGGTCGCATCGGTTGGACTCGCAGCAGTCCGCATATATTAACTGATCCGGTCCTAACAGTTAATCATTTACCGCTGCGGTTTTGACCCAAAACCGCAGTGGTTGACCACCCCAAAAACCAAAAAAATATATATTTTTTTTTGCATTTTTTCATTATTAATCGATATAAAATCAATAGTATATATCAATACTCATTTTATTAAGCATATTATGCTTAATTGAAGCATAAATAATTAGATACATAAAAATATTAACAAATATAATTTTAACATCATACTCAACTATAACATCATAGTTTATCCACATAATCTATTCCTCCACATACCTCATGTTTCATTCAACTCGAGTCCCATTGCTTCCCTGTTTCCTTCCACTAGTGGAAGCAACTATAAGAGCAAAGTCGTCTCTCCTTTTCCCCTCTAATAGGGTACAAAATAGATTCATCTTTATCCCCAAGTCAATGTAGATCATTCTGCTGCTTGGAAATAGAACCCACCTGAAGAATGCTCCTAAACGTGGCTTCATCTAACAATGAAAAATCCATGCTTGCTGGTACAATAATCAAACTGCATTGAGAATTTCCTCTTGCTGGACTCTTCAATTACTTTACAAGATGGAATCAATGGAATCGATGAAATGACTTGAAGTATTGGACATACAGAATCCTGCAATAAATTTTATGAGTTAGCTTCAGAAGCAATCTACTATTCCAAAAACTCTAGTTCCTCGCCCATTAAACTTGTGATATTAGAAAAACGCTTATTGTATAACTGCTTCCATTAGAAGATGTCATCCCTGCATTGATATATAGATAGACGTATTAATATCTTATAATTCATGGTAATATGGTGTGACTGTTCATTTGTTTTTTTCAGAAGCCCCAGACTTCATGTCACATCTTCGCTCTTTTAGATCAATGTCGTGCAAGCAGAACTTCATTGTCATGAGGAAACACAACCATATTTCCATGTGAAAACCAGGCTTACACAAATAAGGATCAAAGAACTACCTCGTAGAGACATTCTAGCAATATCTTGCAGCATTCTTGTTGGAGGTGTGTGATACCAAACTGCTCAGCCAACAAAAAAAGGTGGAGAGACAAGGTGTCGTTGTTCTCGAAGTCTTCTGTATTAAGCTCCACACTATACATGTAATCAAGCATTTGATCCATTAGAGGATGCTTAATTGTTGGCACTTGCTTTAAAGGTTCCTCTAATTGAATGGGGTTGTTTATATGGTTCGTGTGTTGGTTTTGCTGATTCTAAGGTGTTGGTGTGCATGGTCACATGCATTGAAGAAGAATAGCAAGCCTACGTGTGTTGCATGCTAGTTGAGTTCAACTAGAACTCTTCATATCTTTAAATGCTTTGTTTTATAATTTGAGTTGTATTAGGAGTCATGGTTTTGCCTACGTTCTTAAAACGATGGATTTTACATGATTCAATCTTTTAGAGTTTTATTGGTGTTATGACTTAGGGACTTGTCCTAAGCATACTAGGAGTTTGTTTCCATATATATAGATTAAGTTGTACGTTTATTTTGAGTTAGTGAATATTATTGAGTGTTTGTTTTGGTCGAATACTTTGTGTGTTCATCAAAATTCTGAAAGTTGGTGATTAAATTCTTTATGCTTTCAAACCCTTAGTTTAATTCCTTGGTGATTAAATTCTTTATAGGAACCCTAAACTAAGTTCTATCCATAACTTTGTTTCGAACCATCTCCATTGAATTGTTTCATCTATCATTATTTGTTCGGTTGTTCTTTGATTAAACACATAAATTCCGCACTAGTGTTTGATCCCCTAGATCAAATACATCATCTTGGTATCAGAGCTTGCGTAAACATCCAGCCATAATTCATCAAACAACCACACACAATCAACAACCATCATCATCCACCGTTAAGAACAGTTTTTGTTCGAAGAAAACTCCTCAAGAACCGTTCAAGAACGTGTCTTTTCTTCAAGATTCTGGAATTTTTGCAAAGTTCCATCAAATGTACGTCCCTTAAGTATTGATTGAACAAAGAAAATTGTTGCAACATCCATTAGATTCATCAAGAAACTAAAGCACACGCAAGGGGCTGCGATAGAGCAAACCTAGTTCTGTTAGGTTTTGTGGAACTTGTTGGCGCGTTTTTTTTATCATGGGGGACGAGGATTCAGTCCATGATGAAGATGGAGAGGTGAGGGTACCTAGGGGACTCACCTTACAACAGGCCAACAACCTTAGAAGAGATAGGGAAATACAAGCCTTACACGAAAGGATGGATAGGGTGGTGCAACTCCTTGAGGATCGAAGGAGAACTCCTAGTCCTGTTAGGAGTCGGAGGAGTAGCACGAGTGATGAGGAAGAGCAAGGAGAGAGGACTCCAAGGCCACGCAACCAAGGTGGAAGGGATGATGATAGGGGTTTAAGATTGGATTTGCCGGAGTTTGATGGAGCCATGAAACCCGAGAAGTTCTTGGAGTGGATACAAAGGATGGAACGAGTCTTTGGTTATAAGGACTTTGACGATCGAAAAAGATTCAAGGTGGTTGTTCTCAAGCTCACGAACTATGCTAGTTTGTGGTATGAAAACCTCAAGGGGAAGAGAAGGAGAGAAAGGAAGCCAAAGTTGGAATCTTGGGAAGCACTCAAGAAACGCATGAAGAAACGATTTTTGCCGAGTGATTTTGTACAAGATATGTACTTAAAGTTGCAAGCTTTCAAGCAAAACTCTTTGTCCGTGGAAGAATACATCAATGAGTTCGAGAGACTCAACATTATGTGTGATATAGAGGAGAGAACCGAGCATAAGATAGCTAGGTTCATAACTGGACTAGAGAGGCATATAGCCAAGAAGGTGGATCTCCAGCCACATTGGACGTTTCAAGAGGTATGCAACATGGCTTTGAAGGTAGAAAAGTATGCAAAGGGGAAGAAGGCCGTGAACACTAAATCATATACTAAGCCTTACTCCAAAACCTTTGAAGATAAAGGGGGTAGTTCCACCACCAAATTCACCCCAAAATTCGACAAGTTCAAGAAGGATGAGAAAAAGTCGAGTGGTCCTCTTACTGGTGAGGATAAAAGAATTTGCTTCAAGTACAAGGGCTATGGACACGTGATTAAGGATTGCCCAAGCAATAGGGTGATGACCCTAAGAGATGTTCAAGAGATTGAAGAAGAGTATGCCATGAAGGTCGTGGCAGTAGAAGAAGAAGAGGAGGGTGAAGGAGTGATGGTTGAGGATGATTATGAGGCAGACTCGGAGGAGGAGCCTATGATGGTAGGAAAACAATTGATTGTGAGGAGAGCCGTGCATACCAAACCGGTACCTCTTGATACACAAAGGGAAAGGATCTTTTTAACAAGGTGCTTGGTGAAGGATAGGCTTTGTGAGCTCATCATTGATACAGGAAGTTGCGCCAGTGTTGTATCTACAACTTTGATTGACAAGATGAAGTGGCCAACTACACCACATCCAAAGCCCAACAAATTGCACTGGCTAAGTGATGGAAGCGACATTAAGGTAACTAAGCAAGCCCTTATTTCGTTTTCTATTGGTAAATTTCAAGATGAGGTACTATGTGATGTTTGTAGTATGGATGCATGTCATATCTTGTTGGGAAGGCCATGGCAATTTGATAGATTTGTAAAATTTGATGGGAGGGCTAACGTGTATATTGCCACAATTGGGAAAAAGAAAACAGCCTTGAAACCCCTCACTAATATGGCAAAACCGACCCAAAACTTATTCCTTGATGAGAGGTAATTTGTGGAGGAGTTTACTAAGGAGGGGAGGGCTTTTCTATTGCTGTCCAATGAGTTGAAAGAGGAGGGAGAGCTCACGGCTGTTCCTAAGGAGTTAGAGGAGGTATTAGAAGAGTTTAGGGATGTTTTCCCCGAAGACTTACCACCTGGTTTGCCACCTATTAGAGGGATAGAACATCAAATTGACCTTGTTCCCGGAGTTGCTTTACCCAACAAGGCTGCCTATAGGTGCAACCCACAAGAAACCAAGGAGATGCAATGCCAAATTGAGGAGTTAATGGAGAGGGGCTATGTGAGGGAGAGTATGAGTCCTTGTGATGTTCCTACTCTTTTAGTACCTAAGAAGGATGGGACTTGGCGTATGTGTATTGATTCTAGAGATGTGAACAACATTACCATAAAATATAGATTTCTAATTCCTAGGTTGGATGATATGCTTGATGAGTTATATGGTTCTGTTGTGTTTTCCAAAGTTGACCTTCGAAGTGGATACCATCAAATAAGAATGAGGGAGGGAGATGAGTGGAAAACAGCTTTTAAAACCAAGTTGGGGTTGTATGAATGGCTTGTGATGCCATTTGGTTTGACTAATGCACCAAGTACTTTTATGAGACTAATGAATGAGATGTTAAAGGCATTCATTGGTAAGTTTGTGGTGGTGTATTTAGATGATATTTTGGTGTATAGTAGGAGTGTGGAGGATCATTTGCAACACTTGAGAGTTGTGTTTGGAGTGTTGAGGGAGAAGAAGCTATATGGCAAGTTAGAGAAGTGTTCATTCCTTGTGCCTAGTGTTACTTTTCTCGGCTACATTGTCTCTAAGGAAGGGGTGTCCGTGGATCCTTCCAAGGTCGAAGCTATCAAGACTTGGCCAATTCCTACTAGTGTGACTGAAGTGAGAGCTTTCCATGGTTTGGCATCGTTTTATAGGAGATTTGGGAAGCATTTTAGTAGTGTTGTTGCTCCTATGACCGAGTGCATTAAGAAGGGAAAGTTTGAGTGGAATGAGGCTGCCCAAGAAGCCTTTGAAACCGTGAAGAAGTTGTTGAGTGCCACGCCTATCTTAGTCTTGCTTGATTTCTCCCAACCATTTGAGGTGGAGTGTGATGCTAGTGGAGTAGGGATAGGTGCTATGTTGGTGCAAGGAAAACGACCAATTACCAATTTTAGTGAGAAGTTGGGGGAAGCTAGGTTGAATTACTCTACCTATGACAAGGAGTTTTATGCCATTGTGAGAGCATTGGATCATTGGAGTCATTATCTTCGGCCTAGTCACTTTATACTTCATTCGGATCATGAGGCATTGAAGCAGAACATTCATGGGCAACAAAAGTTGAATCCACGCCATGCTAAGTGGGTTGAATTCCTACAATCTGTTCAATTTTCTTCTAAGTACAAAGAGGGCAAAAATAACATTGTGGCTGATGCATTGTCGAGAAGATACACACTTCTTGGGGTATTGAATTCGAGGTTGCTTAGGTTTGATCTTATCAAGGAGTATTACAAGGGAGATGTGGATTTTCAACCTATCATAGAAGGGTGTTTGAAGGGTGCTATTGATTCCTATGTACTGTAAGATGGGTTTCTTTTTAAAGGAAATCGATTGTGCATCCCTTGTTGTTCTATTAGGGAATTGCTTGTGCGGGAAGCTCATGGAGGTGGCATTGCTGGCCATTTTGGTATGAATAAAACACTAGCTATTTTACAAGAGCACTTTCATTGGTCGAAAATGCAAAGTGATGTACAAGGGGTGTTGGCTAGGTGTGCAAGTTGTCAAAAGGCGAAAAGTACATTTCATCATGGAGTGTATACTCCCTTGCCAGTTCCGGAGTTCCCATGGGATGATGTGTCTATGGATTTCATAGTAGGGTTGCCTAGGACACAAAGAGGAAAGGATTCTATCATGGTTGTTGTGGATAGGTTTTCGAAGATGTCACATTTTATTCCATGCCACAAGACCGATGATGCTTCTAAAGTTGCTGCCTTGTATTTTCAAGAGATAGTGAGGCTTCATGGTGTTCCAAAGACTATTGTGAGTGATAGGGATACCATGTTTATGAGCTACTTTTGGAAAACGTTGTGGAAGTTGCTTGGAACAAAGTCGTGTTTTAGTACTTCTCATCATCCGCAAACTGATGGTCAAACGGAGGTAACTAATCGAACTTTTGGTGCTTTGCTTAGGGGGTTGGTTAGTAAGAGTACTAAATATTGGGATGTTACAATGGGCCATGCTGAATTTGCTTATAATCGTTCGCCTACATATGCTACTAAACATTCTCCATTTGAAGTTGTGTATGGCATGAATCCAAGGCTGCCATTGGATTTGATTCCTATTGCTAAGGGTGAGTATGTTCATGTGGATGCCAAGGCAAAAGCCGAGGCTATGTTGAAGCTTCATGCTCAAGTTCGTGCAAGAATTGAGAAGGTGAACGAGAGATATAGGGTACTGGCTAATAAGAACCGCAAGCAACATGTGTACAAGGTAGGTCATCTAGTGTGGTTACATTTGAGGAAAGAAAGATTTCCTAACATGCGCAAGAACAAGTTAATGCCACGCTCGGAAGGTCCTTTCAAGATAGTTGAGAATTTCAATGACAATGCCTATCAGTTAGAGTTACCAGGAGAATATGGTGTGAGTGCTACGTTTAATGTTGGAGATTTGGCACCATACTTACATGATGAAGAAGATGCTCAATTAAGGTCAATTGTTTCTGAAGAAGGGGAGGATGATCCATTAGAGGATGCTCAATTGTTGGCACTTGCTTTAAAGGTTCCTCTAATTGAATGGGGTTGTTTATAGGATTTTTTAACACGAATAATACAAACTTTTGCCCGTTCTCTCGCAATAATACAAACTTTTGATTATTTTTTAATAATACAAACTTTTGATCAAAATTCCTCTAGTACGACAATACCGGTTTTTAACTTGTTGTAGGAGGTAACTGGCTGAGGTGGTTCAGGTGGGTGGGGGGTTGGGGGAGGGGGACAAAGAAGAAAGATCATTTTGTAATTTTTTTTGATTTTTTTACCGGTTATAAGTCAACTTGACCTACTGGAGGAATTTTGATGTAAAGTTTGTATTATTAAAAAATAATCAAAAGTTTGTATTATTGCGAGAGAACGGGCAAAAGTTTGTATTATTCTTGTTAAAAAATCCTTGTTTATATGGTTCGTGTGTTGGTTTTGCTGATTCTAAGGTGTTGGTGTGCATGGTCACATGCATAGAAGAAGAATAGCAAGCCAACGTGTGTTGCATGCTAGTTGAGTTCAACTAGAACTCTTCATATCTTTAAATGCTTTGTGTAATAATTTGAGTTGTATTAGGAGTCATGGTTTTGCCTACGTTCTTAAAACGATGGATTTTACATGATTCAATCTTTTAGAGTTGTCCTAAGCATACTAGGAGTTTGTTTTCATATATATAGATTAAGTTGTACGTTTATTTTCAGTTAGTGAATATTATTGAGTGTTTGTTTTGGGTCGAATACTTTGTGTGTTCATCACAATTCTGAAAGTTGGTGATTAAATTATTTATGCTTTCAAACCCTTAGTTTAATTCCTTGGTGATTAAATTCTTTATAGGAACCCTAAACTAAGTTCTATCCATCACTTTGTTTCGAACCATCTCCATTGAATCGTTTCATCTGTCATTGTTTGTTCGGTTGTTCTTTGATTAAACACATAAATTCCGCACCAGTGTTTGATCCCCTAGATCAAATACATCATCAGCATTGCTTGCAATGCTTTTGGAGATACCTCCCTTAAATAAACTTTTGCAGAAGCACTCTCTCTTTCATTCCATTTGTGAACATCTGCCAACATAAATTAGGTTCATATACACTTTAGTCAGAACAGAAGTGATAAAACACTGATTTGCACAGTAAAGAAAAAGCCTAACTAAGAAACAATTTGGACAATCAGAAAGTCTCCACAGGACAACCTCTGCGAGTACTAAAGACTTTAGGTGCTTAATTCTACACAGAGTGAGGTCACTTTGTTGGAGAATATTTCGTACCATGCAGATTTCAGGACACTAAGAATCCCATGCACGTTTGATATAAAAAGTAAAAAGGGAAACATAGGATAAAAATATGATAAAGGTCAAAGCAACTGCAATAAGACTTATGACCCAAGCCATTATACTAGCTTGCTGTGCTATTAAGGAATTTAAATAAGCTTTCACTAACAGACACCAAGGATGGAAGTGCTTTACCAGGTACCATGGCACCTCTTTACTCATACATAGCATTAATGCAGAATCCTGTACCCATGAACCAGCGTCATTGTGTTTTAAGAAGTGTGTTTTAAGAAGTGTTGCTCAGCCTGAAGCAGCCACAAAAAGACAAGGACAAAATATTAGCGCATAGGGGTGCATCAAGAATGATGAGCACAAATGCAAAATACCGTTTCTCAATAAGAAAGAGTTTTATATTAATATTATTCATCAAGATAGCTTGATTTACATACCGTTTCTTCCACAATGACACCTCGTAAACCACTGTATTCGCACTTTATTGGTGTCTCAGAGCCAACTCGTCCAGACACACAGACAACAAAAGGTATAACTTTGCTTGCTGCATCGAGCAATACTTCTGAACAATTACAAAACACAAAGTAATCAAACAAAGATGCAATAATAACATTAAATCGGAAAATATAGTATTGGCACGAAAATCACACAATACAAGCATTTCATTTCACAGTAGTGCAGTGATAAACACAACTGTCTAATATAAATTACAAAGAAAGAAATTCATCTTACCAAAATCTTTAAGTTGATTAACTCTGCCCACATTATTCAGAGAATTTGCGACCCTGCAATAGCAATTACATGTAAAAAATCAAACAAATTTCGATTGATATAAAAATAATTTACAAATATTAAAATAATTTTATCACCGAAATAATTTAAGTAATCAACAATTTACCTCCCACTGCTTCTTCCGAGAAGATAAAGTGCAGCTGCACTCAAATAATTTATCATCAAAAACGAATCCAGAATTGAAAAAATGACGAAATCGAAGAAGAGAGAGAAATTCAATGGAGTGAAAAATACCTTCAAAATGTTCCTCGAAGAACACTTTAGAAGATGCGATAGCAAAGAGAGAGAAGAAGGAGAGAGAGAAAGCTAGGCTCAGATATCTATGAGGTGGTGAACGACGGGGTGAAGATATGGATTTGTTTGTCTTCGCTGATGATTGACGAGGTGAAGATCGACGAACGAACGAACAGTGCAAGAGAGGAGGTTGCTTCGTCGCTGAGGAGAGAGGAGGAGGTTCCTTAGTTCGTGAAAGAAAGACAGGGGAGGGAAGAGGAGGAGTGAGAGAGAGAAAGGAGGAAATCTCGCCGATTTACGTTGGAGGATGAGAAAGAGAGGGGGGATGAGAGAGTTAGGGTTTAGAATGGGGGATAAGAGAGGCGTGGTAGGGAAATGTTGAGCACTACTGGGCCGCGTTAAAATTTAAAGCCCAAATACCGATGCGGTTCTGTATATGGACCGGATCTGTTGACTTTAGCTAATCCGGTTTGGGCCTAACCGGATCAGTTATCAAGTGACAGATCCACTTTTTTCCACTAGTGATGATTAATTGAAATTTTGGACATTTTGTCATTATAAGGATTGGATATTCTTTTCCAAGACTTTATTGTTTTTAGGGAGTGAACCTAAGAACAAGAGCGTTAGTATTAGGCGAGTGTAACCTAAAAATAAGCGAGATTCGAGTGAGTTATTGAGTGAAGCTGATATGATTACTAAGCCAAGAATGCTCAATAATCAACTATAAACACCAATCTTGAACTTTCTTGAATTCAAGAATCAAAACCCTCGAACAAGGAACAAGTTAACCGGATATTTCTTGATTTAAAGATCACTCCTGAACTCTAAACAAGAATCTAAACACTCTCAAGATCACTCCTGAAATTAAGATGTTTAACACTAAACACTTATCACTCCTGAAAAGTCTTTAATGGTTCGATTACTTTAGCTCACAACCAAAACATTAATCAAGAATAAATCTTTAAACAAAACGCTACTAAGTTTCATTGAAAATTGAAAACGCCTTATATAGGCTACACACACTACTATTAGAACTAGAACTCAAAAGAGCAACAAGATAAGAAATAAACTACTAGCATCACACGCTTATTACATGTTTATGCCAATTAGAATCCTAACCAAAATATAACTCCTAACAACCGAAATAAAACTCAATAAAAGCATTAAAATACATAGCAAATCCTAACAGATTCTATGTAACAACCAAGTCCTAACAGAACTAGGACTCCTTATTTCGAACTTCCTCCCATTTTCATTCCTCTTCATCAACAAGCCAAGTCACAACACATGCCAATGCTTGCTTGTTTCCTTTAAGCTTGAATCCCATTTGCTCCATGACCAAGTCAATAGGCTCTTGAAGTACAAGTGCCTTTGCATCCGCATCATTCTCCCCCTCCACAAAAGAATTTGCCCTCAAATTCTTATCATTAAAGTAAGGAGATAAATCACCCACATTGAACGTGGCACTTACACTTCCAAATTCATCCGGCAAATCAATCTTGTAAGCACTATCCCCAATGACTCCAACCACCTCAAAAGGACCAAATGCTCTAGGCATTAGCTTGTTTTTCCTTTTGCTAGGGAATCATTCTTTCCTCAAATGCACCCATACAAGATCACCAACCTTGAAAACTGGTTATTTGCGCCCTTTGTTAGCCCTTGTCTTGTATTGAATGTTCATCTTCTCGATCTTTGCCTTCACTTGCTCACAAGTTTTAGTGAATGCCTCTAACCTCTTCTTTGCATCCGTATGGATCTCATGCTTAGGCAACACAATAAAATCAATAGGCAATAAAGGATTAACACCATAAACTACCTCAAATGGAGAAGGAGAAGTTGTAGAAGAATGCGCCTTATTGTAGGCAAATTCAACGTGAGCTAGCTTGATGTCCCAATCCTTTTGAGTCTTGCTCACCAAACCTCTCAACAATGATCCCAAGCTTCTATTAGTAACCTCGGTTTGTCCATCAGTTTGGGGATGATTGCTTGTACTAAACAGTAACTTAGTCCCAACCATGTGCCAAAGATACCTCCAAAAATTACTTAGGAACTTAGAGTCCCTATCAGATACTATGCTCCTTGGTATGCCATGCAACTGAATGATCTCTTTAAAGTATAAATCAGCCACATGAGTTGCATCATCAGTTTTATGCATAGGAGCAAAATGAGCCATCTTGGAGAATCGATCTACAACCACCATTATAGCATCTTTCCCCCTTTGAGTTCGAGGCAGCCCTACAATGAAGTCCATGTTTACACACCTAGTAACCACCAAATGAACATCCTTCACCATATGCGACCAATAGAAGTTCTCTTGAAGTGTACCAAGAGTCTTTTGCACTCCAAAATTCCCAGTCACGCCTCCACTATGTACCTCCCTAACAAGCAAACCCCTCACTCCACACTTAGGCACACACAACTTGTTGCCTTTAAACAAAAAACCCTCTTGCACCACAAAGGAACCCTCCGGTTTTTCAATCTTCTCCCCAAAATCAGCATCCCCTTTGTATAATTCTTTCAAGTGTTCAAAACCCAACACTTGTGCATCCACCACTGCCAACAAATATGAACGTCTAGATAAGGCATCAGCAACCACATTAGACTTACCTTCCTTGTATCTTGATGAAAACGTGAAGGATTGAAGGAACTCCACCCATTTAGCATGTTTATGGTTGAGTTTTTGTTGACCATGGATATACTTCAAAGCTTCATGATCCGAGTGAAGTATGAAAGGTTTTGGCCTCAAGTAGTGTGACCAATGATCCAAGGCACGTACAATTGCATAAAACTCTCGATCATAGTTAGAGTAGTTAAATTTAGCACCATTCGATTTCTCACAAAAATAAGAAATTAGACGTTTTTCTTGCAATAAAACCGCACCAATGCCTACACCACTTGCATCACATTCCACCTCAAACAACTTATGGAAATCTGGTAGTGCCAAAACAGGAGCACTACATAGCTTACCCTTCACCTCCTCAAATGCTTGTTGTGCTAAGGATGTCCAACTAATCTCCCCCTTCTTCAACAACTTAGTAATAGGTGCCATAATAGAGGAGAAGTTTCGAATGAATCTCCTATAGAACGAAGCCAAACCATGAAAACTCCTACACTCCGAAGCATTCTTAGGTGCTAACCAAGAAGAAATAGCCTTCACCTTTTCAGGATCCACATGAACTCCCTCCTTGGAAACAATATACCCCAAAAACGCCACACTAGAGACTAAAAATTCACACTTCTCTAGTTTACCATATAGTTGTTGCTCTCTAAGTTTCTCAAACAAACTACGCAAATGCAACAAATGATCTTCTACACTCTTACTATTAATAAGAATGTCATCCAAATAAACAACAAACTTATTAAGAAAAGGTCGAAGTACCTCATTCATCAATCTCATGAAAGAACTAGGCGCATTGCATAAGCCAAATGGCATAACCATCTACTTATACAACCCTTGCTTGGTTTTGAAGGCACTCTTCCATTCATCATCTTCTCTAATCCTCATTTGATGGTAGCCACTTCGAAGATCAATCTTAGAAAATACCGAAGCTCCATGCAATTCATCCAACATATCCTCCAATCTAGGCATAGGGAACCTATATTTCACTGTTATATTGTTCACTGCCCTACTATCAATGCACATCCTCCATCATCCGTCCTTCTTAGGAACTAGCAAAGCTGGCACAACACATGGACTCATGCTTTCCCTCACATACCCCTTCTCAATCAAATCCTCAATTTGTCGTTGTAATTCCCTTGATGCTACGGGATCACATCTATAAGCAGGTTTGTTTGGCAATGGGGCGCCAGGCACAAGGTCTATTGCATGTTCTATATCCCTCAATGGTGGTAAACCTTGCGGCAATTCTTCGGGAAAAACATCCCCAAATTCTTTCATCAAAGCCTCCAATCTCTCATCACTAGGTACCTTGGTACTAGTAACAGCATGCCTTATAACTAATGCATACGCACAACCCTCCTCCTCTATTTCTCTCTCAAAGTCCGTTGATGAAAGGAACAAACTTGTTGACTTTGAGGCTTGTTTAGGTGCTACTGAGTTAGGCGCTAAAGGGTGCAAACGTACCCTCTTGGAACCAACTAACACCGAATACACATTTGAGTCCCCTTCGTGTATTACCTTCCTATCAAATTGCCACGGTCTCCCAAGCAATAGATGGCATGCACTCATAGGCAACACATCACACCACAATTCATCCTTATACCCCCCTATTGAAAACGCAATCAAAGCTTGCTTCTTAACCCTCATACCCATGCTATCATCCAACCAACTAAGCTTGTAAGGTTTAGGGTGTTCTCTCATGGCTAAATTAAGCTTCGACACTACATCAGCCGCAATAACATTTGTGCAAGAGCCACTATCTATGATCACATTGCATGTGTGATCCCCTACCTTGCATCTAGTATGAAAAAGGTTCTCTCTTTGCTCCTTGCTAGGCATGTGATCTACATGTAATGCACGCCTCACCACACTAACCAACTTCGAATCATCTTCCGCAAAGGCATCCTCCTCTTCCTCTTCTCTTACTATATGCATCTCTTCCGGAACAAATTCATAAAGTTCCTCTTCCTCTTGCAACTCCAAGTATTGTCTCATAGTGAGAGCCTTCCTTGTAGGACAATTGCTTGCTATGTGTCCACGCCCTTGGCATTTGAAACACATTCGCATCTCTTTAAATTTTTCTTTTGGCACAAAAACCTTTGCTTTCTCGCCCTTAGTATCCTCCTTAGCCAGATTATCTTTCTTTGGCCCCTCAAACCACTTCGAATAAGAAGCCACGGCCTTAGCCTTTGAAGTGCTTGCATCAAATTTGCTGTTGTACGAGGTCTTAGGCTTGTCTTCCTTCTCATGAGCCTCAAATCTCATAGCTAACTTCGTCACATCATCAAACGTGTGATATGTGTACACTTCGACTTTCTTTGCAATCGATATATTCAAGCCTTTGATATACCTTGCAACTTTCATAGGTTCTTTCTCCTCCAAGTCACACACAAGGCATAACTTGTCGAACTCCATGGTATATCCATAAACACTAAGCGCATCTTGGCTCAAAGTTGTGAGCTTTATGTATTGCTTTTGTTCATAATCACATGGCAAGAACTTCTCTTTAAGCTTCTCCTTCAATTTCGTCCAACTACAAAGCTTTTCCTTCCCTTTCTTGGCACGTTTAGCCTTCAAGCTTTCAAGCCAAATACCAGCATATTTGGTAAGCCTTATCGAGGCTATTTTAAATCGCTTCTTGTCATCAAAACCCCTATAATCACATACCTTTTCCAATTGTCGAATCCACTCCAACAAATCTTCAGGGCTGCTGTCCCCCGTGTAATCTTCCAACTTCAAACCACGATCATCGTTGTATGAGGTTTTGTTGGTCTTGTCCTCATAGGTTTCTGCTTCCTCATCCGAATGTATCCCTACAAACGCCGCACTATTTGGATCAAGTTTCTTCTCTATGATCGAGACAATAGCATCCATCCTCGTCTCCAATCTACTCATCTTGCTGGAATCTTTGTTTTGTTGGATTTGTTAACTATATTGGAGTTTAACAAGGTCTTGCACCTGCTTAGTTAGTTTTTCCATGTCGTCGGACTCCATCTCCACAACTAAGCTTGCAAGATTAACTCCCCACGCTTCCTACTCACTTCTTGCACCGCAAAGAATGAATCTTGGACGTGAAAGATTGAATCTTGGAAACACAAAACGTATCACACCACGGATCTTGATAAGAAAAGAAGAATCCCTTCTATTCTCACCCCCCCTGGAAAATCTGATACCACGTGATATGATTACTAAGCCAAGAATGCTCAATAATCAACTATAAACACCAATCTTGAACTTTCTTGAATTCAAGAATCAAAACCCTCGAACAAGGAACAAGTTAACCGGATATTTCTTAATTTAAAGATCACTCCTGAACTCTAAACAAGAATCTAAACACTCTCAAGATCACTCATGAAATTAAGATGTTTAACACTAAACACTTATCACTCCTGAAAAGTCTTTAATGGTTCGATTAGTTTAGCTCACAAGCAAAACATTAATCAAGAATAAATCTTTAAACAAAACACAACTAACTTTCATTAACAATTGAAAACGCCTTATATAGGCTACACACACTCCTATTAGAACTAGAACTCAAAACAGCAACAAGATAAGAAATAAACTACTAGCATCACACGCTTATTACATGTTTATGTGATGTGATTGCGGAAGCTTTGAATCAAGAACAATATTTTAAGCACTCGAATCTCACTTTTAATGGCCAGAAGACTCGAACTTTATATGAATTAAAACGTAAAGATTGAAACTTTAAATTGGATAGGCTCTATATGTTCCCTTGAGAACTAGATGATCTCTCACTAACCTCGATTAGGAAATGCACACAAACCACGATTTGTATGTTCTTGGTACGACAACCAAAATTCAATGCACAAGCATTCGAATTAATCTTTAAACAAAGCAACCCAACTGCTAATATTATTAATGTAACTCGTGTATATAAGTACACGGTTTAAACAAAGTCCTAACACCCATCAACAACTAAGAAGATAACTAACAAAGACTCCTAGTCAATGCAAATAAGCATCACATGCCTAAACAAGATAAGTATTAACAAACTTATCTAAGCTAGGACTCCTAACCATAATAAACAACCTAACAAACCAGCCTTTGTGATAATAATTCACACGGCAAACAAAGATAAGAATTTATGACTTCTAAGCAAACTCAAACACTAGCAAGACTCCAATAATGATTAAAGGGCATTATACTCATAAACATAATAGGATCCCTTTATCATGCAAACACCTAAAATAAAGAGTTATTAAGCAGATAAAATACATACTCCTAATAGAACTAGGAAACTACATAAGAATCCTAACAGAACTAGGATTGTCACAATTTGATGCTCACACACGCATCATTATGCCAACTAGAATCCTAACCAAAATATAACTCCTAACAACCGAAATAAAACTCAATAAAAGCATTAAAATACATAGCAAATCCTAACAGAACTAGGATTCTATGTAACAACCAAGTCCTAACAGAACTAGGACTCCTTATTTCGAACTTCCTCCCATTTTCATTCCTCTTCATCAACAAGCCAAGTCACAACACACGCCAATGCTTGCTTGTTTCCTTTAAGCTTGAATCCCATTTGCTCCATGACCAAGTCAATAGGCACTTGAAGTACAAGTGCCTTTGCATCCGCATCAGAAGCTAATGAACTTTATCTCAAAACACCCCTAATTCGAATTCATGGTGAGTTAAGCCTATGTATTAGAGTTAGAACCCTTAGGGAATCATAAATGAGTGAAGCGTGTGAGGAACTAAGCTAGGTTTCGTTCACGGAATCATATCAAGTGGTTTCAGAGCGGTGTTATTGATTCATGTGAGAGATGGCTCGTTTCTACAAATACTAGTTATGTTAGGATTTGTGTTGTTTCCTAGTTCTAGTAGGAATAGGACTCCCTAATCCTAGTAGGAATAGAACTCCTAGTTCTATTAGGAGTATAAAAGTTTATAAATTCTAGTTGAGTTAGAAATCCAAATCCTAGTTGGATTAGGATTCTAATTGGAGTAGAGTTATACCTTTAATAGGAGTCAAGTTAGTAGGCGCCAAGTTGAGCTTGTTCTACTTGGTTTAGGAGTTTGTTATTTCTTTGTTATCTTGTTTGTTTAATCTTATCTTTGTGAGTTTTATTAGGAGTATGACTTAGGTACTTGTCCTAAGCATAGTAGGAGTCGGTTTTGTTTTCCTTATAAATAGTTTAGGTTGTACGGTTTATTTTAAGATGAGAGTGAATGAATTAAAGTTTTATGAGTTTTGCTAAAACTTAAGTGTGATTACACAAACAACCCTTGATTGCTGGTGGCTTAGCCTTTACGCATCAAAACCCTTAGTTTGTTCCTTGTGGTGGCGTTGCCTTTATCATTGAGCATCTAAGAACTATCCAACCCTTAGTTGGAGATTCGTGGTGATTAAATTCTTTATCGGAAATCAACTAAGTACTATCTTTTAATTTCCGCACCCTAATTTAGTCTTTTAGTAGATTAAATATATCAAATGATGTGTTTGCGGAAGCTTAAAACACGAATAATGTAAAGAACACTCTAATCTCACGTTTAATGGATGAAAGGTTCGAACTTTGTAACAAATAGAATATAAGATTGGATCTTTATAAGGATAGGCTCTATATGTTCCTCGAGAACTAGAGGATCTCTCCTACCGACTAGGAGATGCTCGAACCTCGATTTGTATGTTCTTGGTACGACGACCAACATTATGCAAACAAGCACTCGAATTTCTCAATTCATTCACTCTGTTTTATTAATTATGAACGTGTGTATTATATACTACACGCCTAAACAAAGTCCTAATAAACACCTACTAAGAAGATAACTAAATGACTCCAATGCGTGCAAACAGTCTTCACACGCCAAAATAAGATAAGTATGAATAAACTTATCTAAACTAACTAACTTATCCATCATCCTTAGTGATAATTATATCACCGCCATCGGCTTTGGTGATACAATTCTATCCACGCTTAACTCGGGATAGAATTTAAAGACTTCTAACCAAACTCGACCACTAGTAAGACTCCAATTATTAACGGGCATTAGACTCCTAAACATAATAGGATCCTTTATCAAGAAACACCTAATTTAAAGAGTTATAAAGCAAATAAAATACTTAGTTTCCTAACGGAACTAGGAAACTCCATAAGAATCCTAATGAACTAGGATTGTCAAATTTTGATGCTCACACCGCATCTCTCCCCCTTAGAATAAACTTGTCTCAAGTTTTGAGTCCATGGAATCATCCATATGCGTTGGACGACCCGAAAAGAACATGATCCCACGAAAATCGGTAGCACCACTATCAAGCACACACATTGTACCCGACTAACACCTTCCTTCGGTAAAAATCATCCTTTGCTCCATGAAAATTTAATATTTTCAAACTCCATGGTAACGTTAAATGCGATTTATGGCGTTTGGAAAATTTCATCATCAACCCTAGGAGCCAAAGAAAAGAAACATGACAAGGACACGATTTCCTTTATTTAAGGTTGAAAACACTTTTCATCTATCAAAATCAAATCTTTATCCTTGGAACAGATAGCGTCTATTTTCTTCTCCTTCTCACATTGAAAGTTTTTTTGAATCTTCATGTTGTTTCACTTTATTAGTTCTTCCAAACGACGTACACATTGTTTAAGTTCATCAAGTATTAAAATACGATCCGAACCAAGGATCTATCCATGGGAACATTAAACGGTATTTCCCGGTTTTTGCGTTGTATAGTTGCGACTGCGAGAACTCATTTCTATTTCAAATCTAATGAAATTTTAACACACCAACTTCATATGTTAGCATTCACGGAATAAAAAATCATAAATCCATTACCACCGCGTCACGGTCCGTAAGATGCGGTGTCAACGGATATGGCGATGCGCGCAATCTTTCGGTCTGCGACTTTACTTATCGATGGGTAATTTTGACACTAATAGATTTACTTGTTGCTTTACGACAAATAAACAATTGATGTGTCATTTTCTTCTATGTATATTTAATCTACTAAAAGACTAAATTAGGGTGCGGAAATTAAAAGATAGTACTTAGTTGATTTCCGATAAAGAATTTAATCACCACGAATCTCAAACTAAGGGTTGGATAGTTCTTAGATGCTCAATGATAAAGGCAACGCCACCACAAGGAACAAACTAAGGGTTTTGATGCGTAAAGGCTAAGCCACCAGCAATCAAGGGTTATTTGTGTAATCACACTTAAGTTTTAACAAAACTCACAAAACTTTAATTAATTCACTCTCATCTTAAAATAAACCGTACAACCTGAACTATTTATAAGGAAAACAAAACCGACTCCTACTATGCTTAGGACAAGTACCTAAGTCATACTCCTAATAAAACTCACAAAGATAAGATTAAACAAACAAGATAACAAAGAAATAACAAACTCCTAAACCAAGTAGAACAAGCTCAACTTGGCGCCTACTAACTTGACTCATATTAAAGATATAACTCTACTCCAATTAGAATCCTAATCCAACTAGGATTTGGATTTCTAACTCAACTAGAACTTATAAACTTTTATACTCCTAATAGAACTAGGAGTTCTATTCCTACTAGGATTAGGGAGTCCTATTCCTACTAGAACTAGGAAACAACACAAATCCTAACATAACTAGGATTTGTAGAAACGAGCCATCTCTCACATGGATCAGTTATTAGAACGGCCCTTGAGAGCGTGTGTTAACTCTGAAACGTTATGTTTATGGTTCGTTGGAAAGCTAACATACACGGCTACCTTGTGTCACAATTTCAACTGAATCTAATCGGTAACGAAGATGCAGCAAAGCAAAACATCTAACGTCATTATGGGGGATAGTGAAGCGGATGAACGAAGAGATGCTATGTTGGAAGCACTTGCTAAATAGAACAAAACCTTGCAAGAGATGCTCACCCAACTAACATTGGAGGTGTTCAAGAAGAAGAAGGGTGATGAGGCACGAACACAAAAGGAGGACTCACTTAAACTTGGGGATATTCCTGAGTTTGATGGAATATAAGATCCGGATGCATACTTGGAGTGGGAGCGAAAACTTACGAGACTTTTTGAATATAAGGACGTTGATGACCATAAGGCTTTCACTTATGCCGTGCTTAAATTGTCTAAACTTGCTTCTCTTTGGTTTGATAATATGCAGATGAGACGAGAGAGAGAAAATGGAAAAAGAAGATTAGTTCATGGGATGACTTGAAATTTAAGATGAAGAAGCGATTTGTCCCATGAACTTATAAACAAGATTTGTTTCACAAGATCAAAACTTTGCAGTAAGGGAGTACGGATATTGAGGGATACATCAAGGAGTTTGAGAGGTTGTGATATATTTAATCTAAGGAAGATTAAACAATGTTGCGGAAAACGTGTGTATGATTGTATGAATGTTCAAACAGTTTGTGACTAAGTAACCAAAGATAGATCTTAGATGCTCAATGATAAAGGCTAAGCCACCACAAGGAACAAACTAAGGATTTTGATGCATAGAGGCTCGGCCACCAGCAATCAAGGGTTGTTTGTGTTTGCACACTCATGTTTAACAAAACTCAAAAACTTTCAATAATTCACTAAGTATGACAATCGTACATCCTAAACTATTTATATGGAAAACAAAATAACTCCTACTATGCTTAAGACAAGTCCCTAAGTCTTAATCCTAATCAACCTCTACATAAGATTGAATCATGTAAAATCCATCGTTTTAAGAACGTAGGCAAAACCATGATTCCTAATTCAACTCGAAATAGAAAACATAAAGCAATAAAGATAGTTTGAGTTCTAACAGAACTAGAAATCCAATAAGCATATTAATCACACGCCTAACTCACTCACCACCTAGGTTGGTTAGCAAACATGCTACCACCTTTGTAGTAAGCCCCATGAAGAGTCCTCTATGTAAGTCAATTGAGCCAAGGTCCAAAGTGACATTCTTATGAACAAGAGCTAGTAAACTTGCATCAACTACTCCTGTATCATCCTCCTCTTCTTCGAAAACAATTGACCTTAATTGAGCCATATCATCATCATCATGGACATAAGGTGCCAAATCACCCACATTGAACGTGGCACTAACTCCATAGTCTCCTGGCAATCCAAGCTTGAAGGCATTATCATTAACCTTCTCCACAATCTTGAATGGACCATCTGAGCATGGCATAAGTTTATTTTTGCGAAGGTTAGGAAATCTCTCCTTCCTTAGATGCAACCAAACCAAATCACCAACTTGGAAAACATGCTGCTTCCTAGTCTTGTTAGCCATTTGTTGGTATTTTGCGTTTACCTTCTCAATTCTAGCCTTCACTTGTGCATGAAGCTTGAGCATTGCTTGCGCCTTTTCTTTAGCATTTACATGATAAACCTCATCTTTAGGAAAAGGAATAAGATCAATAGGTACCCTTGGATTTGCGCCATATACTACCTCGAATGGTGAACACTTCTTGGCATATGTAGGTGACCTATTATACGCAAATTCAGCATAGGCAAGCTTCACATCACAATCCTTGGTACTCTTGCTAACTATCCCTCTAAGCAAAGCGCCCAAAGTCTGATTTGTAACTTCGGCTTCCCCATCAGTTTGAGGGTGATGTGATGTGCTAAAACATAGCTTAGTACCAAGTAGCTTCCACAATGTCTTCCAAAAGTAGCTCATGAATTTAGTATCCCTATCACTTACAATAGTTTTAGGTACACCATGGAGAAGAATTATCTCCTTACAATACAAATCAACAACTTTAGAAGCATCATCAGTCTTATGACAAGCAATAAAATGTGCCATTTTAGAAAATCTATCAATGAAAACCATAAAAGAATCCTTGCTCCTTTGTGTTCTAGGTAACCCCACAATAAAATCCATAGCAACATCATCCCAAGGATATTCCGGAACAGGTAAAGGAGTGTACATACCTTGGTGAAGAATACTCTTAGACTTTTGACATGTAGCACAACGTGAGATAACACCTTGAACACCCCCTTGCATCTTTGGTCAATAGAAATGCTCTTGAAGAATAGCCAAAGTCTTGTTCATACCAAAGTAACCAGCAAGCCCTCCACCATGAGCTTCCCTCACTAACAACCTTCTAATGGAACATGAAAGAATGCATAAATGACCCCCTTTGAAAATAAAACCATCATGAACCACATAAGCACCATATGACCCCTTGGAACACTCCCCCAATATCTCCTTAAACTTCTCATCCTCCTTGTAATACTCCTTCACCAATCCAAACCCAAGAAGCCTTGAACTCAACACCCCAAGTAAGGAATGCCTCCTAGACAAAGCATCTGCCACCACATTTGCCTTACCCTCTTTATACTTAGATGATAAATTAAAAGATTGCAAAAACTCAACCCATTTAGCATGCCTAGGAATTAGCTTTTGCTGCCCATGTATATACTTTAATGCCTCGTGATCAGAATGAAGCACAAAGTGACTTGGACAAAGGTAATGACTCCAATGATCAAGTGCACGAACTATTGCATAAAACTCCTTATCATATGTAAAGTAATTGAGCTTAGCACCACTCAACTTCTCACTAAAGTATACAATAGGACGTTTCTTTTGAATTAAAACAGCCCCAATACCAACCCCACTAGCATCACATTCAACTTCAAAAGTTTGTGAAAAATCCGGAAGTGCTAGAATAGGAGTATTACATAACAATTATTATATGCCATCAAAAGCATCTTGAGCTACTTTAGTCCAAGTGAATTTACCTTGTTTAATACATTCAATCATAGGAGCTACCACACTACTAAAGTTGCGCACAAATCTTCTATAAAAACAAGCCAAACCATGAAAAGAACGTACCTCCGAAATTGTTTTAGGAATAGGCCAACTTTTAATTGCCTCAACTTTCGAAGGATCAACTGAAACACCATCTTTAGAAACAATGTAGCCCAAGAATGTAACACTAGGAACTAGAAAATAGCACCTTTCTAGCTTCCCATATAGCTTTTGTTTGCGCAACACCTCAAAAACCTCCCTAAGGTGAGTTAGATGCTCCACAACACTTCGGCTATACACAAGGATATCATCAAGGTAAACCACCACACATCTTATGTGGATGCGGATGTACTTTAGTTGAGTTTTACGGAAATCCAAGAATCTTGAAAGAAAGACTGGATCTTTAGGGTTTTCTTTAAGTATAAAGGATAGAACAATTCGATCAAACACAAAGTAATTCACGAATTGGGTCTTGATTCACTCTTCAACACAAAGTAATTAAGCAATCAATCTTAAATCTCAAACACAAAGTAATCGATTCAAGGTTTGGATATCACAAAGAAGTCCAAAAATTTTCACAAAGAAAATTAAAACTCTAATCTAATAAATCAGTATATTTTTTACGGTTTTTTCACCAAATACCCCCGACAAATCGCAAAATTCACCATATACCCTCAATGTTTCAGATATTCACCATATACCCCTGAGTTTTCAAAATTGTGCACCATATACCCTTTTTCTAACGGACGTTAAGTCGCCGTTAGCTTTATTTACGATATTGCCATTATTAACCCCTAACCCTAACTTCTAAACCTAATCCCTAACCCTAATCTAAACCCTACTCCCTAACCCTAATCTAAAACCTAATCCCTAACCCTAATCTAACCCCTAACCCACCCATCCCCTCCCACCCACCCCACCCCTTCCCCCCCCCCCACCCCTCCCCTCCACCCCATCCCCCCATCGCCCCACCACCTCAGCCCCATCTGCCCCACCCCGGCTGCAGCCCCGCAACCCCTCCCCCACTCCCTTTTCGGACATGACCCCCCCCCCTCCTCGCAACTCCCCCGCCCGCAACCCCTCCCCTCGCAAACCCATCTCGAAATCGAAAAACCCATTTTCCACGGACCCATGACCCCCTCCCCCTTCGGACCCGCAACCCATTTTCGACAAACCCATTTTCGCAAAAAAAATTCGAAATTTGAAGGGGAGCGGAGGAGGGTTGCGCGATTGCGAGGGAAGGGGAGGGAAGGAGGGGTTGCGCGATTCAACAGGGGGAGGGGGAGGGGGAGGAGGGTGCGCGATTCGGCGGGGAAGGGGAGGGGGCTTCGGGGGTGGAGTGGGGAGATGCGGCGGTGGAAGGGAGGGGGAGGGTGGGGGCAGTGGAGGGGAAGGGGATGGGGATGGGTGGGTTAGGGTTTTGATTTTAGGGTTAGGATTTAGATTAGATTTTAGGGATTATGGTTTAGATTAGGGTTTAGATTTTAGGGTTAGGGCTAATTATTAATGGCAAAATGGTAAATAAAGATAACGACAAGTTAACGTCCGTTAGAAAAAGAGTATTTGGTGAACATTTTCGGAAACTCAGGGGTATATGGTGAATATCTGAAACAATGAGGGTATATGGTGAATTTCATGATTTGTCGGGGGTATTTGGTCAAAAAACCGTATTTTTTATTAACAAAAAACGAGCCATATATATAGGCTTACAAAAACTGATTCCAACCTATACTAGGTTTAGGAATACTAAATAAACTAAGAAAAGGAAAACAACGTAATTCCTACATCTATTAGGAATCCGACTAAAAGTAGAATTCTAAATCAACTATAATCCTAACACACTAAAGATTATTAATCCCAGTAGAACTCTGACTACTACTAGGACTACTAATCCAAATAGGACTACGATCACACAAATCCTAACAGAACTACGATTTCTAGTAATACTTCTAATTAAGCAATAAAAACAACTTAAGAACCGAATTTAAATAAGAGAATTTCAGCCCTTAACAATTTAAACTAACACTAAAACACTACTTATGACCTTGAATTGTAAGATGATCCAAACCCAATAATTAATTAGATCAACTAATTTAATTATCTTGAATCTCCTTGTCGCATCCATATCATTCTCCCCTTCTTGAAAAAAAATTCGACCTCGAATTTTACTGAATCTCAATAGTAGAACTTGATCCAAAGGAATGAGGACTTCATCAAATATTGTATATTGCATCGAATCAGATGAACTTTTAGGGAGGTCAAGATTACTCTTGTCGAACCCAAAAGTATGAACTAACCAAGTTGGAGGAGGATTAAAAATAATATCAAGACCTGTAACGAGAACCTTACTTGGCAAGTTGCAAATAGTGGAATCTTTGGAAAACTCTGTAACAGCATCGATAGCAAGAGAAGTATGACTGGAAGTTTCTTTAATCTCCTCTTCTTGATTGTTCTCGAGAATTCGATCTAAAACTATATTCTCGTGTGTAATATGTTCTTCAAACTCAATAGAATCCTCAGTTTTTTGTATGATATTTGTGTGAGGATAATTTTTGAGAACTAGGCGTTCAAGCTTTTTAATGATTCTCCCAACTCTTGAATATTTGCTCGAAGTTCTTCAGTCACACGACGATGATTTTCATATTTAACATATTGAATATACCGAAGTTCACTACTTAAAAACGCATGATAAAGATCATCTATGATAATGAGCAAAAATCAGCAATGAAGTTGACAAAACTTGCCGCAGATTTAGGTTCCAAGTCACTCGAGAATTTCAAGTTCAACTCTTGATGAAATCTCCAGAAAATTTAGCACATACAAGTTTCAGACGTTATAAGATCAACCCAATAGGAATCACTCGAAAATTCTCAGTAGATAGTCCGCAACAGCCAAAATAATTTGAATGTGCCAGATTTCAGCGAAATTAGACCAACATGCCAAAACTGTATCGAAACTATACCCAACGATCTTCAAATATTATGAAAATTTAGGACAGTAAAATAGACATGTAGTAGTCCAGTTTAGGATTAAGAATAACCCAAAAATTTATTTCCAACTAGGAGAACGAAATAAAACAAAACGTACCTGAAAACTGTTTGAATCTGGACGAACACAATGCAAGTTTTTATTTCGACTTTCTTTCAACCAGCTCTGATACTAGTTTGATGTGGATGTGGATGTATTTTAGTTGAGTTTTACGGAAATCGAAGAATCTTGAAAGAAAGACTGAATCTTTAGGGTTTTCTTTAAGTATAAAGGATAAAATAATTCGATCAAACACAAAGTAATTCACGAATTGGGTCTTGATTCACTCTCAAACACAAATTAATTAAGCAATCAATCTTAAATCTCAAATACAAAGTAATCGATTCATGGTTTGGCAATCACAAAAAAGTCCGAAAATTTTCACAAAGAAAATTAAAACTCTAATCTCATAAATCTATCTATTTTTTATTAATGAAAAACGAGCCATATATATAGGCTTAGAAAACTGATTCCAACCTCTACTAGGTTTAGGAATACTAAATAAACTAAGAAAAGGAAAACAACGTAATTTCTACATCTATTAGGAATCCGACTAAAAGTAGAATTCTAACTCAACTATAATCCTAACACACATAAGATTATTAATCCCAGTAGAACTATGACTACTACTAGGACTACGATTACACAAATCCTAACAGAACTATGATTTCTAGTAATACTTCTAATAAAACAATAAAAACTTAAGAACCGAATTTAAATAAGGGCATTTCAGCCCTTAACAATTAAAACTAACACTAAAACACTACTTATGACCTTGAATTGTAAGATGATCTAAACCCAATAATTAAATAGATCAACTAATTTAGTTATCTTGAATCTCCTTGTCGCATCCATATCAACATCTACCTAAGAAGGGTTTCAACACCTCATTCATTAACCTCCTAAAAGTACTAGGTGCATTAGTAAGCCCAAATGGCTTGACAAGCCATTCATATAACCACATCTCAGTTTTAAAAGCGGTTTTCCACTTATCTCCCTCTCTCATTCTGATTTGATGGTAGCCACTCCTCAAATCAATCTTAGAGAAAATAGTAGAACCATGCAACTCATCCAATAAATCATCCAATTTAGGAATTAGAAACCTATATTTCACAGTGACGTTATTAACAGCCCTACTATCAATGCACATGCGACAAGTACCTTCTTTCTTAGGCACCAACAATGCAGGAACTGCACATTGACTCATATTCTCTCTCACATAACCCCTAGACATCAATTTTTCAATTTGCTTTTGTAACTCTTGTGTCTCTTGAGGATTACAACTATATGCAGCCTTGTTAGGAAGAAATGCCCACGAAACTAAATCAATTTGATGTTCTATGCCCCGGATTGGTGGTAACCCTAGAGGTACGTCTTGAGGAAACACATCACTAAACTCATCAAGGACTCTCTCTAAGTGTTTAGGAATTTTGTACCCTTGCTGCTCCCCCTCGACTTCTTTTGCCATCAAAACATACGCCTCACTTTCCCCTTCTAACTCTGTCTGAATCTCCTTAGCACTCACCAACAAGGACCCATTAGGTTTAGGAGGGGATGTCAAAGGTTTCAAGGCAGTTTTTTTCCCTCCCACCGTGGCAACACACACATTAGAACGACCATCATACTTCACAAAACGATCATATTGCCATGGTCTTCCAAACAATATATGACAAGCATCCATATTGCAAACATCACACAAAACTTCATCCTAAAACTTGCCAATTTCAAAAGTTATTAAGGCTTGTTTCGTTACTTTTATTCCATTATCATCACTAAGCCAATTCAGTTTATTGGGGTGTGAATGATTAGATGTAGGCCACTTTAATTTATCAATTAGGGTTGTAGACACTACATTAGCACAACTAGCATTATCAATGATTAAGTCACATACCCTCTATTTCACTAGGCTACGAGTGAAAAAGATTTTGCCCCGTTGAGTGTCCTCCAATGGGGCTGGTTGAGTATGCAAGATGTGCCTCATAATGAGTTTTTTGCCCTCTTTCACAGGTTCCTCTTCTGAATCAGCCTCATAGTCATCCTCATCCTCATTCTCCTAAGTTTGATTCTCATCAAACTCCTCTTCTTCGAAGCTTCCTTACCCCTAGCATAATCCTCTTCAATTTCTTGCATGTCTCTCAAAGTCATTACCCTATTGTTGGGGCAATCCTTTAAGATGTGTCCATAGCCTTTGCACCTGAAGCAAATTCTTCTTTCATCATTAGCCATAGGCGTGGAAGACTTCCCCTTGTCACCCTTAAATTTATCAAATTTAGGAGGAAACTTTGAACCACTAGCCTCCTCCTTCTTTCCCCCTACTATTTTATCAACGTTATTCACGAAAGGCTTAGAGTAAGAATTCTTCTTTGCTTTTGCATACTTTTCAGCTCTCATGGCAACTTGGACAACTTCCTCAAAACTCCAATAAGGCTGAAGATCCACCTTTTTGGCGATTTTCTTATCTAGTCCAGTTATGAACCGGGCTATTTTATGCTCCACTTTCTCCTCTAGATCACACATCATAGTGATCTTCTCAAATTCAGCAACATACTCTTCAACACTTAGTGATTGTTGTTGAAAAGATTGTAACTTTAGGAACATATCTTGCACAAAATCCGAAGGTAGAAAGTGTTTCTTCATCCTTGCCTTCAATTGCTCCCATGAATGCAAGCTAGGCTTGCCTTCCTTCCTTCTCTTTATTTTCAAACTTTTGTACCATAAACTAGCATACCCCGTCAGTTTTAGGACATCCACCTTAAACCTCTTAGCATCATCATAGTCCTTGTAATCAAAGACCCTCTCCATGTGTTGCATATCCACTCAAAAACAAATTTCAGGCTTCATACTTCCATCAAATTCGGGCATGTCCAGCCTTAAACCTCTATCATCATCCCTTGGCTACCTCCTATGCCTAGGGCGTCCCTCCTCCTCCGAGCTAGAGTCATGGTTGGTGTTGCTAGAACTCCGAACAGGACTAGGAGTGTTACGTCGATGGTGCCCACCTCTACCTTACTCTAACAGCCGCATCATCTCCTCCATGCGTGTTCTCAAGTCTTCTAGTTCTCTATCCCTACGCAAGTTTTGAGCTTGCTCAAGTGTAAGTCCCCTAGGGACTCTAACCCCTGTGTCTCCTTGTTCGTCCTCTATAACAAAATCCAAACAGAACTTGGATTAAAAGCTTGAAACTTGCGCACCAAGTAACCGGATAAACTAGATGTTTGATTCGTTTCTTGATCGTTTTAATTGATCTTAGACAAAAAAAGTTTTCACCAATCTTCAATGATGATGAAAGACCTTTGATGAAACTTTATGAAAAATCAAAAATCTTGGAAAAAATATTTAATTTTGAAGAGTTTCTTGAAGATCAAACTACTCCACCGTACTCGAACAAAAGTCGGAAAAAAAAATTGGAACTTCAATGATGAACGTGTGTGGATGAATGTGTTTTAATGGATGTGTTTAAGGTTTAATGGTGGTGATGGATGTAGCCAAAGCTCTTGATACCAGATGATATATTTAATCTAAGGAAGATTAAACAATGTTGCGGAAAACGTGTGTATGATTGTATGAATGTTCGAACAATTTGTGACTAAGTAACCAAAGATAGATCTTACATGCTCAATGATAGTGGCTAAGCCACACAAGGAACAAACTAAGGATTTTGATGCGTAAAGGCTCAGCCACCAGCAATCAAGGGTTATTTGTGTTTGCACACTCATGTTTAACAAAACTCAAAAACTTTCAAAAATTCACTAAGTATGAAAATCGTACATCCTAAATTATTTATATGGAAAACAAAACAACTCCTACGAAGTCTTAATCCTAATCAAACTCAAAATAAGATTGAATCATGTAAAATCCATCGTTTTAAGAACGTAGGCAAAACCATGATTCCTGATACAACTCGAAATAAAAAACATAAAGCAATAAAGATAGCTTGAGTTCTAACAGAACTAGAACTCCAATAAGCATGTTAATCACACGCCTAACTCACACGTCACCTAGGTTGGTTAACAAACATGCTACCACCTTTGTAGTAAGCCCCATGAAGAGTCCTCCATGTAAGTCAATTGAGCCAAGGTCCAAAGTGACATTCTTATGAACAAGAGCTAGTAAACTTGCATCAACTACTCCTGTATCAGGTTGTCCTTGGCGAGTGGATGCAAGGATGTGGAGGAGCAAAAGATCTCAAAGTTTCTCGTAGGATTGAACACAGAGATTAGCCATAAGGTGGAGCTGCAACCTTATTTCTCTTTTGATAAGGCGTGAGAGTTGGTTGTGAAGGTGGAGAGACAAATCAAGGCTACCAAGGCTAAATCTTTTAAGCCTTCTTTTACTCCTAAGTTTGAAACTAATTGAAAAGTTTAAAACTTTGGATAATGGAAAGGGCGTGGTAGATTCTTTAAAGGAAGAGGTTGATTCAAAACTTCAACGTCTGAACAAGGATAAAATCAAATGCTTCAAGTGTTAAGGGAGAGGCCATTACAAATCTGAGTGTCCAAATAGGAGAGTAATGACTTCATGAGTCTTTGCTACATTATAAGAGGAGGATGCTAGGTATGCTTTGGCACTGTTGCAGTGTAAGGAGTCTAAGGAGGATGATGATATGGACTTGGAGGATTTGGAGGGGCAGCCATTAATTGAACCAGTTCCGGATCATGAAACACTTGTGGTGAGGAAGGTGCTTCATGTTCAAACCAATCCCTTAGATGATTTGGCGCAAAGGGAAAATCTTTTCCAAACTAGATGCTTGGTGGATGGTCGTAGTTGTTCAGTTATTGTGGACAATGGCTTGTGTACTAATGTGTGCTCAAAGAAGATGGTGTAGACATTATGTTTAGATACACGACCACATAAGCATCCCTACAAACTGAATTGGCTAACTGGTCAAGGAGGAGTAGCGGTTAGTTAGCAAACTCTTGTTAATTTCTCTATTGGTGAGTTTCAAGATGAGGTTTGTTGTGATGTGGTGCCTATGGATGCGCGTGCTATCTTGCTTGGGAGGTGATGGCAGTTTGATCGTGAAATGTTTACTTGGCTAAGAAGAATGTGGTTTCGGTGATGCATGAGGGGAAGAGATTGAGTTTGAAGCCATTACCACCCAAAGTGGCGCCAAAACCTAATGATAGGGCTACTAAGTTTTCGTTGGTGGGGGATGAAGATAATATGAAGGGTTTGAACCGCAGGCAACGTAAGGAAAATAGGAAAGAATAGCATGTATTGTAAGCATGGCAAAAGCCACCATTCGAAATTGAAGACTATGTGTGGATTTCATTGAGTGCTCAAAAGCTCCATAACAATGCAAAGGGAAAAACCAAACCTATTGAAGAAGGTCCATTCAAGATCGTGCATAGAGAGCACTATGATACTTTTTAAGTTATGCTTGGATATGGCGTGTGTATTTCGTTGTTAGCTACTGAGTGGTTCCATGCCATGACTATGCAACTTGAGGATAAATTTTTTTTCAAGAGGGGAAGAATGATGCAAGATCAGATGGTTTTACTTTCCTTTTTTTTTTATAGTTCGGTTTTACTTTACTCTTAAAGTGAAGGTTTTATATGTAACCAAAAATATGTCTTTTATTGTTATTATTAGTTTAGTTAGTTAATTAAAAGTAGTTTATTTAAGATTAGGGCCGAAAATAAAGGAAGGATAAGTAATGATTTTAGGCGTTTGATGGTTGTAACATTTATGGAAAGTTTTGCAAAGCTTTCCGAAATCAAATATTTCCTTAAGTTGTGCTATATTCTAGGCTAGTTTTGAGGGGAAACATTCCTTAAGTTGTGCTAGATTATGGGCTAGTTTTAAGGGGAAACTTTCCTTTTATTTTGCCTTGTAATTTCGGCCATATGCATGGTTGGTGAGCAAAGTTTTCTTGTTCATCTTCTATAAATAATACATGCCTAGTCCTATGATGATAAGTAAGTTGATTAATTGAAATTTCGAACATTTTATCTTTATAAGGATTAGACGTACTTTTAGGGAGTGAACCTAAACATAAGAACGTTAGTATTAGGCGAGTGAAACCTAAAACTAAGCGAGATTCGAGTGAGTTAGTGAGCGAAGCTAATGAACTTTATCTCAAAACACCCCTAATTCGAACCCTTGGTGAGTTAAGCCTAGGTATTAGAGTTAGAACCCTTAGGGAATCATAAATGAGTGAAACGTATGAGGAAATAAGCTAGATTTCGTTCACGGAATTATATCAAGTGGTATTAGAGCAGTGTTACTAGAACGGCCCTTGAGAGCGTGTGTTAACTCTGAATTGTTATTTTTGTGGTTCTTTAGAAAGCTCACATACAGGGCTACCTTTTGTCAAAATTTCATCTGAATCTAATCGGTAACAAAGTCGCAGCGAAGTAAAACATCCGACGTTATTATGGGGGACAGTGAAGCGGATAAACGGAGAGATGCTATGTAGGAAGCACTTGCTAAATAGAATGAAACCTTGCAAGAGATGCTCACCCAACTAACATTGTGATATGAATGCGTAGCTAGGATAGCTAAACACTAAAGAGAAAACGCCAACTTGAACAAGAGCAATGGAGAATCCGAAAAAAAGAACAAGTAACAAGGGATATTTCTTGATGAATTGATCACTCCTGAACACTCACTAAGAATCTTAAACACACTCAAACCAATCCTGGATTTAAGTTGTTTAACACTAATAAGATTAACACTCCTAAAAATCAGATTAATGGACGAATGAAGGAATATGAAAGATTCATAAACTTAACACAATTTTTTTGTAAAACTCACTCTAACCCTTAAAGCTATTATTTATAATAGAAGAAGCAAGAAAACCTTGCTCTCCAAGCACACAACATGCCACGGTTGACAATCGTAATTTAGGAAAGCTTTTCCCTTAATTCTAGCCTAGAATCTAGCTAAAACCTAAGGAAACAATAGCTTAAGGAAAGATGTGCAATCTCTTTCCTTAAATACAGCTCAATCACACGGCATTAAGGCTACACCTTGCACGCCACTTCTCCCATATGTTTAAGGTAACTTTCCTAAAATACAACCATGACAACTTAGACTCTTAATGAACCGAAATCAGCTAGATATTTTCAGACTTTATTAAAACTAAACAACTCAACTACTTAACTAACATTTTAACTAACAATGACATGTAATTAAAATGCTAAGTATCTTCATCGTGAAGCCAAGCAACACAGCACACAAACGCATTCTTTTGAGCCATCAAAGTGAATCCCATTTGCTCCAATAGAAGTGTAATTGGCTCTTCTTGAGTAGTTGCCTTTGGATTCGCATCATTCTCCCCTTCTTCAAAGAGAAGCTAATTCATTAATTATGTTAGTAAATCTAGTAAACATTGTTTCCTTTGGTTTTCCTTTGATTTCATTTGGAACAACTCGTATTGATTCATTAGAAGATCAATTTTAGATCTTTTGACTTCACTTGTTCATTCATGTATGGCTTCTAAAATATCCCATATTTTCTTTGCTGTTTTACACCCCATGACACGATTGTGTTCATGAGGTCCAAGACCACAATGCAACATTTTACAGCAAGAGCATTCATTTCAACTTTAATGAAATCATTTTTGTCAAATTCAGACATTGGTTTGGGAACTACCATATTTTTGTCATTTGTAGTTGTGACTTCAAAGTCTCCAATATCAATGACTCTCCATACCTGATAATTCTCGGCTTTGATGAAGATTTTCATTCGGTTTTTCTTGTAGGTATAGAACTTACCGTTAAACATCGGAGGCCATTGAGTGGAATAATCTTCTTCCAGCTTTTCAGTTTTATTCATTATTCCTAATCAGAATCTTACTCGTCTCTAATACCAATTGCTGTTTTAATGGGAACAATACAAGAGGGGGGTGAATTGTATTGTTGGGAACAATGAGCAATTTTTGCAGAATTTAGATAACAGCGAGAAAGCTAAAGTAAAGAGACAAGAGATTTAACGAGGAAAATTTTTTAGACCTTATAGGAAGTAAAAACCTCGACACCAAGGGATTTTAACCAGAACTCACGCACTAATAATTGGTCAACAACTCAGTACAACCTATTCCTCTAGAGTTCCTTTTCTCGTTCCACTAGGAACACTAATCCCAAAACAGTCACTCAACTGTTGTTACTCTCACTCATGACTTCATTCAAAGTCCTCTCTTTAATACAAGATGTCACTCAAAATCCCAACCCCAAACTCAATTACAATAGATGAATAAATACTAATTGAAACTCACAGCAAAACTAGGAACATTAACAAGTATGAGAATATTTATAGGCACAAACACATGAAAAACGTTTGCTCTCTTAAAATATGTAGTCGGTGATGCTTAGAATAATAAGTCAATGAGTTATTTATAGATGAGTAAGTTTACACGAGTAAACTCTTACTTATCTCTAAGTAACTCACTACTTATCTTTTTTCTAGAATAAAGTAAATTCTTTTTGAAAACTTAAAATCAGATTTTTATTTATATATCTTTTGATAAAATCAGTTTTAACAAACTCAAGTAACACTTATCAAAATTCGGTCAAATGGAATAAGAATTATCTTCATAACAAATTACTTGAGATAAATGACAAAATAGATAAAGATAAGATTTTATTTAGGAATAATTGATTCTAATAATACAACCTTTCACCGATTAATTTTTAATAAATCAACCTTTCAATTATTCTTGAATAATGCAACCTTTTGGAGGTATTTGCTTTTACTGGGCTTTGACGTTCTGATAATCAGTTTGTTTGGTAAGCCACATTTTCCAACTCGTCCATTGTTCCCTTCCCTTGCCTCCATGCCCCTACTTCTATGGTAAGGAGTTAATGTTTTAGAAGATTTTAAGTCATTTTGACTCACTAGAAGTAAATAGGGTATAAATGTTGCATTATTCAGGAATAATTGAAAGGTTGGTTTATTAAAAATTAATCGGTGAAAGGTTGTAGTATTAGAATCAATTATTCCTTTTATTTAAACAAAGATAAAATTGGTGTTAAGCAAAATCTTTAACTCTAAATAAAACCAAAAGATAAATAACTGGTTTTATTCTAAGCATATTTATTCTCAGTGCCAAATATCTACTCCTATATTAACGTTGATTTCTTAGATTATAAACTGCTTTGTTCCTAAACTTAGGAACAACTCTTTATTCCAGCTTGTTGCTCGTTCCTTATAAATGTTCCTAAGTTCTACTAAAGACTTTGGGAACTCTGCTTCCAACAGCTTCATCAAGTCTTCTCAGGTCCAATACTCCTTGAATCCTTCATTGACTTTCACAAACAGTCTCATCATCATAGACACTTTGTAGAATATTTGATGCATGGCTCGTGCAAAGATTAATTCATCAATTATCTTTAATTGTTTTCCTAGGTGTTGCATGGTTTTACTTTACTCTTAAAGTGAAGGTTTTTCATGTAACCAAATATATGTCATTTATTGTTATGTTAGTTAAGTTAGTTGAGTTGTTTAGGTTCAATAAATCCGAAAATACTTAGTATAATTCGGTGCATTAGAAGGTCTTTTGTCATGGAAGTATTTTAGGAAAGTTCTCTTGGTCATTGAGTTGTATGATGCGTGCAAAGGGAATGCCCTAAGCTGCCGTGTGGTTTTTGGTATTTAAGGAAAGTGTTGCATCTCTTTCCTTAAAGCTATTATTTCCTTGAATTCAAGCTAGATTCTAGGCTTAGGTTTAGGGGAAACTTTCCTAAAATTATTGCTAGTTGGCCGTGTGATGTAATGCCTTGGAGAATAAGGTTTTCTTGCTGCTCTTATTATAAATAGGCACGCCTAATCAATAAAAAAGAGGGAGTTGAATAAATTGTTTGAGTTATTCGAACGTTGTGTTGCATTGTATATTTGGTCGTCGTACCAAGAAGATACAAATCGTGGTTTGTGTGCATCTCCTTGTCGAGGTTAGTGAGAGATCCTCTAGTTCTCGAGGGAACAAGAGCCTATCTTTTTATTTTTGTCCATAATTATAAAGCACCAAAAATAATTCATACATTAAGCTTCCGCAATCATATCAGTTGGTATCAGAGCAAAGGAATCTAAGTCCCCTTGGTGCTTAGACGTTTTTGGAGAAGAAGAAAGATGGAAGAAGAAAATCGCCCGCAACAGACAGATTTTTGAGGTAACTTTGAACAACTCGTTCTCCCACCTCCGATCGAATTTTTGGGTGTTTCTTGAGTCTAAACTGGACAACAATTTGTCTACTTTATTTTCCTAAAATTTCGTAAGATTTGAAGTTGTTTTGATATATATTTAAGACTGTTCTTTAGAATTGGTCTAAAACAGGGAAAATCTGGACCAGTTTTGGGAGAATTAAAACTGCAAACAATTGGTTGGGTATTTGTTGGTGAACTTTTGGTCGCATGTCCCAGACATATAGGGCTATGTTGTGACAAAATTTCATGAAATTTAGAGGTGTTTTACTTAGGTTTTAAATCTCGAACTTTTATTGAAAATTCTTGACAGTTTTTGCATTATATTAAACCAACTATGAATTGTCGTTTCTATTTTTATGATGAGTTAACAACTGATGAAATTCTTGAGGAATTATCACTACGACTACAACCAAAGTGTGATTTGATGTATGACTCGAATCAATATTTGGATGAAAAGTTTAATAGTTATTTTGAAGATGTTTCATGCATCATAGAGGAAGAAATTTCATATTTGGTTTTCATTGTTCAAGATGACGAAAAGATTGAAACTTTATCATGTTCCAAGGATGAAGATTTGATTTTTACAGTTTCCCATGATGATAAAGATTTGATTCTTCTTGATGATGCTCAAGAAGAGGAAAAGAATGGATCTTTTTCATGTCATGTTTATAAAGATTTGATTTTGCAGAAAAGATTTAATCTTTTTCATGCGAAAGCAAGTTCTAGAGACGTTGAGTTATTTGTTTATGGTCGCATGAATCATTGCTCAATCTTCAATCAATTGTCGTTGGTGATCTTGTTATTGTTTGTTCGTTTCATATGGATGATTTCTTGGATTGTTTTGCTGATTAAACTTGAGGTCAAGTTTCTTTGAAGAAGGGGAGTATGATGCATGGCTCGTGCAAAGATTACTTCATCAATTATCTTTAATTTCTTTCTTAGGTTGTTGCATGGTTTTACTTTACTCTTAAAGTGAAGGTTTTTCATGTAACCAAAAATATGTCATTTATTGTTATGTTAGTTAAGTTAGTTGAGTTGTTTAGGTTCAATAAATCCGAAAATACTTAGTAGAATTCAGTGCATTAGAAGATCATTTTGTCATGGCTGTATTTTAGGAAAGTTCTCTTGTTCATTGAGTTGTATGAGGCGTGCAAATGAATGCCCTAAGCTGCCGTGTGGTTTTTGGTATTTAAGGAAAGTGTTGCATCTCTTTCCTTAAAGCTATTGTGTAATAGCCCGCTTCCCGAGCTACTAGCTTAACTCGCCTAGCAATCACAAATCTCAATTAGCACCAAAATAATAATAATCACTTATGAATTAGATAACTCTCATAGCGGAAACAACTTGAAATATACGATCCTGGACCTGTGGGTTATGGGCCCACAAAACACTATCCTTTATATAAGACTTCAATTACATAGTCATTCAATCTCAAATTCCATGGCAAAAGAATAAACTATGTCATAAGTAATTCTAAATAAACTCCTCTATATACAAACTTAAGTCTCGGACATTAACCCATAATACATAATTTGAATAATAACTTTGCTCTCAACTCGCTTCTGGCTTCCAACGCAATCCTGCAACAAAGTTTGACTCTGCCACCCACCAAGTGACATGCCACAGAAATGAGAACACTATCAGCAAAGCTGAGTACACACTGTATAATAGAAAATACAAGTTTAGGTGTATTTTGAAAACTAATTGATAACACATAGTCATAATAGCAAGTAGTCATAATCACTTCCATTACTTAGAGATTTCATAAGATCAATCTTTCGATATGACCGCGAGCGTAGCAAACTGTTGAGGGTCGTCACCCCACCTTTTACTGTTCTGCTTGCAAGACTTAACCCGGACATGTCCTACTTCCGCCAGGAATTCCCCCTCCTGGTTGGGTAACAGTTAGGGAATACCCGCCCTAACCCGGGTGTATGCTCACGCCTCGCTTCCGTAATTAAAATCCAAGTCATTTAGTGTTTTATTGCCATACAATTCCATATACTTAACAAATTCCATTTAAAAGCATAAACATGGCAATTTAGTGTTTAAGCCTAGCTTAGGATAAGTAAAACATCTCAAGTGAACCATAGCATGCCAAATCCATGTCATATACTTAAAGCACACATACTAATATGCATATCGGAAGAAATTTCATTTCATATTCATGCTTCATAATAGAAAGAAACAATCATCTAACCATAGGTAGGAAAATCTCTAGGTTACAATTCAAACTAAGTGTGTACCTTCACTTAGGCTGCTTAATGTATCTCAAGCTCCTTATTCCAAGTGGTTTATCCTTCCTACAGCTTCCCCTGAATATGTAAAGTGCTAGGGATTAGTTTATACAAGTTTTAGAATATATATAACTAAGCTAAGTACAAGATTGATGCAAAGTTGTACTTACAGCAATCTGTTTTATGTTCCTATGGAGTTTTCTACAATTTCTCAAAGCTTGAAAACTCTACCAAAAGCTTGAAACACTAGGGAATTATGTCTAGAAGAGTTGTATGTAAAGAAAAGTAGGTGTTGAAGAAGCAGAATTAGGAGAAAAGGACGAAAATCCATGACACCCTTTTATAGGGCCTGTTCTGGCGGTACCCATGGGGGAGGGAAACCTCTTCTGGGTGAGGTCGGTTCCTTGGAGTTTCTGGGTGATTCTTATTGGAGGTGTTAGCTTGAGGTGTTGGCTTTCATGCATGAAAATAGATTTGGGAGATCGACACTTAAGTAGCTGCTAAGAAGCTTTCTATGAGGATAGGTACGAACTGATATTTTAGCTGGCCAGCTTTTACTATGTAAGGAACTTACCATATTAAGCCACATATATTTTGGGAACAAATGACCATTTTAACATTAATACATCCCAAACATATCATATATCAAGTTTGATTAGGTTCTGAGCTCGGATTCAACCCAAAAAGGCTCTTTAACTGGAGGTTCATTGTTACCGATAAAACGGTCTCTATGTGATTTTCATAATCTTAAGGAATAAGGCTCTCAAAGGCTTTGTAACTTATCTATTGGTTCTCACGGCTTTCTTAACCACTAAGAATGATAGTGCTTATCCTCTTTGACCTTTCTTAACCATTAAGAATGATAGTGCTTATCCACTTGCTTTCTTAACCACTAAGAATGTTAGAGCTTATCCACTTGCTTTCTTAACCATTAAGAATGATAGAGCTTATCCACTTGCTTTCTTAACAATTAAGAATGATGGTTCTTATCCACTTTTGTCCTAGTATGATGTTGCAGAGAATTCTAACTACTTAAAGGACCAAAGCCTGATGAAGACTTAATATAGCTAACAAAATAATTGAACCTGCTTAAAAATTCAGGCTGTTACATATTGTTTCCTTAAATTCAAGCTAGATTCTAGGCTTAGGTTTAGGGGAAACTTTCCTAAAATTATTGCTAGTTGGCAGTGTGATGTAATGCCTTGGAGAGCAAGGTTTTTTTGCTGCTCTTATTATAAATAGGCACGCCTAATCAATAAAAAAGAGAAAGTTGAATAAATTGTTTGAGTTATTCGAACGTTGTGTTGCATTGTATATTTGGTCGTCGTACCAAGAACACACAAATCGTGGTTTGTGTGCATCTCCTAGTCGAGGTTAGTGAGAGATCCTCTAGTTCTCGAGGGAACAAGAGCCTATCTTTTTATTTTCGTCCATAATTATAAATCACCAAAAACAATTCGTACATTAAGCTTCCGTAATCATATCATTTGGTATCAGAGCAAAGGAATCTAAGTCCCCTTAGTGCTTAGACGTTTTTGCAGAAGAAGAAAGAAGGAAGAACAAAATCGCCCGCAACAGACAGATTTTTGAGGTAATTTTGAACGACTCGTTCTCCCACCTCCGATCGAATTTTTGGGTGTTTCTTGATTCTAAACTGGACTACAATTTGTCTAATTTATTTTCCAAAAATTTCGTAAGATTTGAAGTTGTTTGGATATATATTCGAGACTGGTCTTTAGAATTGTCTAAAACCGGGTAAATCTGGACCAGTTTTGGGAGAATTGAAGCAGCAAACAATTGGTTGGGTATTTGTTGATGAAATTTTGGTCGAGTGTTCCAGATATATAGGGCTATGTTGTGAAAAAATTTCATGAAATTTAGAGGTGTTTTAATTAGGTTTTAAATCTCGAACTTTTATAGAAAATTTCTGGACAGTTTCTGCATTATATTAATCCAACTATGAATTATCGTTTCTATTCTTATGATGAGTTAACAACTGATGAAATTCTTGATGAATTATCGCAACGACTACCACCAAAGTGGGATTTGATGTATGACTCGAAATAATATATGGATGAAAAGCTTAATAGTTATCTTGAAGATGTTCCTTGCACCATAAAGGAGGAAATTTCATATTTGAATGGATCTTTTTCATGTCATGTTTATAAAGATTTGATTTTGCAGAAAAGATTTAATCTTTTTCATGAGAAAGCAAGTTTTAGAGACATTGAGTTGTTTGTTTATAGTCGCATGAATCATTGCTCAATCTTTAATCAATTGTCGTTGGTGATCTTGTTAAAGTTTGTTCGTTTCATATGGATGATTTCTTGAACTGTTTTGTTGATCAAACTTGAGGTCAAGTTTCTTTGAAGAAGGGGAGTATGATGCATGGCTCCTGCAAAGATTACTTCATCAATTATCTTTAATTGCTTTCTTAGGTTGTTGCATGGTTTTACTTTACTCTTAAAGTGAAGGTTTTTCATGTAACAAAAAATATGTCATTTATTGTTATGTTAGTTAAGTTAGTTGAGTTGTTTAGGTTCAATAAATCCGAAAATACTTAGTAGAATTCGGTGCATTAGAAGGTCTTTTGTCATGGCTGTATTTTAGGAAAGTTCTCTTGTTCATTGAGTTGTATGATGCGCCCAAAGGGAATGCCCTAAGCTGCCAAGTGTGGTTTTTGGTATTTAAGGAAAGTGTTGCATCTCTTTCCTTAAAGCTATTGTTTCCTTAAATTCAAGCTAGATTCTAGGCTTAGGTTTAGGGGAAACTTTCCTAAAATTATTGCTAGTCGGCCGTGTGATGTAATGCCTTGGAGAGCAAGGTTTTCTTGCTGCTCTTATTATAAATAGGCACGCCTAATCAATAAAAAAGAGAGAGTTGAATAAATTATTTGAGTTATTCGAACGCTGTGTTGCATTGTATATTTGGTCGTCGTACCAAGAACATACAAATCGTGTTTTGTGTGCATCTCCTAATCGAGGTTAGTGAGAGATCCTCTAGTTCTCGAGGGAACAAGAGCCTATCTTTTTATTTTCGTCCATAATTATAAAGCACCAAAAACAATTCATACATTAAGCTTCCGCAATCATATCAGTTGGTATCAGAGCAAAGGAATCTAAGTCCCCTTTGGTGCTTAGACGTTTTTGGAGAAGAAGAAAGAAGGAAGAATAAAATCGCCCGCAACAGACAGATTTTTGAGGTAACTTTAAACGACTCGTTCTCCCACCTTCGATCGAATTTTTTGGTGTTTCTTGATTCTAAACTGGACTACTATTTGTCTACTTTATTTTCCAAAAAGTTCGTAATATTTGAAGTTGTTTGGATATATATTCGAGACTGATCTTTAGAATTGGTCTAAAATCGGGTAAATATGGACCAGTTTTGGGAGAATTGAAACAGCAAATAATTGGTTGGGTATTTGTTGATGAAATTATGGTCGAGTGTTCCATACATATAGGGCTATGTTGTGAAAAAATTTCATGAAATTTAGAGGTGTTTTACTTAGGTTTTAAATCTCGAACTTTTATTGAAAATTTCTGGACAGTTTCTGCATCATATTAAACCAACTATGAATTGTCGTTTCTATTCTTAAGATGAGTTAACAACTGATGAAATTTTTGAGGAATTATCACTACGACTACAACCAAAGTGGGATTTGATGTATGACTCGAATCAATATTTGGATGAAAAACTTAATAGTTATCTTGAAGATGTTCCTTGCACCATACATGAGGAAATTTCAGATTTGAATGGATCTTTTTCATGTCATGTTTATAAAGATTTGATTTTGCAGAAAAGATTTAATCTTTTTCATGAGAAAGCAAGTTCTAGAGACATTGAGTTGTTTGTTTATAGTCGCATGAATCATTGCTCAATCTTTAATCAATTGTCGTTGGTGATCTTGTTAAAGTTTGTTCGTTTCATATGGATGATTTCTTGGACTGTTTTGTTGATCAAACTTGAGGTCATGTTTCTTTGAAGAAGGGGAGTATGATGCATGGCTCGTGCAAAGATTACTTCATCAATTATCTTTAATTGCTTTCTTAGGTTGTTGCATGATTTTACTTTACTCTTAAAGTGAAGGTTTTTCATGTAACAAAAAATATGTCATTTATTGTTATGTTAGTTAAGTTAGTTGAGTTGTTTAGGTTCAATAAATCCGAAAATACTAAGTAGAATTCGGTGCATTAGAAGGTCTTTTGTCATGGCTGTATTTTAGGAAAGTTCTCTTGTTCATTGAGTTGTATGAGGCGCCCAAAGGGAATGCCCTAAGCTGCCGTGTGGTTTTTGGTATTTAAGGAAAGTGTTGCATCTCTTTCCTTAAAGCTATTGTTTCCTTAAATTCAAGCTAGATTCTAGGCTTAGGTTTAGGGGAAACTTTCCTAAAATTATTGCTAGTTGGCCGTGTGATGTAATGCCTTGGAGAGCAAGGTTTTCTTGCTGCTCGAATTATAAATAGGCACGCCAAATCAATAAAAAAAGAGAGAGTTGAATAAATTATTTGAGTTATTCGAACGCTGTGTTGCATTGTATATTTGGTCGTCGTACCAAGAACATATAAATCGTGTTTTGTGTGCATCTCCTAGTCGAGGTTAGTGAGATATCCTCTAGTTCTCGAGGGAACAAGAGCCTATCTTTTTATTTTCGTCCATAATTATAAAAGCACCAAAAACAATTCGTACATTAAGCTTCCGTAATCATATCAGTTGGCATCAGAGCAAAGGAATCTAAGTCCCCTTGGTGCTTAGACGTTTTTGGAGAACAAGAAAGAAGGAAGAAGAAAATCGCCCGCAACAGACAGATTTTTGAGGTAACTTTGAACAACTCATTCTCCCACCTCCAATCGAATTTTTGGGTGTTTCTTAATTCTAAACTGGACTACAATTTGTCTACTTTATTTTCCTATAATTTCGTAAGATTTGAAGTTGTTTGGATATATATTCGAGACTGATCTTTAGAATTGGTCTAAAACCGGGTAAATCTGGACCAGTTTTGGGAGAAATGAAACAGCAAATAATTGGTTGGGTATTTGTTGATGAAATTTTGGTCGAGTATTCCAGATATATTGGGATATGTTGTGACAAAATTTCATGAAATTTATAGGTGTTTTACTTAGGTTTTAAATCTCGAACTTTTAATGAAAATTTCTGGACAGTGTCTGCATTATTTTAAACCAATTATGAATTATCGTTTCTATTCTTATGATGAGTTAAAAACTGATGAAATTCTTGAGGAATTAACACTACGACTACAACCAAAGTGGGATTTGATGTATGACTCGAATCAATATTTGGATGAAAAGCTTAATAGTTATCTTGAAGATGTTCCTTGCACCATTGAGGAGGAAATTTCAGATTTGAATGGATCTTTTTCATGTCATGTTCATAAAGATTTGATTTTGCAGAAAAGATTTCATCTTTTTCATGAGAAAGCAAGTTCTAGAGACATTGAGTTGTTTGTTTATAGTCGCATGAATCATTGCTCAATCTTTAATCTATTGTCGTTCGTGATCTTGTTAAAGTTTGTTCGTTTCATATGGATGATTTCTTGGACTTTTTTGCTGATCAAACTTGAGGTCAAGTTTCTTTGAAGAAGGGGAGTATGATGCATGGCTCGTGCAAAGATTACTTCATCAATTATCTTTAATTGCTTTCTTAGGTTGTTGCATGGTTTTACTTTACTCTTAAAGTGAAGGTTTTTCGTGTAACAAAAAAAATGTCATTTATTGTTATGTTAGTTAAGTTAGTTGAGTTGTTTAGGTTCAATAAATCCGAATATACTTAGTAGAATTCGGTGCATTAAAAGGTCTTTTGTCATGGATGTATTTTAGGAATGTTCTCTTGTTCATTGAGTTGTATGAGGCGCGCAAAGGGAATGCCCTTAGCTGCCGTGTGGTTTTTGGTATTTAAGGAAAGTGTTGCATCTCTTTCCTTAAAGCTATTGTTTCCTTAAATTCAAGCTAGATTCTAGGCTTAGGTTTAGGGAAAACTTTCCTAAAATTATTGCTAGTTGGCCGTGTGATGTAATGCCTTGGAGAGCAAGGTTTTCTTCTTGCTCTTATTATAAATAGGCACGCCTAATCAATAAAAAAGAGAGAGTTGAATAAATTGTTTGAGTTATTCGAACGCTGTGTTGCATTGTATATTTGGTCATCGTACCAAGAACATACAAATCGTGGTTTGTGTGCATCTCCTAGTCGAGGTTAGTGAGAGATCCTCTAGTTCTCGAGGGAACAAGAGCCTATCTTTTTATTTTCGTCCATAATTATAAAGCACCAAAAACAACTCGTACATTAAGCTTCCGCAATCATATTAGTTGGTATCGGAGCAAAGGAATCTAAGTCCCCTTGGTGCTTAGACGTTTTTGGAGAAGAGAAAAGAAGGAAGAAGAAAATCGCCCGCAACTGACAGATTGTTTAGGTAACTTTGAACGACTCGTTCACCCACCTCCGATCGAACTTTTGGGTGTTTCTTGATTCTAAACTGGACTACTATTTGTCTACTTTATTTTCCTATAATTTCGTAAGATTTGAAGTTGTTTGGATATATATTCGAGACTGATCTTTAGAATTTGTCTAAAACCGGGTAAATCTGGACCAGTTTTGGGAGAACTGAAACAGCAAATAATTGGTTGCGTATTTGTTGATGAAATTTTGGTCGAGTATTCCAGATATATAGGGATATGTTGTGACAAAATTTCATGAAATTTAGAGGTGTTTTACTTAGGTTTTAAATCTCGAACTTTTATTGAAATTTTCTAGACAGTTTCCGTATTAAATTAAACCAACTATGAATTATCGTTTCTATTCTTATGATGAGTTAACAACTGATAAAATTCTTGAGGAATTATCACTACGACTACAACCAAAGTGGGATTTGATGTATGACTCGAATCAATATTTGGATAAAAAGCTTAATAGTTATCTTGAAAATGTTCCTTGCACCATAGAGGAGGAAATTTCATATTTGAATGGATCTATTTCATGTCATGTTCATAAAGATTTGATTTTGCAGAAAAGATTAAATCTTTTTCATGAGAAAGCAAGTTCTAGAGACATTGAGTTGTTTGTTTATAGTCGCATGAATCATTGCTCAATCTTTAATCTATTGTCGTTGGTGATCTTGTTAAAGTTTGTTCGTTTCATATGGATGATTTCTTGTATTGTTTTACTGATCAAAATTGAGGTCAAGTTTCTTTGAAGAAGGGGAGTATGATGCATGGCTCGTGCAAAGATTACTTCATCAATTATCTTAAATTGCTTTCTTAGGTTGTTGCATGGTTTTACTTTACTCTTAAAGTGAAGGTTTTTCATGTAACAAAAAAAATGTCATTTATTGTTATGTTAGTTAAGTTAGTTGAGTTGTTTAGGTTTAATAAATCCGAATATACTTAGTAGAATTCGGTGCATTAAAAGGTCTTTTTTCATGGATGTATTTTAGGAATGTTCTCTTGTTCATTGAGTTGTATGAGGCACGCAAAGGGAATGCCCTAAGCTGCCGTGTGGTTTTTGGTATTTAAGGAAAGTGCTGCATCTCTTTCCTTAAAGCTATTGTTTCCTTAAATTCAAGCTAGATTCTAGGCTTAGGTTTAGGGAAAACTTTCCTAAAATTATTGCTAGTTGGCCGTGTGATGTAATGCCTTGGAGAGCAAGGTTTTCTTGCAGCTCTTATTATAAATAGGCACGCCTAATCAATAAAAAGAGAGAGTTGAATAAATTGTTTGAGTTATTCGAACGCTGTGTTGCATTGTATATTGGGTCGTCGTACCAAGAACATACAAATTGTGGTTTGTGTGCATCTCCTAGTCGAGGTTAGTGAGAGATCCTCTAGTTCTCGAGGGAACAAGAGCTTATCTTTTTATTTTCGTCCATAAATATAAAGCACCAAAAACAATTCGTACATTAAGCTTCGGCAATCATATTAGTTGGTATCAGAGCAAAGGAATCTAAGTCCCCTTGGTGCTTAGACGTTTTTGGAGAAGAGGAAAGAAGGAAGAAGAAAATCGCCCTCAACAAACAGATTTTTGAGGTAACTTTGAACGACTCGTTCACCCACCTCCGATCGAACTTTTGGGTGTTTCTTGATTCTAAACTGGACTACTATTTGTCTACTTTATTTTCCTATAATTTCGTAAGATTTGAAGTTGTTTGGATATATATTCGAGACTGATCTTTAGAATTGGTCTAAAACCGGGTAAATCTGGACCAGTTTTGGGACAACTAAAACAGCAAACAATTGGTTGGCTATTTGTTGATGAAATTTTGGTCGAGTATTCCAGATATATATGCATATGTTGTGACAAAATTTCATGAAATTTAGAGGTGTTTTACTTAGGTTTTAAATCTCGAACTTTTATTGAAAATTTCTAGACAGTTTCCGTATTATATTAAACCAACTATGAATTATCGTTTCTATTCTTATGATGAGTTAACAACTGATGAAATTCTTGAGGAATTATCACTACGACTACAACCAAAGTGGGATTTGATGTATGACTCGAATCAATATTTGGATGAAAAGCTTAATAGTTATCTTGAAGATGTTCCATGCACCATAGAGGAGGAAATTTCAGATTTGAATGGATCTTTTTCATGTCATGTTTATAAAGATTTGATTTTGCAGAAAAGATTTAATCTTTTTCAGGAGAAAGCAAGTTCTAGAGACATTGAGTTGTTTGTTTATAGTCGCATGAATCATTGCTCAATCTTTAATCAATTGTCGTTGGTGATCTTGTTAAAGTTTGTTCGTTTCATATGGATGATTTATTGGACTGTTTTGCTGATCAAACTTGAGGTCAAGTTTCTTTGAAGAAGGGGAGTATGATGCATGGCTCGTGCAAAGATTACTTCATCAATTATCTTTAATTGCTTTCTTAGGTTGTTGCATGGTTTTACTTTACTCTTAAAGTGAAGGTTTTTCATGTATCCAAAAATATGTCATTTATTGTTATGTTAGTTAAGTTAGTTGAGTTATTTAGCTTCAATAAATCCGAAAATACTTAGTTGAATTCGGTGCATTAGAAGATCTTTTGTCATGACTGTATTTTAGGAAAGTTCTCTTTTTCATTGAGTTGTATGAGGCTTGCAAAGGGAATGCCCTAAGCTGCCGTGTGGTTTTTGGTATTTAAGAAAAGTGTTGCATCTCTTTCCTTAAAGCTATTGTTTCCTTAAATTCAAGCTAGATTCTAGGCTTAGGTTTAAGGAAAACTTTCCTAAAATTATTGCTAGTTGACCGTGTGATGTAATGCCTTGGAAAGCAAGGTTTTCTTGCTGCTCTTATTATAAATAGGCACGCCTAATCAATAAAAAAGAGAGAGTTGAATAAATTATTTGAGTTATTCGAACACTGTGTTGCATTGTATATTTGGTCGTCGTACCAAGAACATATAAATCGTGTTTTGTGTGCATCTCCTAGTCGAGGTTAGTGAGAGATCCTCTAGTTCTCGTGGGAACAAGAGCCTATCTTTTTATTTTCGTCCATAATTATAAAGCACCAAAAACAATTCGTACATTAAGCTTCCGCAATCATATCAGTTGGTATCAGAGCAAAGGAATCTAAGTCCCCTTGGTGCTTTGACGTTTTTGGAGAAGAAGAAAGAAGGAAGAAGGAAATCGCCCGCAACAGACAGATTTTTGAGGTAACTTTGAACAACTCGTTCTCCCACCTCCGATCGAAATTTTGGGTGTTTCTTGATTCTAAACTGGACTACAATTTGTCTACTTTATTTTCCAAAAATTTCGTAAGATTTGAAATTGTTTGGATATATATTCGAGACAGATCTTTAGAATTGGTCTAAAACCGTGTAAATCTGGACCAGTTTTGGGAGAATTGAAACAGCAAACAATTGGTTGGGTATTTGTTGATGAAATTTTGGTTGAGTGTTCCAGATATATAGGGCTATGTTGTGAAAAAATTTCAAGAAATTAAGAAGTGTTTTACTTAGGTATTAAATCTCGAACTTTTATTGAAAATTTCTGGACAGTTTCTGCATTATATTAAACCAATTATGAATTGTCGTTTCTATTTTTATGATGAGTTAACAACTGATGAAATTCTTGAGGAATTATCACTACGACTACAACCAAAGTGGGAATTGATGTATGACTCGAATCAATATTTAGATGAAAAGCTTAATAGTTATCTTGAAGATGTTCCTTGCACCATAGAGGAGGAAATTTCAGATTTGAATGGATCTTTTTCATGTCATGTTTATAAAGATTTGATTTTGCAGAAAAGATTTAATCTTTTTCATGAGAAATCAAGTTCTAGAGACATTGAGTTGTTTGTTTATAGTCGCATGAATCATTGCTCAATCTTTAATCAATTGTCGTTGGTGATCTTGTTAAAGTTTGTTCGTTTCATATGGATGATTTATTGGACTTTTTTGCAGATCAAACTTGAGGTCAAGTTTCCTTGAAGAAGGGGAGTATGATGCATGGCTCGTGCAAAGATTACTTCATTAATTATCTTTAATTTCTTTCTTAGGTTGTTGCATGGTTTTACTTTACTCTTAAAGTGAAGGTTTTTCATGTAACCAAAAATATGTCATTTATTGTTATGTTAGTTAAGTTAGTTGAGTTGTTTAGGTTCAATAAATCCGAAATTACTTAGTTGAATTCGGTGCATTAGAAGATCTTTTGTCATGGCTGTATTTTAGGAAAGTTCTCTTGTTCATTGAGTTGTATGAGGTGTGCAAAGGGAATGCCCTAAGCTGCCGTGTGGTTTTTGGTATTTAAGAAAAGTGTTGCATCTCTTTCCTGAAAGCTATTGTTTCCTTAAATTCAAGCTAGATTCTAGGCTTAGGTTTAGGGAAAACTTTCCTAAAATTATTGCTAGTTGACCGTGTGATGTAATGCCTTGGAGAGCAAGGTTTTCTTGCTGCTCTTATTATAAATAGGCACCCCTAATCAATAAAAAAGAGAGAGGTTAATAAATTGTTTGAGTTATTCGAACGCTGTATTGCATTGTATATTTGGTCGTCGTACCAAGAACATACAAATTGTGGTTTGTGTGCATCTCCTAGTCGAGGTTAGTGAGAGATCCTCTAGTTCTCGAGGGAACAAGAGCCTATCTTTTTATTTTCGTCCATAATTATAAAGCACCAAAAACAATTCATACATTAAGCTTCCGTAATCATATCAATTGGTATAAGAGCAAAGGAATCTAAGTCCCATTGGTGCTTAGACGTTTTTAGAGAGGAAGAAAGAAGGAAGAAGAAAATCTCCCGCAACAGACAGATTTTTGAGGTAACTTTCAACGACTCGTTCACCCACCTCCGATCGAATTCTTGGGTGTTTCTTGATTATAAACAGGACTACGATTTGTCTACTTTATTTTCCTAAAATTTCTTAAGATTTGAAGTTGTTTTGATATATATTCGAGACTGGTCTTTACAATTGGTCTAAAATCGGGTAAATCTGGACCAGTTTTGGGAGAATTGAAACAGAAAACAATTGGTTGGGTATTTGTTGATTAAATTTTGGTCGAGTGTTCCAGATATATAGGGATATGTTGTGACAAAATTTCATGAAATTTAGAGGTGTTTTACTTAGGTTTTAAATCTCGAACTTTTTTTGAAAATTTCTGGATAGTTTCTGCATTATATTAAACCAACTATGAATTGTCGTTTCTATTCTTATGATGAGTTAACAACTGATGAAATTCTTGAGGAATTATCACTACGACTACAACCAAAGTGGGATTTGATGTATGACTCGAATCAATATTTGGATGAAAAGCTTAATAGTTATCTTGAAGATGTTCCTTGCACCATAGAGGAGGAAATTTCAGATTTGGTTTTCATTGTTCAAGATGACGAAAAGATTGAAACTTTATCTTGTTCCAAGGATGAAGAATTGATTTTTACAGTTTCCCATGATGATAAAGATTTGATTCTTGTTGATGATGCTCAAGAAGAGGAAAAGAATGGATCTTTTTCATGTCATGTTTATAAAGATTTGATTTTGCAGAAAAGATTTAATCTTTTTCATGTGAAGGCAAGTTCTAGAGACATTGAGTTGTTTGTTTATGGTCGCATGAATCATTGCACAATCTTTAATCAATTGTCGTTGGTGATCTTGTTAAAGTTTGTTCGTTTCATATGGATGATTTCTTGGACTGTTTTGCTTATCAAACTTGAGGTCAAGTTTCTTTGAAGAAGGGGATCGAGTATGATGCATGGCTCGTGCAAAGATTACTTCATCAATTATCTTTAATTGCTTTCTTAGGTTTTTGCATGGTTTTACTTTACTCTTAAAGTGAAGGTTTTTCATGTAACCAAAAATATGTCATTTATTGTTATGTTAGTTAAGTTAGTTGAGTTGTTTAGGTTCAATAAATCCGAAAATACTTAGTAGAATTTGGTGCATTAGAAGGTCTTTTGTCATTGCTGTATTTTAGGACAGTTCTCTTGTTCATTGAGTTGTATGAGGCGTGCAAAGGGAATGCCCTAAGTTGCCGTGTGGTTTTTGGTATTTAAGGAAAGTGTTGCATCTCTTTCCTTAAATCTATTGTTTCCTTAAATTCAAGCCCACGAGATTGAAGACGCTGTTTATGAATATGGAAACGAGAATTAGGTTTTTAGGAAAAAAGAAGGAAAAATAAACCTGATTCTAATTTCCATATTCAAGTACAGCGGGAATGTTGGGAGGGAATAACTGATTAAGATTTTTTTCATGGGATCTTGAAGAAGAATATGGGTGTAGTGGGAATTAGCCATCTGCTTCTTACGAACTCTTTCTTTTTTTTTCTTTTTTTGAGGGGATGCTTCTTATGAACTTTGTTCTGCTTTTAAGGGGACAAGTTGGTTTTAGTTTTCTCCTTTTTTGCTAAAAATGTTTTTTAAAAAATACTTTAAAGTTTTCTCTCACGTTGGGTTATTACAAATAACTTTATACTTTGTTTCAGATTGAATTAATGGATTCAGTTCAACTCAGACAAATTCACTTCAGTTCAATACAGTTCAGACAAATTGTGTTAGTTTCCTCTCACAGTTCTAATTCAATTCAGTTCAGTTCAGTCCAAAAGAATAAAGGCTAAGTGCAATAAGTTAAGATAATTTTACAATGGCTAAAATCCATTATAAGTCTAATCAAGACAATTTATTTTCAATCTCAAATCTATATCATTCACTTGATTGACTTTTATAAATAAATTAAAACTTAAACAAACAGTTATACATTAATACATCCACAATCAACCGTTCACCTGGTTTTTGGCAAATTTATTGAATGTTTTAAAGGTCAACGAAATCAATAAACAAGACGAGTTACTAAAAATAAAGGGTAGAGATTAAATAATTGCAGAGCCTATATATAATAAAATTGCAGCCACACAAAAAGTTTCCAATAACTTGTCGATCACTTTAGAATTTTTTGTGCTCTATCTCTCATGTGGCAATGTAAGACCTTGTTGTCGATTCAATTTTGAGTTTGGTTAAATAGTGTTAGGTTTAAAATAGGTCGAATTAAAATGGGTCGAGGTTGATTAGTTTGAAAACTAATAACATGTCAGTTTAATTATAAACAATTCTAATTCCAATTAAAACAGTGAATTTACTCTAACTTCATAGTTTAATCTCTTGCAATCAGATATGATCAGTTCAATTTTGGTCAACGAAGTTTAATCAGTTCCAATTAATTAAAATAAGAACAAGTTTCTTTCGGCAAAGAGAATGAACACATATTGTTAACGTATATAACTAAGCAAAATTGACTTATTCCATTAATTAATAATGCTTTGTTTTATCTAGCTGAATTTGATTGAAATTAACCTATCTAAACAACTTTATTCGAACTTATATTAACTTAATTAAACTTTTCTTAACATACCACAACTAACATCTACTTATTCAATTGAATATGATGAATGTATCAAATTAGATAATTGATTAACTCAAACAACTTAACAATGATTCAAATAAGTTTAACTGATAATACCAACACTCCCACAGTACAAAAATGGTGGTTTCTCTCTATCCTATCGTGGAAGGGATAGGAAAAAGTTGTTAAATTCATGAGATGTGAAGTTCTTAATACAGTTATGTAACTTGAATGTAGATATAAATTATTTTCTTCATTTTTGCTATACATAGACTTGTTCCATTAAGGAACATGAAACAACAGGTAGGATATATAGGCTTACAAGTTGTATACTTAGGTCTTCAATTTTGATCGAGGCAAAGAAAAAGAAGATGAATCCTCTTAATATAGATATGGCGATGACGAAACCCACTATCTCTACAGAATATTAGAGAAAGTAAGCGGTGGATTACATTGAAAGATGAGCTGCAACTTGCAAGAAGCGTTAATCTGCCATGAGTTTTCCTTGAAAAGTCTACAGGTCTCAATTCGTCGTGTATTTTCATTATTTTATAAAAACAAATTTGAGCTGGGTACCCTATGACTCGACCCGGAAAAACCGGACACCCAAAATGCGGGTATCTGGTTTTTCAGGTCGGGTCATGGGCCGTTTTGTTAAATACGTAGGTACGTGGGTGCCCGCATATTCGGGTATCCGATTATGAACACCCCAATTCATATTAAACTCTTTAAAAATCAATATAAAAAGTCTAATAAGAGATATTGCCCAATTATTTTCCCACGAATTTATATAAATGTTAAATATAAGCTATTGTATTATTTTACAATCTATCATATTAATCTCCCAAAAAACAGTAAAAATAAAACCCCGCCACCCCGCACTTTAGTTTTTTAGAATTTTCACATTTGGCGGACCTCCACTCGAAATCACCGCCCACTACCTCCAAATTATTTTGGATGTTGTTTTTCTTTATATTGATTATTGAGAATCCCCTTTGTGTTAAACCACTGCCCACTACCTCCTCCCCTTTCTCGTTTTTTAAAAAAATTGGCTTGGCTGCAATCTACTCTCCCCCTTAAGTCGATCAATTCCATGGCTTGGAAAGCTCTCTCTCACCTCGCCATTCTAGCCACCGCTGCTGGGTCCCAAAGCCACCGCCACTCGCTGCTTGTTTTGGACGGTGTTCTTTGCGTTTCTCGTTGGGGATGCTACAACAGTCTCCTCGTAATTAGAAGTACACACTCTTCTCTCTACTCTCCCTTTCTCTCTCTTCGTCATACTTGATTCACTAAATTAGTTCGTGCGTTTCTCTGGTCATGAAGAACGTCGCATACGATCCGACATATTGTAGCTTGAGCGGCGTCTTCAATCTGTTCTTCTTTTCTCTTTTCCCCCAATAATCTTCAATTGTGCCTTTCTCTTTGACTTTGGATTTATCCTTCTTGATTGTGGCCGATTATTTTGGAAAATTGAAGATTATTCAAGGAGATTCTATCTTTGGTTGTATTGTATAGTTGCCTTGAGTTTTAACTTATGTCAATCGATTCTATATTAGGGTTTTTGTTTGATTTTCAAGTGGAAGATTTATTTAGGGGTTTTGGCTGAAATATAGGTAATTTGACCTTAGTAAATACTCTAACAAAGCTAAACAAAAAGCCTCTTTCCGAAGAGCTTGTTTCCGAGAACTAGTCAACTAGAGTACTAGCTAATTTGGACCTATAATCTCGCATTTGGCGAACAATTCATTCATCCTAATGTTTGTTATCCAACAACCCATTTTTGTTTTCTATATAAACAAAGAATCCCCTTTGTGTTAAGCATTCTGGTGTCCTATTTGAAGCATGCTCATTTACTTTGTATATTCCTGCTATTGTGGAATGTCAGTTGTAACAATTTTATGGTTGTGAAGTGCTCAAGTGATAAGCGTCGCAGTTGTAACAATTCTTTTAGTAGACGTTCTTTAATTGTGAAGAACAAATACCTATATTTGTACTCTTCCCTCCCTAATACCCATGTTCTTGAGTTTTCATCTCTCAATTTTCACTCAAATTCACTAAATTTTCATCTCTTCCTTTTTCTACAATGATAAGGCCAACTGGAGTTGAACAAGTGGCTGTAAAATACATGTAATGGGCTCTCTAATTCTGCAATCACTATTTAAGGCTCCGTTTGGTAGGGCGTAAAACGTTTTCCCGGAAAACTGTTTTCCTCTATTTTCAGTTTTACATTGTTTGGTTGGCAAAAGAGTGTAAAACCATTTTCCCTTGGGGAAAAATTACTTTCCCAATGATGGAAAACCATTTTCCTTTCAAAATGAAGGGAAAATTGTTTTCCTTATCTCTCTTGTACACTCATCTCACTACCTCCTTACTTTCCCTTTCATTTCATCATTTTCTTACATGAAACCAAACAACGGAAAACTAATTTTGGAATTGTATTTTCCTTTGTAAATTGTTTTCCATGAAAATCATTTTACACTGAAAATGTTTTACGCCCTACCAAACGGAGCCTAAGTATTCAAGTGTATGTAGCTTTCTTCTGATGCTTTTTCTTCTTACAGCCATTCATAATATGGAGTAAACTTAAAGCACTTGTTAGATGAAATATGTCTCATGTGCTAGCTGTTAAATGTACCATTTTATTAAGGTTGATCCATGAAATCATGCCACGTGTTCTCGAACACTAAGAATAGCAACCCAGTATATATATCCCATTAAAGTAGGTCTTGGAAATGTTTGGTGTACATAGCCTAATCTCTAACTAATCAAAATATACAAAGACGTTTTGGAGCAACCCAGTATCAAAATATCAGATGACCTGCCAGTATACTTAAAGAAAACCTTATTGTTTAGGGATCTCGGGCTGAGGTTTTGGAGCAAGAAATCTTGAAATTGCGGAACGACTTGCTTAAGGTTGATGATACGCTCAAGTTACACGTAGTATTTACGTAACTTTGGGTGCACTTTGCTAAGGGTTTGATTGTAATTGTTAACGTTCATGTTTTATTTAACCCTTAGCGGAAGTTCGGAGCTTTGCGAGATAATTGGTGTTAACGTCATGTATTCCGAGCTTCCAAGGTGAAGTGCATTTGAGCCGAGCAAAGCCCAAGCATCACCGCAAGCTAAGCATCACCACAAGCATTACCGCAAGCCAAGTTGCCAGCGCTCCATCATCGTAAGCCGGCGCGCGCGGCCAAGCAAGCCCGCCCGGCTCTCGCGTGCACGCTCAACACCGCACGCCCAACGCTCAACACCGCATCGCATGCTCGAAGCAAGCTGCTCAGCTCTCGCGTGCTCGCCCAGCAGCCTCGCCCAGCAGCCTCGCCCAGCGCGCGAAGCATCGCCAGCCCAGCGGAAGCATCTCGCACCTCGCGAGATAGGTCGCACCTCGCGACCTCCTTGCTCGCACCTCGCGAGTAATCTCGCACGGTGCGACCTGCTTGGTTTGGCGCTGGGCTTCAGCTCGTTTTGGAAGGCAGAACACCCTTCGCACGGTGCGACCAGACTCGCACCTCGCGACCCCTAGGTCGGTCTAAATGTCGGCTGATTTTTGAGCTTTAGTATAAATACTAAAGCTTGTTTTTGACCTAGGGGGCAAGCGGCCACAAGGAGAGGGAGTCTCCAAAACTCCACTCCTCTCTTGTTGTCTTCTCTTTTTAGTTTTTATTTTCTAGTTTAGTTTTTGTAGATTTCGATTATGGGATTGGCTTATGCTATTCCGATTGTAGCTTGAACCGTTCTTGAACGAGATTAATATGGAGCTTCAAGCATTATTGTGAGATCTTTCCTCTCTTTCTATTTCCTTTGATTATGGTTTAATTTCTATGCTTGCTTTCTATGATTTTTGCATGATTATGCTAGGAACGTTGCTAGTTTGATTGTGTAATTAATCTAATGCTAGATTTAAGAATAGAATCGGATTGTTTTATTCTTTTATCAATTGGTAGCAAACTAGGGAGTAGCTTAGATGCTGATCATCTTGGTTATTTCTTGGGGAAATTGAATTAATCGTTGAATGTTTATCGCTTGTATGGCGTTAGCGGTGTCCGTTGGTTCTCTCGTGTTTATTGCTCGCTATTGGATTGAACTTAGCCGCTATCGGACTAGGTTATCCTTTGGTTAGGGTTTTATAGTCATGCTGATCGTGCTATTCAACTAAGAATAAGGAGAACACGAGATTAATTCTCGACAATAGATAATTATGGAAATAATTAGAGTGGAGGTTCAAGGATCGATAATGAATTGAAGTGAATGTTAATCGGATTCAAGATCTTCCCATATTGATTTCTCATTTTGTTTATATGCTAGTTAATTGTAGTTTGTTAGTAAATCTACTTGAAACCCCCCTTTGTTAATATTATTAGGTTTCTCGGTCCTTAGCTTAATCGAGGTTTCGAATCACGCTGAGTACTAAACTCGTCCCTGTTTCCCTGTGGATACGACCCCTACTTCCATTATACTACCTTAGTGTAAAAGAGAGTAGGAGAAATTTTATCTTTGGCCGGGTGCGGTGCACAATGACACATCCGCGCCCGCCCAGTTGATTAGAATGAAAAATGGTCCTCCATGAGATTTGGTTTAGTTACTCAAACTAAAATTATGACCAGCCTTTTATAGTTATATATGCCTACGTAGCTTTTGGTGCTAGTATCACATATTTATCTCACTATGATGTGTCACCTTTACTTTGAGGAGTTCGGGTACTTCCAGAATCATGTTGGTACTATATTTTGAAATTAAGATTCTGTAGAGCATCATCATGTGACCTGGAAAATACTTAAGCAACAATTTCTTTGTCTTTCTAGATTAGATGTGTTGGGCATGGTAGCCAAAATATTTGTGTATCTCCAACTGTGAAAGGAACTTAACACATGATGTATTGTACGAGAATGAAGATCGGGACGCTTTGGAAGCTCGACACGTTGCCTCCGGACTAATTACATCTTATGGTCCTTGAAGCGAGAATTATGCGAGCTTATATCTCGAAGGTCCGGATGGAGGTTACTTGCACCGAAGGGGCATTTTTCGGTTTTGGGAGCCGCATATCCTTCTCTGTTCCCACATTGTTTATCCTTTAATCTAATTTACTCAAACATGTACTCCATTGTTACGTATCATTTGTGAAGTTTGAGAGCTATACTTGTGTCATCAAATCGGTTAGGAAAGAAGTCTTATTTTGTGCTATGTGATAGTTGGTCTATGATTTAGGACAAAACAGGATCTGTTGTATTCTTTGAACATTCAACAATAGATTTGTAGATCTTCTTATCAATGTCTCACCATTATATTTTTTCCTATATTTCTGAACTTGTTTGGACAAGTCTTTGATCATCACCTAGTTTTTCTTGGGCGTATGTGGATTGAAAGTTAAGTTAGTTTGGCTTTGCAGCAAACATGCAACATGTTTTGCATACAGTATATATATATATATATTAACTTATACTGTCAACATCACCTAACCGCATTAGTTAACAATATTAAAGCATGCCCAAATTTATTTATTGATCCGTTTTGAGCTGAAAATCAGATAAGTTACCTACAACAACCGATCCGACTTTCGGCTTGACTCGAATTTGTTAACTATTATCCGATCCAGTTAAAAACCAGATTAGTTAACTTTTCTCAACTGTTCCGCCCCCACCCGTTCCGATTCGTTTCCGAATTAGTTAAGCTCATTTTGACCGGATGAAAAGGGGTGAATTTAAAACTCCAAATAGTTTTAGAATCGGTAGCTAGGGAAACGCCTCTTAGGCGACACTAAATACAATTTGGAGGCAACCCACAAAGGTGTTTTTGTAGTAATGGATGAGCTTTTAGAGGCCACATCAATTTCAACAATGCTTAAAAGAACATTTAGAGGGAATCATAATTCAATTGATGCTATAGAAAACATTTAGGGGCGATATTATTTTCATTAATAAAAGTTACTTTTAGGGGCAACCTAGATTTTACTATTGTTGAAATGATGTTTTAGAGGCAACCATTAGTTTAAAATGATGTTTTAGAGGCAACTTGAATTTCACTGATGTGAGAAAAAAGGTTTTAGAGGCAACTATTATTTCATTAATGCTAAAGCTACTTTTAAGGGCAACATAAATTTCCCTAATGCTAAAAAAAACAGTTTTAGAGGTAACCATTATTTCGTTAATGCTAAAACTACTTTTAGGGGCAGCATAAATTTTCCTGATGCTAAAAAAAGAAGTTTTAGAGGCAACCATTATTTCATTAATGCTGAAAACTACTTTTAGAGGCAACATAAATTTTCCTGATGCTAAAAAATAGTTTTAGAGGCAACCATTATTTCATTGATGCTAAAAAGTACTTTTAGGAGCAACCTAAAATTTATTGATGCTAAAAACAACTTTTAGAGGCAACCAAAATTAACTAATGCTAAAAAGAACTTTTAGAGGCTACAAAAAATTGGTTGCCTCAAGGTGTTGCCTCTATAGGCGAATTTTCTTGCAGTTATAAATGTTTTTTTATTAATGATAAAAAAAGATAAAACATATATAAAAATAACATGGATTACAAACTACTTCACTAACATGCATAACAATAACCAACATAAATCAACTACTTCTTCAGAAATGCATCCATTCCGTCAACTACATCCTTTGCTACCTTAGTTGAAACTTCAAGTTGATTATGTGCATGGATTATTTGGATGATGAAAGTCATAGTTTTTTTTCCATCTTGCTCTATTTTATCTAATTTGTCAACAACCTCCTTAATCTTCTCATCATAAGTTGACCACTCTTCTAAAAATTCATCATTAAGCTCCACAAATTTATTCACATGAGTTTCAATTTGTGCGTTCATTAAGAATATTGAAAAGATTTTGAATTAGAATTTGAGGAGTGAGATTTTTAAGAAAACATGAAGAAAAGATGAGATAGTGATGTAAACAAAATATTGAGGGGTTGCCCTCTTTTACTGATCACACTCAACCAACTTTTTTTCATAACTCTAAAAAAATTAGTTGGTTGGTGTCATTTAAGTTTTGGTTGGTGAATTCAATCTTTTTATTTTTTTTATTTAATACAAAAATTAAATGTAAGAGTTGGTTGTTGACATAAGAGCAATTTATTGGGCTTAGAATTGAAAATATTTCAGATTTCACAACCCTAAGAAAATAGTTGGTTTGTTGTCATTTAAGTTTTGGTTGGTGAATTCAATTTTTTTATTTTTTTATTTTTTTATTTCAATGACATAAAATAATGGGACTTTGTACATAATAATTTCATAAAAAAAAACTACCAAATGGATTTATTAAAAGCAGATACAATTTCCTAACATCTATCATAGGATCGCAAACATAATCAAACACATGAATCATTCAATAGGGATTAAATATCAAACCTTTGTAGCGTGATTTCCCTGTTGTATGCAAGCTTCGAAGATCTGAGATCCCCAAGTGTTGCTCCTTTAATCAATCCACGAGCACCAATTGAACACAAACGTTTGCTAGAACGGAAGAGAAAAAATTATCTTGCTTTTGATGGTATAGGTGCCGGTTTAGGGGAGAGTAGATTAGGGTTTCTCAAACTCTCTCTTTTGTGAAAAGAAACTGCTTAATGAATTGATCACCTAAACCCTAATCAATATATATATATATAAAGGAGGAACTTTTCGGGAGCATAGGGAGCTCCTCAAGATTTCGAGGCCATAGAGCGCGCCAAGTATGATTGCCACGTCATCAAATTTTATTTTTATCTTTTACAAAAAAAGAGTTCTACATAGATTTAAATACACTTAAGGGGTTCTAGATAAGCTAAAATTTCTTTGAAGATGGGGAGTATGATGCATGGCTCATGCAAAGATTACTTCATCAATTATCATTAATTGCTTTCTTAGGTTGTTGCATGGTTTTACTTTACTCCTAAAGTGGAGGTTTTTCATGTAACAAATTATATGTCATTTATTGTTATGTTAGTTAAGTTAGTTGAGTTGTTTAGGTTCAATAAATCCGAAAATACTTAGTATAATTCGGTGCATTAGAAGGTCTTTTGTCATGGCTGTATTTTAGGAAAGTTCTCTTGTTCATTAAGTTGTATGAGGCGTGCAAAGGGAATGCCCTAAGCTGCCGTGTTGTTTTTGGTATTTAAGGAAAGTGTTGCATCTCTTTCCTTAAAGCTATTGTTTCCTTAAATTCAAGCTAGATTATAGGCTTAGGTTTAGGGCCGTGTGATGTAATGCCTTGGAGAGCATGGTTTTCTTGTTGCTCTTATTATAAATAGGCACGCCTAATCAATAAAAAAGAGAGAGTTGAATAAATTATTTGAGTTATTCGAACGCTGTGTTACATTGTATATTTGGTCGTCGTACCAAGAACATACAAATCGTGTTTTGTGTGCATCTCCTAGTCGAGGTTAGTGAGAGATCCTCTAGTTCTCGAGGGAACAAGAGCCTATCTTTTTATTTTCGTCCATAATTATAAAGCACCAAAAACAATTCGTACATTAAGCTTCCGCAATCATATCAATTGGTGTCAGATCAAAGGAATCAAAGTCCCCTTGGTGCTTTGATATTTTTGGAGAAGAAGAAAGAAGGAAGAAGAAAATCGCCCGCAACAAACAGATTTTTGAGGTAACTTTGAACGACTCGTTCTCCCACCTCCAATCGAATTTTTGGGTGTTTCTTCATTCTAAACTGGACTACTATTTGTCTAATTTATTTTCCAAAAAGTTCGTAAGATTTGAAGTTGTTTGGATATATATTCGAGACTGATCTTTAGAATTGGTCTAAAACCAGGTAAATCTGGACCAGTTTTGGGAGAATTGAAACAGCAAACAATTGGCTGGGTATTTATTGATGAAATTTTGGTCGAGTGTTCCAGATATATAGGGATATGTTGTGAAAAAATTTCATGAAATTTAGAGGTGTTTTACTTAGGTTTTAAATCTCGAACTTTTATTGAAAATTTCTGGACAGTTTCAGAATCATATTAAACCAACTATGAATTGTCGTTTCTATTCTTATGATGAGTTAACAACTGATGAAATTCTTGAGGAATTATCACTACGACTACAACCAAAGTGGGATTTGATGTATGACTCGAATCAATATTTGGATGAAAAGCTTAATAGTTATCTTAAAGATGTTACTTGCACCATAGAGGAGGAAATTTCATATTTGAATGGATCTTTTACATGTCATGTTTATAAAGATTTGATTTTGCAGAAAAGATTTAATCTTTTTCATGAGAAAGCAAGTTCTAGAGACATTGAGTTGTTTGTTTATAGTCGCATGAATCATTGCTCAATCTTTAATCAATTGTCGTTGGTGATCTTGTTAAAGTTTGTTCGTTTCATATGGATGATTTCTTGGACTGTTTTGCTGATCAAACTTGAGGTCAAGTTTCTTTGAAGAAAAGGAGTATGATGCATGGCTCGTGCAAAGATTACTTCATCAATTATCTTTAATTGCTTTCTTAGGTTGTTGCATGGTTTTACTTTACTCTTAAAGTGAAGGTTTTTCATGTAACAAAAAATATGTCATTTATTGTTATGTTAGTTAAGTTAGTTGAGTTGTTTAGGTTCAATAAATCCGAAAATACTTAGTATAATTCGGTGCATTAGAAGGTCTTTTGTAATGGCTGTATTTGAGAAAAGTTCTCTTGTTCTTTGAGTTGTATGAGGCGCGCAAAGGGAATGCCCTAAGCTGCCGTGTGGTTTTTGGTATTTAAGGAAAGTGTTGCATCTCTTTCCTTAAGGCAATTGTTTCCTTAAATTCAAGCTAGATTCTAGGCTTAGGTTAAGGGGAAACTTTCCTAAAATTATTGCTAGTTGGCCGTGTGATGTAATGCCTTGGAGAGCAAGGTTTTCTTGCTGCTCTTATTATAAATAGGCACGCCTAATCAATAAAAAGATAGAGTTTAAAAAATTATTTGAGTTATTCGAACGTTGTGTTGCATTGTATATTTGGTCGTCGTACCAAGAACATACAAATCGTGGTTTCTGTGCATCTCCTAGTCGAGGTTAGTGAGAGATCCTCTAGTTCTCGAGGGAAAAAGAGCATATCTTTTTATTTTCGTCCATAATTATAAAGCACCAAAAACAATTCGTACATTAAGCTTCGACAATCATATCAGTTGGCATCAGAGCAAAGGAATCTAAGTCCCCTTGGTGCTTAGACGTTTTTGGAGAAGAGGAAAGAAGGAAGAAGAAAATCGCCCGCAACTGACAAATTTTTGAGGTAACTTTGAACGACTCGTTCACCCACCTCCGATCGAACTTTTGGGTGTTTCTTAATTCTAAACTGGACTACTATTTGTCTACCTTATTTTCCTATAATTTTGTAAGATTTGAAGTTGTTTGGATATATATTCGAGACTGATCTTTAGAATTGGTCTAAAACCGGATAAATCTGGACCAGTTTTGGGAGAACTGAAACAGCAAACAATTGGTTGGGTATTTGTTGATGAAATTTTTGTCGAGTATTCCAGATATATAGGTATATGTTGTGACTTAATTTCATGAAATTTAGAGGTGTTTTACTTAGGTTTTAAATCTCGAACTTTTATTGAAAATTTACGGACGATGGTGTCGCATTATTTTAAACCAACTATGAATTATCGTTTCTATTCTTATGATGAGTTAAAAACTGATGAAATTCTTGAGGAATTTTCACTACGACTACAACCAAAGTGGGATTTGATGTATGACTCGAAATAATATTTTGATGAAAAGCTTAATAGTTATCTTGAAGATGTTCCTTGCACCAAAGAGGAGGAAATTTCAGATTTGAATGGATCTTTTTCATGTCATGTTTATAAAGATTTGATTTTGCAGAAAAGATTTAATCTTTTTCATGAGAAAGCAAGTTCTAGAGACATTGAGTTGTTTGTTTATGGTCGCATGAATCATTGCTCAATCTTTAATCAATTGTCGTTGGTGATCTTGTTAAAGTTTGTTCGTTTCATATGGATGATTTCTTGGACTTTTTTGTTGATCAAACTTGAGGTCAAGTTTCTTTGAAGAAGGGGAGTATGATGCATGGCTCGTGCAAAGATTACTTCATCAATTATCTTTATTTGCTTTCTTATTTTGTTGCATGGTTTTACTTTACTCCTAAAGTGGAGGTTTTTCATGTAACAAATTATATGTCATTTATTGTTATGTTAGTCAAGTTAGTTGAGTTGTTTAGGTTCAATAAATCCGAAAATACTTAGTATAATTCGGTGCAATAGAAGGTCTTTTGTCATGGCTGTATTTTAGGAAAGTTCTCTTATTCATTGAGTTGTATGAGGCGTGCAAAGGGAATGCCCTAAGCTGCCGTGTTGTTTTTGGCATTTAGGGAAAGAGTTGCATCTCTTTCCTTAAAGCTATTGTTTCCTTAAATTCAAGCTAGATTATAGGCTTAGGTTTAGGGAAAACTTTCCAAAAATTATTTCTAGTTGGTCGTGTGATGTAATGCCTTGGAGAGCAAGGTTTTCTTGTTGCTCTTATTATAAATAGGCACGCCTAATCAATAAAAAAGAGAGAGTTGAATAAATTATTTGAGTTATTCGAACGCTGTGTTGCATTGTATATTTGGTCATCGTACCAAGAACATACAAATCGTGTTTTGTGTGCATCTCCTAGTCGAGGTTAGTGAGAGATCCTCTAGTTCTCGAGGGAACAAGAGCCTATCTTTTTATTTTCGTCCATAATTATAAAGCACCAAAAACAATTCGTACATTAAGCTTCCGCAATCATATCAATTGGTATCAAAGCAAAGGAATCTAAGTCCCCTTGGTGCTTTGATATTTTTGGAGAAGAAGAAAGAAGGAAGAAGAAAATCGCCCGCAACAAACAGATTTTTGAGGTAACTTTGAACGACTCGTTCTCCCACCTCCAATCGAATTTTTGGGTGTTTCTTCATTCTAAACTGGACTACTATTTGTCTACTTTATTTTCCAAAAAGTTCGTAAGATTTGAAGTTGTTTGGATATATATTCGACACTGATCTTTAGAATTGGTCTAAAACCAGGTAAATCTGGACCAGTTTTGGGAGAATTGAAACAGCAAACAATTGGTTGGGTATTTGTTGATGAAATTTTGGTCGAGTGTTCCAGATATATAGGGCTATGTTTTGAAAAAATTTCATGAAATTTAGAGGTCTTTTACTTAGGTTTTAAATCTCGAACTTTTATTGAAAATCTCTGGACAGTTTCTGCATCATATTAAACCAACTATGGATTGTCGTTTCTATTCTTATGATGAGTTAACAACTGATGAAATTCTTGAGGAATTATCACTACGACTACATCCAAAGTGGGATTTGATGTATGACTCGAATCAATATTTGGATGAAAAGCTTAATAGTTATCTTGAAGATGTTCCTTGCACCATAGAGGAGGAAATTTCATATTTGAATGGATTTTTTTCATGTCATGTTTATAAAGATTTGATTTTGCAGAAAATATTTAATCTTTTTCATGAGAAAGCAAGTTCTAGAGACATTGATTTGTTTGTTTATAGTCGCATGAATCATTGCTCAATCTTTAATCAATTGTCGTTAGTGATCTTGTTAAAGTTTGTTCGTTTCATATGGATGATTTCTTGGATCTGTTTTTCCGATCAAACTTGAGGTCAAGTTTCTTTGAAGAAGGGGAGTATGATTCATGGCTCGTGCAAAGATTACTTCATCAATTATCTTTAATTGCTTTCTTAGGTTGTTGCATGGTTTTACTTTACTCTTAAAGTGAAGGTTTTTCATGTAACAAAAAATATGTCATTTATTGTTATGTTAGTTAAGTTAGTTGAGTTGTTTAGGTTCAATAAATCCGAAAATACTTAGTATAATTCGGTGCATTAGAAGGTCTTTTGTAATGGCTGTATTTTAGAAAAGTTCTCTTGTTCTTTGAGTTGTATGAGGCGCGCAAAGGGAATGCCCTAAGCTGCCGTGTGGTTTTTGGTATTTAAGGAAAGTGTTGCATCTCTTTCCTTAAAGCTATTGTTTCCTTAAATTCAAGCTAGATTCTAGGCTTAGGTTAAGGGGAAACTTTCCTAAAATTATTGCTAGTTGGCCGTGTGATGTAATGCCTTGGAGAGCAAGGTTTTCTTGCTGCTCTTATTATAAATAGGCACGCCTAATCAATAAAAAGATAGAGTTGAATAAATTGTTTGAGTTATTCGAACGCTGTGTTGCATTGTATATTTGGTCGTCGTACCAAGAACATACAAATCGTGGTTTGTGTGCATCTCCTAGTCGAGGTTAGTGAGAGATCCTCTAGTTCTCGAGGGAACAAGAGCATATCTTTTTATTTTCGTCCATAATTATAAAGCACCAAAAACAATTCGTACATTAAGCTTCGACAATCATATCAGTTGGTATCAGAGCAAAGGAATCTAAGTCCCCTTGGTGCTTAGAGGGTTTTGGAGAAAAGGAAAGAAGGAAGAAGAAAATCGCCCGCAATGACAAATTTTGAGGTAACTTTGAACGACTTGTTCACCCACCTCCGATCGAACTTTTGGGTGTTTCTTAATTCTAAACTGGACTACTATTTGTCTACCTTATTTTCCTATAATTTTGTAAGATTTGAAGTTGTTTGGATATATATTCGAGACTGATCTTTAGAATTGGTCTAAAACCAGGGTAAAACTGGACCAGTTTTGGGAGAACAGAAACAGCAAACAATTGGTTGGGTATTTGTTGATGAAATTTTTGTCGAGTATTCCAGATATATAGGTATATGTTGTGACATAATTTCATGAAATTTAGAGGTGTTTTACTTTGGTTTTAAATCTCGAACTTTTATTGAAAATTTACGGACACGGTCGCATTATTTTAAACCAACTATGAATTATCGTTTCTATTCTTATGATGAGTTAGAAACTGATGAAATTCTTGAGGAATATTCACTACGACTACAACCAAAGTGGGATTTGATGTATGACTCGAAATAATATTTTGATGAAAAGCTTAATAGTTATCTTGAAGATGTTCCTTGCACCAAAGAGGAGGAAATTTCGGATTTGAATGGATCTTTTTCATGTCATGTTTATAAAGATTTGATTTTGCGGAAAAGATTTAATCTTTTTCATGAGAAAGCAAGTTCTAGAGACATTGAGTTGTTTGTTTATGGTCGCATGAATCATTGCTCAATCTTTAATCAATTGTCGTTGGTGATCTTGTTAAAGTTTGTTCGTTTTATATGGATGATTTCTTGGACTTTTATGTTGATCAAACTTGAGGTCAAGTTTCTTTGAAGAAGGGGAGTATATGATGCATGGCTTGTGCAAAGATTACTTCATCAATTATCTTTATTTGCTTTCTTAGGTTGTTGCATGGTTTTACTTTACTCCTAAAGTGAAGGTTTTTCATGTAACAAATTATATGTCATTTATTGTTATGTTAGTTAAGTTAGTTGAGTTGTTTAGGTTCAATAAATCCGAAAATACTTAGTATAATTCGGTGCAATAGAAGGTCTTTTGTCATGGCTGTATTTTAGGAAAGTTCTCTTGTTCATTGAGTTGTATGAGGCGTGCAAAGGGAATGCCCTAAGCTGCCGTGTTGTTTTTGGCATTTAGGGAAAGAGTTGCATCTCTTTCCTTAAAGCTATTGTTTCCTTAAATTCAAGCTAGATTATAGGCTTAGGTTTAGGGACAACTTTCCTAAAATTATTTCTAGTTGGCCGTGTGATGTAATGCCTTGGAGAGCAAGGTTTTCTTGTTGCTCTTATTATAAATAGGCACGCCTAATCAATAAAAAAGAGAGAGTTGAATAAATTATTTGAGTTATTCGAACGCTGTGTTGCATTGTATATTTGGTCATCGTACCAAGAACATACAAATCGTGTTTTGTGTGCGTCTCCTAGTCGAGGTTAGTGAAAGATCCTCTAGTTCTCGAGGGAACAAGAGCCTATCTTTTTATTTTCGTCCATAATTATAAAGCACCAAAAACAATTCGTACATTAAGCTTCCGCAATCATATCAATTGGTATCAAAGCAAAGGAATCTAAGTCCCCTTGGTGCTTTGACATTTTTGGAGAAGAAGAAAGAAGGAAGAAGAAAATCGCCCGCAACAAACAGATTTTTGAGGTAACTTTGAACGACTCGTTCTCCCACCTCCAATCGAATTTTTGGGTGTTTCTTGATTCTAAACTGGACTACTATTTGTCTACTTTATTTTCCAAAAAGTTCGTAAGATTTGAAGTTGTTTGGATATATATTCGAGACTGATCTTTAGAATTGGTCTAAAACCAGGTAAATCTGGACCAGTTTTGGGAGAATTGAAACAGCAAACAATTGGTTGGGTATTTGTTGATGAAATTTTGGTCGAGTGTTCCAGATATATAGGGCTATGTTGTGAAAAAATTTCATGAAATTTAGAGGTGTTTTACTTAGATTTTAAATCTCGAACTTTTATTGAAAATCTCTGGACAGTTTATGCATCATATTAAACCAACTATGAATTGTCGTTTCTATTCTTATGATGAGTTAACAACTGATGAAATTCTTGAGGAATTATCACTACGACTACAACCAAAATGGGATTTGATGTATGACTCAAATCAATATTTGGATGAAAAGCTTAATAGTTATCTTGAAGATGTTCCTTGCACCATAGAGGAGGAAATTTCATATTTGCATGGATTTTTTTCATGTCATGTTTATAAAGATTTGATTTTGCAGAAATTATTTAATCTTTTTCATGAGAAAGCAAGTTCTAGAGACATTGAGTTGTTTGTTTATAGTCGCATGAATCATTGCTCAATCTTTAATCAATTGTCGTTGGTGATCTTGTTAAAGTTTGTTCGTTTCATATGGATGATTTCTTGGACTGTTTTGCTGATCAAACTTGAGGTCAAGTTTCTTTGAAGAAGGGGAGTATGATGCGTGGCTCGTGCAAAGATTACTTCATCAATTATCTTTAATTGCTTTCTTAGGTTGTTGCATGGTTTTACTTTACTCTTAAAGTCAAGGTTTTTCATGTAACAAAAAATATGTCATTTATTGTTAAGTTAGTTAAGTTAGTTGAGTTGTTTAGGTTCAATAAATCCGAAAATACTTAGTATAATTCGGTGCATTAGAAGGTCTTTTGTCATGGCTGTATTTTAGAAAAGTTCTCTTGTTCATTGAGTTGTATGAGGCGCGCAAAGGGAATTCCCTAAGCTGCCGTGTGGTTTTTGGTATTTAAGGAAAGTGTTGCATCTCTTTCCTTAAAGCTATTGTTTCCTTAAATTCAAGCTAGATTCTAGGCTTATGTTTAGGGGAAACTTTCCTAAAATTATTGTTAGTTGACCGTGTGATGTAATGCCTTAGAGAGCAAGGTTTTCTTGCTGCTCTTATTATAAATAGGCACGCCTAATCAATAAAAAAGAGAGAGTTGAATAAATTGTTTGAGTTATTCGAACGCTGTGTTGCATTGTATATTTGGTCGTCGTACCAAGAACATACAAATTGTAGTTTGTGTGCATCTCCTAGTCGAGGTTAGTGAGAGATCCTCTAGTTCTCGAGGGAACAAGAGCCTATCTTTTTATTTTTGTCCATAATTATAAAGCACCAAAAACAATTCATACATTAAGCTTCCGCAATCATATCAATTGGTATAAGAGCAAAGGAATCTAAGTCCCCTTGGTGCTTAGACATTTTTGGAGAAGAAGAAAGAAGGAAGAAGAAAATCTCCCGCAACAGACAGATTTTTGAGGTAACTTTCAACGACTCGTTCACCCACCTCCGATCGAATTTTTGGGTGTTTATTGATTATAAACAGGACTACGATTTGTCTACTTTATTTTCCTAAAATTTCTTAAGATTTGAAGTTGTTTTGATATATATTCGAGACTGATCTTTAGAATTGGTCTAAAATCGGGTAAATCTGGACCAGTTTTGGGAGAATTGAAACACCAAACAATTGGTTGCGTATTTGTTGATGAAATTTTGGTCGAGTGTTCCAGATATATAGGGATATGTTGTGAAAAAATTTCATGAAATTTAGAGGTGTTTTACTTAGGTTTTAAATCTCGAACTTTTATTGAAAATTTCTGGACAGTTTCTGCATTATATTAAACCAACTATGAATTGTCGTTTCTATTCTTATGATGAGTTAACAACTGATGAAATTCTTGAGGAATTATCACCACGACTACAACCAAAGTGGGATTTGATGTATGACTCGAATCAATATTTGGATGAAAAGCTTAATAGTTATCTTGAAGATGTTCCTTGCACCATAGAGGAGGAAATTTCAGATTTGGTTTTCATTGTTCAAGATGACGAAAAGATTGAAACTTTATCTTGTTCCAAGGATGAAGAATTGATTTTTACGAGTTTCCCATGATGATAAAGATTTGATTCTTGTTGATGATGCTCAAGAAGAGGAAAAGAATGGATCTTTTTCATGTCATGTTTATAAAGATTTGATTTTGCGAAAAGATTTAATCTTTTTCATGAGAAGGCAAGTTCTAGAGACATTGAGTTGTTTGTTTATGGTCGCATGAATCATTGCTCAATCTTTAATCAATTGTCGTTGGTGATCTTGTTAAAGTTTGTTCGTTTCATATGGATGATTTCTTGGACTATTTTGCTTATCAAACTTGAGGTCAAGTTTCTTTGAAGAAGGGGAGTATGATGCATGGCTCGTGCAAAGATTACTTCATCAATTATCTTTAATTGCTTTCTTAGGTTTTTGCATGGTTTTACTTTACTCTTAAAGTGAAGGTTTTTTATGTAACCAAAAATATGTCATTTATTGTTATGTTAGTTAAGTTAGTTGAGTTGTTTAGGTTCAATAAATCCGAAAATACTTAGTAGAATTTGGTGCATTAGAAGGTCTTTTGTCATTCTTTGTATTTTAGGACGGTTCTCTTGTTCATTGAGTTGTATGAGGCGTGCAAAGGGAATGCCCTAAGCTGCCGTGTGGTTTTTGGTATTTAAGGAAAGTGTTGCATCTCTTTCCTTAAATCTATTGTTTCCTTAAATTCAAGCCCACGAGATTGAAGACGCTGTTTATGAATATGGAAACGAGAATTAGGTTTTTAGGAAAAAAGAAGGAAAAATAAACCTAATTCTAATTTCCATATTCAAGTACAGCGGGAATGTTGGGAGGGATTAACTGATTAAGATTTTTTTCATGGGATCTTAAAGAAGAATATGGGTGTAGTGGGAATTAGCCATCTGCTTCTTACGAACTCTTTCTTTTTTTTTCTTTTTTTGAGGGGATGCTTCTTATGAAATTTGTTCTGCTTTTAAGGGGAGAAGTTGGTTTTAGTTTTCTCCTTTTTTGCTAAAAATGTTTTTAAAAAAATACTTTAAAGTTTTCTCTCACGTTGGGTTATTGCAAATAACTTTATACTTTGTTTCAGAATGAATTAATGGATTCAGTTCAACTCAGACAAATTCACTTCAGTTCAATACAGTTCAGACAAATTGTGTTAGTTTCCTCTCACAGTTCTAATTCAATTCAGTTCAGTTCAGTCCAAAAGAATAAAGGCTAAGTGCAATAACTTAAGATAATTTTACAATGGCTAAAATCCATTATAAGTCTAATCAAGACTATTTATTTTCAATCTCAAATCTATATCATTCACTTGATTGACTTTTATAAATAAATTAAAACTTAAACTAACAGTTATACATTAATACATCCACAATCAACCGTTCACCTGGTTTTTGGCAAATTTATTGAATGTTTTAAAGGTCAACGAAATCAATAAACAAGACGAGTTACTAAAAATAAAGGGTTGAGATTAAATAATTGCAGAGCCTATATATAATAAAATTGCAGCCACACAAAAAGTTTCCAATAACTTGTCGATCACTTTAGAATTTTTTGTGCTCTATCTCTCATGTGGCAATGTAAGACCTTGTTGCCGATTCAATTTTGAGTTTGGTTAAATAGTGTTAGGTTTAAAATAGGTCGAATTAAAATGGGTCGAGGTTGATTAGTTTGAAAACTAATAACATGTCAGTTTAATTATAAACGATTCTAATTCCAATTAAAACAGTGAATTTACTCTAACTTCATAGTTTAATCTCTTGCAATCAGATATGATCAGTTCAATTTTGGTCAACGAAGTTTAATCAGTTCCAATTAATTAAAATAAGAACAAGTTTCTTTCGGCAAAGAGAATGAACACATATTGTTAACGTATATAACTAAGCAAAATTGACTTATTCCATTAATTAATAATGCTTTGTTTTATCTAGCTGAATTTGATTGAAATTAACCTATCTAAACAACTTTATTCGAACTTATATTAACTTAATTAAACTTTTCTTAACATACCACAACTAAGATCTACTTATTCAATTGAATATGATGAATGTATCAAATTAGATAATTGATTAACTCAAACAACTTAACAATGATTCAAATAAGTTTAACTGATAATACCAACACTCCCACAGTACAAAAATGGTGGTTTCTCTCTATCCTATCGTGGAAGGGATAGGAAAAAGTTGTTAAATTCATGAGATGTGAAGTTCTTAATACAGTTATGTAACTTGAATGTAGATATAAATCATTTTCCTCTTGTTTGCTATACATAGACTTGTTCCATTAAGGAACATGAAACAACAGGTAGGATATATAGGCTTACAAGTTGTATACTTAGGTCTTCAATTTTGATCGAGGCAAAGAAAAAGAAGATGAATCCTCTTAATATAGATATGGCGATGACGAAACCCACTATCTCTACAGAATATTAGAGAAAGTAAGCGGTGGATTACATTGAAAGATGAGCTGCAACTTGCAAGAAGCGTTAATCTGCCATGAGTTTTCCTTGAAAAGTCTACAGGTCTCAATTCGTCGTGTATTTTCATTATTTTATAAAAACAAATTTGAAATTTGGGTACCCTATGACTCGGCCGGAAAAAACCGGACACCCAAAATGCGGGTATCTGGTTTTTCAGGTCGGGTCATGGGCCGTTTTGTTAAATACGTAGGTACGTGGGTGCCCGCATATCCGGGGATCCGATTATGAACACCCCAATTCATATTAAACTCTTTAAAAATCAATATAAAAAGTCTAATAAGAGATATTGCCCAATTATTTTCCCACGAATTTATATAAATGTTAAATATAAGCTATTGTATTATTTTACAATCTATCATATTAATCTCCCAAAAAACAGTAAAAATAAAACCCCACCACCCCGCGTTTTAGTTTTTTAGAATTTTCACATTTGGCGGACCTCCACTCGAAATCACCGCCCACTACCTCCAAATTATTTTGGATGTTGTTTTTCTTTATATTGATTATTGAGAATCCCCTTTGTGTTAAACCACTGCCCACTACCTCCTCCCCTTTCTCGTTTTTTAAAAAAATTGGCTTGGCTGCAATCTACTCTCCCCCTTAAGTCGATCAATTCCATGGCTTGGAAAGCTCTCTCTCACCTCGCCATTCTAGCCACCGCAGCTGGGTCCCAAAGCCACCGTCACTGCTGCTTGTTTTGGACGGTGTTACTGCGTTTCTCGCTGGGGATGCTACAACAGTCTCCTCGCAATTAGAGGTACACACTCTTCTCTCTACTCTCCCTTTCTCTCTCTTCGTCATACTTGATTCACTAAATTAGTTCGTGCGTTTCTCTGGTCATGAAGAACGTCGCATACGATCTGACATATTGTAGCTTGAGCAGCGTCTTCAATCTGTTCTTCTTTTCTCTTTTCCCCCCAATAATCTTCAATTGTGCCTTTCTCTTTGACTTTGGATTTATCCTTCTTGATTGTGGCCGATTATTTTGGAAAATTGAAGATTATTCAAGGAGATTCTATGCTGGCTGTATTGTATAGTTGCCTTGAGTTTTAACTTATGTCAATCTGATTCTATATTAGGGTTTTTGTTTAATTTTCAGTGGAAGATTTATTTAGGGGTTTCTGGCTGAAATATAGGTAATTTGACCTTAGTAAATACTCTAACAAAGCTAAACAAAAAGCCTCTTTCCGAAGAGCTTGTTTCCGAGAACTAGTCAACTAGAGTACTAGCTAGCTGGACCTATAATCTCGCATTTGGCGAACAATTCATTCATCCTAATGTTTGTTATCCAACAACCCATTTTTGTTTTCTATATAAACAAAGAATCCCCTTTGTGTTAAGCATTCTGGTGTCCTATTTGAAGCATGCTCATTTACTTTGTATATTCCTGCTATTGTGGAATGTCAGTTGTAACAATTTTATGGTTGTGAAGTGCTCAAGTGATAAGCGTTGCAGTTGTAACAATTCTTTTTGTAGATGATGTGAACACACTTCAAAATGAATTGCGTTTACGATAGTTGAATGATAAACTACAAGCCTCCACTTAAAGTTTACGATTCGGTTTATAACTAAGGAAATGAATCTCCACTCTCTTCCTCAATTACGGTTTTAATTAACAAAGAACGAGAATCTCCACTCTCGAATATGTCAATTAGGTTGACTTTCTCGTAGTTTGACCTCCCAAGAAAATCGGTTCAAAGATAGAGTAAAAACCTCGGTTTTTAATCTTTAACACAACGTGTTTTAATTTGAAGCACAAAGCTTAAATTTCAATTATCCAAATCTGTTTTTCGTTTATGATCACCATTACATATATATTACAAGCTAATCAATCTCAAAAAGATCTAAGTACCAAAGTGATTAAACAAAGCAATTAAACAACAAAGATCTCTTAATCCAACAAAGATGTAAGAAGGAATAGTGTTGTTGTGTGTTTTGTTGACTTTGGGGCAAGGAGGGCCGGTTTTGCATCACCAAGTGGGGGGCTTCTCTTAGCTTGCAAGGGAAGCTTCAAAAGATCTTCAAGAACCCCTTTTCACACGTCCCAAGTGTGATTCGCAACCCGAAGCATGGTTCGTCCAATTTACACTTACGCTAAACAAAATAATTCCGGGTTTACAAAAACCGAAAATTACAAAAACGTTAATTAAACTAACTAGCTTAATTAACTTCCTTTCCTTCGTTGTTTATCATAATTAAACTAATACTAATCCTTAAACCGTGAAGTTCTCCCTTGTTGTGATTGAGATTAGTACTTAGTAGAATTTCGGAACTAGCAACTAATTTCGGATCATCCTCTCCTTCTTCAAAAGGAATTGTCCTCAATTCTTGCACATCGTTATCTTCTAAATAGGGGAATAAGTCCCCTACATTGAATGTTGCTGCCACGCCATATTCTCCGGGAAGGTCTATCTTGTAAGCATTGTTTCCATATCGTTCAAGAACCTTGAAAGGTCCTTCGACTCGGGGCATGAGTTTATGCCTTCTTTTACTTGGAAACTTCTCCTTCCTCAAGTGGATCCACACCAAATCTCCCGGGAGCAAACAACCTCGGTTTTCGGCTTTTGTTTGCTTTTTTTCTTGTACATCTCATTGGCCTTTTCGATGTTGGTGCGTATTTCTTTGTGAACCTTCACCATTGTTTCGACTTGTTGCCTAGCATCTCCGTGGACATAAGAGTCTTTAGGCAACGAAATAAGATCAATAGGTACATACGGATTTACCCCATATACCACTTCGAACGGTGAATGTCTTGTTGCAAAAGTGGGAGTCCTATTGTAAGCAAACTCCGCATGGCATAGCTTGACATCCCAATCTTTCCCGGTCTTGCTCACTAAGCCCCTTAACAAGGTGCCTCAGAGTTCGATTAGTCACTTGTTTGACCGTCGGTTTGGGGGTGATGTGAAGTACTAAACAAGTAACTTAGTACCCATCATCCTCCACGGGGACCTCCAAAAATGACTCAAAACTTGCTATCTCGATCCGAGACAATAGTTTTTGGTATTCCATGCGAGACGAACAATTTCCCTGAAATATAAACAAGAAACGTTAATAGCATCTTTGTTTTATGGCAAGGCACAAAGTGTGCCATTTTTGAGAAACGGTCCACCACCACCATGACCGTATCCTTCCCTCTTTGCGTTCTCGGAAGTGCAACGATGAAATCCATACTAACATCCTCCCAAGGCCTCTCAGGTCTTGGTAAAGGAGTATACAACCCTTATGGAACGTGCTTTTGGCTCTTTGACAAGCACCGCAACGAGCTAAAACAACATGCACTTCCTTGATCATATGAGGCCAAGAAAAATGTTCTTGCAATAACTCCATGGTTTTGGTAACACCAAAATGGCCACCAAACCGCCACCATGAGCTTCTCTTATGAGCAAATCACGAACGGGACATTTGGGAACCACAAAGTTTGTTCCCCTTGAACAAGAACCCCTCCATTTGATGATAATGGTCTTTTGGACCATCTTTGGTAGCCACGAACGGATCTCGTGTCCCCTCATCAAGAACATAAAATTCTTTAATCGGTTCAAACCCAAGCACTTTGGAATCCACCATATTAAGCAATAGGTGTCTCCGAGATAAAGCATCGGCTACCACATTAGCTTTTAGGCTTTGTACTTGGCAACAAAGTTGAACGATTGCAAGAACTCTACCCATTTAGCATGACGAGCACTAAGCTTATGTTGTCCATGAATATATTTCGGTGATTCATGATCGGAATGAAGAACAAAAGCTTGTGGTCGTAAATAGTGACTCCAATGATTAAGAGACCTAACCATGGCATAAAACTCTTTATCATAAGTGGAATAATTCAACTTAGCCTGATTTAATTTCTCGCTAAAATACGCAATAGGCTTACCACATTGAATTAAAAATCCCCAATACCCGTTCCACTTGCATCACACTCAACTTCAAATGGTTTTGCAAAATCGGGTAAAGCTAGGATAGGCGTTTTTACACATTTTCTCCTTTACAAGTTCAAACGCCTTTTGAGCTGCGTCACTCCATACAAATTTTTCATGTTTAGTGCATTCGGTTATAGGAGCTAATAAAGTGCTTGAAATTGTTTATAAACCTCCTATAAAACGAAGCTAAACCATGAAAAGACCTCACCTCGGTGATAGTTGTAGGAACAGGCCAAGAAGAAATAGCTTCGACTTTGGATGGATCCACCTTCACCCCTTCATCCGAAATTATGAACCCAAGGAAGCCAATCTCTCTTTGCATGAACGTGCACTTTTCGAGCTTCCCATACGGTTTTTGTTCTCTCAAAACTTCGAACACTTGTTGCAAATGATTTAAATGATCATCCTTGTTAGTACCGAAAACAAGAATATCATCCAAATATACAACTACGAACTTTCCCAAAAACGGCCTAAGTACTTCATTCATCAATCTCATGAATGTACTAGGGGCATTTGTGAGACCAAATGGCATAACCTGACCATTCATACAACCCATACTTCGTCTTGAAAGCCGTTTTCCACTCATCTCCCTCCTTCATGCATATTTGGTGGTATCCACTTCTTAAATCAATTTTCGAAAACAACTTGGATCCACTCAACTCATCTAGCATGTCATCTAATCTAGGGATGGGAAATCGTACTTTATGGTGATGTTATTCACGGCACGGCTATCAATACACATCCTCCATGAACCAGTCTTTTTTTGGCTGGCAAGCAAAGCCGGCACGGCACCACGGACTTTTGCTCTCTCTCACGTAACCTTTGTCCATCAATTCACCGATTTGGCTTTGTAATTCCTCACTCTCTTTGGGATTACATCTATAGGAAGGCTTATTTGGAATTGGTGCTCAGGGAATGAGATCAATTTGATGTTCAATTCCACGTTTAGGGGGTAGGCCATTTGGTAGGTCATTAGGGAATACGTCTCCAAACTCCTCCAACAACTCCCTCAAATGTGGATCCTCAACGTCCACTCCCTCATTCACCTCCTTGGCAAACAGAATATACACCAACCGAATTTTCTCCAACTCCCTCTCGAATCGTTTTCTCCCCAAGAACACACCACTACACATCCGGTTTTCTTTTGGTTTTGGTTTTGTGTTTCGGATTTTTGAAGGAGGTAATGGTAGTAAGGTTTTGATTTTGCCATTCTTGTTCACCTTATACACATTCGTAAAACCATCATGCATCACCTTGCGATCAAATTGCCACGGTCTACCAAGTAGAATATGGCACGCATCATAGGGATTACATCACATAGAATTTCATCTTCATAATTTCCAATTGAGAATGTGATTAAAACTCTATTTTTTACCCTTACTTCACTATCATCATCTAACCATTTCGGTTTATAAGGAATTGGATGTTTAGTCATAGGTAATGCTAACTTCTCTACAAGTTCGGTTGAAGCTACATTAGTACAACTCCCACCATCTATGATCAAAGTGCATAGTTTTTTTTTCACTAGGCATTTCGAATGAAAAATGGTCTCCCTTTGTTCCTCATTTTCGGCCACCATATTTGAGTACAAGGACCTCCTAATAACTAAGGTTTCACCCTCCATTTCGGGATTGCACACGTCCTCCTCATCCTCACTTCCATTTTTATCATGTTCCATCTCTAAAAGAGATTGTTTTTCCAACTCGTCTATTTCGATTATATCTCTTATGGTCATGATTCTTTTAGTAGGACAATTTGCTTGGTAATGGCCATAGCCTTGACACTTAAAACATTTCACTTTTAAGGTTTTGTCATCTCCAACTTTCTCCTTATCTTTCTTAGTGAAATCCGGTTTTTTGTTCTTATCAAGATTACTAGTACTAGGATTAACTTTAAAAGTACTAAATGGCTTGGAATAAGACTTACTTGCCACTAATTTCTTCTTTTGGTTATCCATCTTTTGAGCCACTTTGCAAGCTTCGTCGAAAGTAAGGTATGGAAACACCTCGACTTTCTCACGTACGTCTTCATTTAGGCCTCCTAAGAATGCCCAATTTTTGCTCCTCCATTTCTTCAATCTCACAAACAATGGAAAGTTTCTCAAATTCCTTGATGTACTCCTCCATAGGCATGGCTCCTTGCTTGAGTGTGGACCATCTAACATACTGATTTTGTTTGTAGTTAGTTGGAACAAAACGTCTCCTCAATTGCTTCTTCAACTTTTCCCAAGTAGCAATCTTGGATTTGTTCTCCTTCATCCTTTGCCTCTTCAAGCCCTCTAACCAAATGGATGCATATTTGGTTAGCTTCAAAACAAAGAACCTTGTATTTCTTCTCATCCGGAGTATCTTTGTAATAAAAAAAACGCTCTAATGAACTTTCCCATTCAATGTATAATTCCGGATCACTAGCTCCGTCAAAATCGGAACTTCGATTTTTAAACCCCTATCATCGGCCCTAGAACTCCTTTCTTCCTCATTGGGTTTCTTCTTAAACAATTCTAAGGTTATCTTTGCCATCATGTCGTGTAATGCTTCGTTTTGCTTGGCTAGAGCTTCTGGCATCGCATCTCTCCTAGCATTGTCGTCGTCCATTTCAGAACTGAGCTCTTGATACCACTTGATGTGAACACACTTCAAAATGAATTGCGTTTACGATAGTTGAATGATAAACTACAAGCCTCCACTTAAAGTTTACGATTCGGTTTATAACTAAGGAAATGAATCTCCACTCTCTTCCTCAATTACGGTTTTAATTAACAAAGAACGAGAATCTCCACTCTCGAATATGTCAATTAGGTTGACTTTCTCGTAGTTTGACCTCCCAAGAAAATCGGTTCAAAGATAGAGTAAAAACCTCGGTTTTTAATCTTTAACACAACGTGTTTTAATTTGAAGCACAAAGCTTAAATTTCAATTATCCAAATCTGTTTTTCATTTATGATCACCATTACATATATATTACAAGCTAATCAATCTCAAAAAGATCTAAGTACCAAAGTGATTAAACAAAGCAATTAAACAACAAAGATCTCTTAATCCAACAAAGATGTAAGAAGGAATAGTGTTGTTGTGTGTTTTGTTGACTTTGGGGCAAGGAGGGCCGGTTTTGCATCACCAAGTGGGGGGCTTCTCTTAGCTTGCAAGGGAAGCTTCAAAAGATCTTCAAGAACCCCTTTTCACACGTCCCAAGTGTGATTCGCAACCCGAAGCATGGTTCGTCCAATTTACACTTACGCTAAACAAAATAATTCCGGGTTTACAAAAACCGAAAATTACAAAAACGTTAATTAAACTAACTAGCTTAATTAACTTCCTTTCCTTCGTTGCTTAACATAATTAAACTAATACTAATCCTTAAACCGTGAAGTTCTCCCTTGTTGTGATTGAGATTAGTACTTAGTAGAATTTCGGAACTAGCAACTAATTTCGGATCAGTAGACGTTCTTTAATTGTGAAGAACAAATACCTATATTTGTACTCTTCCCTCCCTAATACCCATGTTCTTGAGTTTTCATCTCTCAATTTTTCTCAAATTCACTAAATTTTCATCTCTACCTTTTTCTACAATGATAAGGCCAACTGGAGTTGAACAAGTGGCTGTAAAATACATGTAATGGGCTCTCTAATTCTGCAATCACTATTTAAGTATTCAAGTGTATGTAGCTTTCTTCTGATGCTTTTCTTCTTACAGCCATTCATAATATGGAGTAAACTTAAAGCACTTGTTAGATGAAATATGTCTCCTGTGCTAGCTGTTAAATGTACCATTTTATTAAGGTTGATCCATGAAATCATGCCACGTGTTCTCGAACACTAAGAATAGCAACCCAGTATATATATCCCATTAAAGTAGGTCTTGGAAATGTTTGGTGTACATAGCCTAATCTCTAACTAATCAAAATATACAAAGACGTTTTGGAGCAACCCAGTATCAAAATATCAGATGACCTGCCAGTATACTTAAAGAAAACCTTCTTGTTTAGGGATCTCGGGCTGAGGTTATGGAGCAAGAAATCTTGAAATTGCGGAACGACTTGCTTAAGGTTGATTAGAATGAAAAATGGTCCTCCATGAGATTTGGTTTAGTTACTCAAACTAAAATTATGACCAGCCTTTTATAGTTATATATGCCTACGTAGCTTTTGGTGCTAGTATCACATATTTATCTCACTATGATGTGTCACCTTTACTTTGAGGAGTTCGGGTGCTTCCAGAATCATGTTGGTACTATATTTTGAAATTAAGATTCTGTAGAGCATCATCATGTGACCTGGAAAATACTTAAGCAACAATTTCTTTGTCTTTCTAGATTAGATGTGTTGGGCATGGTAGCCAAAATATTTGTGTATCTCCAACTGTGAAAGGAACTTAACACATGATGTATTGTACAGAATGAAGATCAGACGCTTTGGAAGCTCGACACATTGCCTCCCGAACTAATTACATCTTATGGTCCTTGAAGCGAGAATTATGCGAGCTTATATCTCGAAGGTCTGGATGGAGGTTACTTGCACCAGAAGGGGCATTTTTCAGTTTTTGGGAGCTGCATATCCTTCTCTGTTCCCACATTGTTTATCCTTTAATCTAATTTACTCAAACATGTACTCCATTGTTCTGTATCATTTGTGAAGTTTGAGAGCTATACTGTGTCATCAAATCAGTTAGGAAAGAAGTCTTATTTTGTGCTATGTGATAGTTGGTCTATGATTTAGGACAAAACAGGATCTGTTGTATTCTTTGAACATTCAACAATAGATTTGTAGATCTTCTTATCAATGTCTCACCATTATATTTTTTCCTATATTTCTGAAGTTGTTTGGACAAGTCTTTGATCATCACCTAGTTTTTCTTGGGCGTATGTGGATTGAAAGTTAAGTTAGTTTGACTTTGCAGCAAACATGCAACATGTTTTGCATACAGTATATATATATATACTAACTTATACGGTCAACATCACCTAACCGCATTAGTTAACAATATTAAAGCATGCCCAAATTTATTTATTGATCCGTTTTGAGCTGAAAATCAGATAAGTTACCTACAACAACTGATCCGACTTTCAGCTTGAACCGAATTTGTTAACTATTATCTGATCCAGTTAAAAACCAGATTAGTTAACTTTTCTCAACTGTTCCGCCCCCACCGTTCCGATTCGTTTCGAATTAGTTAAGCTCATTTTGACCGGGATGAAAGGGGGTGAATTTAAAACTCCAAATAGTTTTAGAATCGGTAGCTAGGGAAACGCCTCTTAGGCGACACTAAAGACAATTTGGAGGCAACCCACAAAGGTGTTTTTGTAGTAATGGATGAGCTTTTTAGAGGCCACATCAATTTCAACAATGCTTAAAAGAACATTTAGAGGGAATCATAATTCAATTGATGCTATAGAAAACATTTAGGGGGCGATATGATTTTCATTAATAAAAGTTACTTTTAGGGGCAACCTAGATTTTACTATTGTTGAAATGATGTTTTAGAGGCAACCATTAGTTTAAAATGATGTTTTAGAGGCAACTTGAATTTCACCGATGTGAGAAAAAAAGGTTTTAGAGGCAACTATTATTTCATTAATGCTAAAGCTACTTTTAAGGGCAACATAAATCTCCCCGATGCTAAAAAAACAGTTTTAGAGGCAACCATTATTTCGTTAATGCTAAAACTACTTTTAGGGGCAGACATAAATTTTCCCGATGCTAAAAAAAGAAGTTTTAGAGGCAACCATTATTTCATTAATGCTGAAAACTACTTTTAGAGGCAACATAAATTTTCCTGATGCTAAAAAAATAGTTTTAGAGGCAACCATTATTTCATTGATGCTAAAAGGTACTTTTAGGAGCAACCTAAAATTTATTGATGCTAAAAACAACTTTTAGAGGCAACCAAAATTAACTAATGCTAAAATGAACTTTTAGAGGCTACAAAAAATTGGTTGCCTCAAGGTGTTGCCTCTATAGGCGAATTTTCTTGCAGTTATAAATGTTTTTTTATTAATGATAAAAAAAGATAAAACATATATAAAAATAACATGGATTACAAACTACTTCACTAACATGCATAACAATAACCAACATAAATCAACTACTTCTTCAGAAATGCGTCCATTCCGTCAACTACATCCTTTGCTACCTTAGTTGAAACTTCAAGTTGATTATGTGCATGGATTATTTGGATGATGAAAGTCATAGTTTTTTTTTCCATCTTGCTCTATTTTATCTAATTTGTCAACAACCTCCTTAATCTTCTCATCATAAGTTGACCACTCTTCTAAAAATTCATCATTAAGCTCCACAAATTTATTCACATGAGTTTCAATTTGTGCGTTCATTAAGAATATTGAAAAGATTTTGAATTAGAATTTGAGGAGTGAGATTTTTAAGAAAACATGAAGAAAAGATGAGATAGTGATGTAAACAAAAGATTGAGGGGTTGCCCTCTTTTACTGATCAAACTCAACCAACTTTTTTTCATAACTCTAAAAAAATTAGTTGGTTGGTGTCATTTAAGTTTTGGTTGGTGAATTCAATCTTTTTATTTTTTTTATTTAATACAAAAATTAAATGTAAGAGTTGGTTGTTGACATAAGAGCAATTTAATGGGCTTAGAATTGAAAATATTTCAGATTTCACAACCCTAAGAAAATAGTTGGTTTGTTGTCATTTATGTTTTGGTTGGTGAATTCAATTTTTTTATTTTTTTATTTCAATGACATAAAATAATGGGACTTTGTACATAATAATTTCATAAAAAAAACTACCAAATGGATTTATTAAAAGCAGATACAATTTCCTAACATCTATCATAGGATCGCAAACATAATCAAACACATGAATCATTCAATAGGGATTAAATATCAAACCTTTGTAGCGTGATTTCCCTGTTGTATGCAAGCTTCGAAGATCTGCGATCCCCAAGTGTTGCTCTTTTAATCAATCCACGAGCACCAATTGAACACAAACGTTTGCTAGAACGGAAGAGAAAAAATTATCTTGCTTTTGATGGTATAGGTGCCGGTTTAGGGGAGAGTAGATTAGGGTTTCTCAAACTCTCTTTTGTGAAAAGAAACTCGCTTAATGAATTGATCACCTAAACCCTAATCAATATATATATATATATAAAGGAGGAACTTTTCGGGAGCATAGGGAGCTCCTCAAGATTTCGAGGCCATAGAGCGCGCCAAGTATGATTGCCACGTCATCAAATTTTATTTTTATCTTTTACAAAAAAAGAGTTCTACATAGATTTAAATACACATAAGGGGTTCTAGATAAGCTAAAATTTCTTTGAAGAAGGGGAGTATGATGCATGGCTCGTGCAAAGATTACTTCATCAATTATCTTTAATTGCTTTCTTAGGTTGTTGCATGGTTTTACTTTACTCCTAAAGTGGAGGTTTTTCATGTAACAAATTATATGTCATTTATTGTTATGTTAGTTAAGTTAGTTGAGTTGTTTAGGTTCAATAAATCCGAAAATACTTAGTATAATTCGGTGCATTAGAAGGTCTTTTGTCATGGCTGTATTTTAGGAAAGTTCTCTTGTTCATTAAGTTGTATGAGGCGTGCAAAGGGAATGCCCTAAGCCGCCGTGTTGTTTTTTGGTATTTAGGGAAAGTGTTGCATCTCTTTCCTTAAAGCTATTGTTTCCTTAAATTCAAGCTAGATTCTAGGCTTAGGTTTAGGGAAAACTTTCCAAAAATTATTGCTAGTTGGCCGTGTGATGTAATGCCTTGGAGAGCAAGGTTTTGTTGTTGCTCTTATTATAAATAGGCACGCCGAGAGAGTTGAATAAATTATTTGAGTTATTCGAACGCCGTGTTGCATTGTATATTTGGTCGTCGTACCAAGAACATACAAATCGTGTTTTGTGTGCATCTCCTAGTCGAGGTTAGTGAGAGATCCTCTAGTTCTCGAGGGAACAAGAGCCTATCTTTTTATTTTCGTCCATAATTATAAAGCACCAAAAACAATTCGTACATTAAGCTTCCGCAATCATATCAATTGGTATCAGAGCAAAGGAATCTAAGTCCCCTTGGTGCTTTGATATTTTTGGAGATGAAGAAAGAAGGAAGAAGAAAATCACCCGCAACAAACAGATTTTTGAGGTAACTTTGAACGACTCGTTCTCCCACCTCCAATCGATTTTTTGGGTGTTTCTTGATTCTAAACTGGACTACTATTTGTCTACTTTATTTTCCATAAAGTTCGTAAGATTTGAAGTTGTTTGGATATATATTCGAGACTGATCTTTAGAATTGGTCAAAAACCAGGTAAATCTCGACCAGTTTTGGGAGAATTGAAACAGCAAACAATTGGTTGGGTATTTATTGATGAAATTTTGGTCGACTGTTCCAGATATATAGGGCTATGTGGTGAAAAAATTTCATGAAATTTAGAGGTGTTTTACTTAGGTTTTAAATCTCGAACTTTTATTGAAAATTTCTGGACAGTTTCAGCATCATATTAAACCAACTATGAATTGTCGTTTCTATTCTTATGATGAGTTAACAACTGATGAAATTCTTGAGGAATTATCACTACGACTACAACCAAAGTGGGATTTGATGTATGACTCGAATCAATATTTGGATGAAAAGCTTAATAGTTATCTTGAAGATGTTCCTTGCACCATAGAGGAGGAAATTTCATATTTGAATGGATCTTTTTCATGTCATGTTTATAAAGATTTGATTTTGCGTAAAAGATTTAATCTTTTTCATGAGAAAGCAAGTTCTAGAGACATTGAGTTGTTTGTTTATAGTCGCATGAATCATTGCTCAATCTTTAATCAATTGTCGTTGGTGATCTTGTTAAAGTTTGTTCGTTTCATATGGATGATTTCTTGGACTGTTTTGCTGATCAAACTTGAGGTCAAGTTTCTTTGAAGAAGGGGAGTATGATGCATGGCTCGTGCAAAGATTACTTCATCAATTATCTTTAATTGCTTTCTTAGGTTGTTGCATGGTTTTACTTTACTCTTAAAGTGAAGGTTTTTCATGTAACAAAAAATATGTCATTTATTGTTATGTTAGTTAAGTTAGTTGAGTTGTTTAGGTTCAATAAATCCGAAAATACATAGTATAATTCGGTGCATTAGAAGGTCTTTTGTCATGGCTGTATTTTAGAAAAGTTCTCTTGTTCATTGAGTTGTATGAGGCGCGCAAAGGGAATGCCCTAAGTCTAGGTGTGGTTTTTGGTATTTAAGGAAAGTGTTGCATCTCGTTCCTTAAAGCAATTGTTTCCTTAAATTCAAGCTAGATTCTAGGCTTAGGTTTAGGGAAAACTTTCCTAAAATTATTGCTAGTTGACCGTGTGATGTAATGCCTTGGAGAGCAAGGTTTTCTTGCTGCTCTTATTATAAATAGGCACGCCTAATCAATAAAAAGAGAGAGTTGAATAAATTGTTTGAGTTATTCGAACGCTGTGTTACATTGTGTATTTGGTCGTCGTACCAAGAACATACAAATCGTGGTTTGTGTGCATCTCCTAGTCGAGGTTAGTGAGAGATCCTCTAGTTCTCGAGGGAACAAGAGCCTATCTTTTTATTTTCGTCCATAAATATAAAGCACCAAAAACAATTCGTACATTAAGCTTCGGCAATCATATTAGTTGGTATCAGAGCAAAGGAATCTAAGTCCCCTTGGTGCTTAGACGTTTTTGGAGAAGAGGAAAGAAGGAAGAAGAAAATCGCCCGCAATCGACAGATTTTTGAGGTAACTTTGAACGACTCGTTCACCCTCCTCCGATCGATCTTTTGGGTGTTTCTTGATTCTAAACTGGACTACTATTTGTCTACTTTATTTTCCTATAATTTCGGAAGATTTGAAGTTGTTTGGATATATATTCGAGACTGATCTTTAGAATTTGTCTAAAACCGGGTAAATCTGGACCAGTTTTGGGAGAACTGAAACAACAAACAATTGGTTGGGTATTTGTTGATGAAATTTTGGTCGAGTATTCCAGATATATAGGGATATGTTGTGACAAAATTTCATGAAATTTAGAGGTGTTTTACTTAGGTTTTAAATCTCGAACTTTTATTGAAAATTTCTGGACAGTTTCTGCATTATATTAAACCAACTATGAATTATAGTTTCTATTCTTATGATGAGTTAACAACCGATGAAATTCTTAAGGAATTATCACTACGACTACAACCAAAGTGGGATTTGATGTATGACTCGAATCAATATTTGGATGAAAAGCTTAATAGTTATCTTGAAGATATTCCTTGCACCATAGAGGAGGAAATTTCAGATTTGAATGGATCTTTTTCATGTCATGTTTATAAAGATTTGATTTTGCAGAAAAGATTTAATCTTTTTCATGAGAAAGCAAGTTCTAGAGACATTGAGTTGTTTGTTTATAGTCGCATGAATCATTGCTCAATCTTTAATCAATTGTCGTTGGTGATCTTGTTAAAGTTTGTTCGTTTCATATGGATGATTTATTGACTGTTTTTCGATCAAACTTCAGGTCAAGTTTCTTTGAAGAAGGGGAGTATGATGCATGGCTCGTGCAAAGATTACTTCATCAATTATCTTTAATTGCTTTCTTAAGTTGTTGCATGGTTTTACTTTACTCTTAAAGTGAAGGTTTTTCATGTAACCAAAAATATGTCATTTATTGTTATGTTACTTAAGTTAGTTGAGTTGTTTAGGTTCAATAAATCCGAAAATACTTAGTTGAATTCGGTGCATTAGAAGATCTTTTGTCATGGCTGTATTTTAGGAAAGTTCTCTTGTTCATTAAGTTGTATGAGGCGTGCAAAGGGAATGCCCTAAGCTGCCGTGTGGTTTTTGGTATTTAAGAAAAGTGTTGCATCTCTTTCCTGAACGCTATTGTTTCCTTAAATTCAAGCTAGATTCTAGGCTTAGGTTTAGGGAAAACTTTCCTAAAATTATTGCTAGTTGACCGTGTGATGTAATGCCTTGGAGAGCAAGGTTTTCTTCTTCGCTCTTATTATAAATAGGCACGCCTAATCAATAAAAAAAGAGAGAGTTGAATAAATTGCTTGAGTTATTCAAACGCTGTGTTGCATTGTATATTTGGTCGTCGTACCAAGAACATACAAATTGTGGTTTGTGTGCATCTCCTAGTCGAGGTTAGTGAGAGATCCTCTAGTTCTCGAGGGAACAAGAGCCTATCTTTTTATTTTTGTCCATAATTATAAAGCACCAAAAACAATTCATACATTAAGCTTCCGCAATCATATCAATTGGTATAAGAGCAAAGGAATCTAAGTCCCCTTGGTGCTTAGACGTTTTTGGAGAAGAAGAAAGAAGGAAGAAGAAAATCTCCCGCAATGCATGATTTTTGAGGTAACTTTCAACGACTCGTTCACCCACCTCCGATCGATTTTTTGGGTGTTTCTTGATTATAAACAGGACTACGATTTGTCTAGTTTATTTTACTAAAATTTCTTAAGATTTGAAGTTGTTTTGATATATATTCGAGACTGATCTTTAGAATTTGTCTAAAACCGGGTAAATCTGGACCAGTTTTGGGAGAACTGAAACAACAAACAATTGGTTGGGTATTTATTGATGAAATTATGGTCGAGTGTTCCAGATATATGGGGATATGTTGTGACAAAATTTCATGAAATTTAGAGGTGTTTTACTTAGGTTTTAAATCTCGAACTTTTATTGAAAATTTCTGGACAGTTTCTGCATTATATTAAACCAACTATGAATTGTCGTTTCTATTCTTATGATGAGTTAACAACTGATGAAATTCTTGAGGAATTATCACTACGACTACAACCAAAGTGGGATTTGATGTATGACTCGAATCAATATTTGGATGAAAAGCTTAATAGTTATCTTGAAGATGTTCCTTGCACCATAGAGGAGGAAATTTCAGATTTGGTTTTCATTGTTCAAGATGACGAAAAGATTGAAACTTTATCTTGTTCCAAGGATGAAGAATTGATTTTTACAGTTTCCCATGATGATAAAGATTTGATTCTTGTTGATGATGCTCAAGAAGAGGAAAAGAATGGATCTTTTTCATGTCATGTTTATAAAGATTTGATTTTGCGTAATAGATTTATTCTTTTTCATGAGAAGGCAAGTTCTAGAGACATTGAGTTGTTTGTTTATGGTCGCATGAATCATTGCTCAATCTTTAATCAATTGTCGTTGGTGATCTTGTTAAAGTTTTTTCGTTTCATATGGATGATTTCTTGGACTATTTTGCTTATCAAACTTGAGGTCAAGTTTCTTTGAAGAAGGGGATCGAGTATGATGCATGGCTCGTGCAAAGATTACTTCATCAATTATCTTTAATTGCTTTCTTAGGTTTTTGCATGGTTTTACTTTACTCTTAAAGTGAAGGTTTTTCATGTAACCAAAAATATGTCATTTATTGTTATGTTAGTTAAGTTAGTTGTGTTGTTTAGGTTCAATAAATCCGAAAATACTTAGTAGAATTTGGTGCATTAGAAGGTCTTTTGTCATTGCTGTATTTTAGGACAGTTCTCTTGTTCATTGAGTTGTATGAGGCGTGCAAAGGGAATGCCCTAAGCTGCCGTGTGGTTTTTGGTATTTAAGGAAAGTGTTGCATCTCTTTCCTTAAATCTATTGTTTCCTTAAATTCAAGCCCACGAGATTGAAGACGCTGTTTATGAATATGGAAACGAGAATTAGGTTTTTAGGAAAAAAGAAGGAAAAATAAACCCGATTCTAATTTCCATATTCAAGTACAATGAGGAATGTTGGGAGGGAATAACTGATTAAGATTTTTTTCATGGGATCTTGAAGAAGAATATGGGTGTAGTGGGAATTAGCCATCTGCTTCTTACGAACTCTTTCTTTTTTTTTTCTTTTTTTGAGGGGATGCTTCTTATGAACTTTGTTCTGCTTTTAAGGGGACAAGTTGGTTTTAGTTTTCCCTTTTTTGCTAAAAATGTTTTTAAAAAAATACTTTAAAGTTTTCTCTCACGTTGGGTTATTGCAAATAACTTTATACTTTGTTTCAGATTGAATTAATGGATTCAGTTCAACTCAGACAAATTCACTTCAGTTCAATACAGTTCAGACAAATTGTGTTAGTTTCCTCTCACAGTTCTAATTCAATTCAGTTCAGTTCAGTCCAAAAGAATAAAGGCTAAGTGCAATAACTTAAGATAATTTTACAATGGCTAAAATCCATTATAAGTCTAATCAAGACTATTTATTTTCAATCTCAAATCTATATCATTCACTTGATTGACTTTTATAAATAAATTAAAACTTAAACTAACAGTTATACATTAATACATCCACAATCAACCGTTCACTTGGTTTTTGGCAAATTTATTGAATGTTTTAAAGGTCAACGAAATCAATAAACAAGACGAGTTACTAAAAATAAAGGGTTGAGATTAAATAATTGCAGAGCCTATATATAATAAAATTGCAGCCACACAAAAAGTTTCCAATAACTTGTCGATCACTTTAGAATTTTTTGTGCTCTATCTCTCATGTGGCAATGTAAGACCTTGTTGCCGATTCAATTTTGAGTTTGGTTAAATAGTGTTAGGTTTAAAATAGGTCGAATTAAATGGGTCGAGGTTGATTAGTTTGAAAACTAATAACATGTCAGTTTAATTATAAACGATTCTAATTCCAATTAAAACAGTGAATTTACTCTAACTACATAGTTTAATCTCGTGCAATCAGATATGATCAGTTCAATTTTGGTCAACGAAGTTTAATCAGTTCCAATTAATTAAAATAAGAACAAGTTTCTTTCGGTAAAGAGAATGAACACATATTGTTAACGTATATAACTAAGCAAAATTGACTTATTCCATTAATTAATAATGCTTTGTTTTATCTAGCTGAATTTGATTGAAATTAACCTATCTAAACAACTTTATTCGAACTTATATTAACTTAATTAAACTTTTCTTAACATACCACAACTAACATCTACTTATTCAATTGAATATGATGAATGTATCAAATTAGATAATTGATTAACTCAAACAACTTAATGATTCAAATAAGTTTAAGCGATAATACCAACACTCCCACAAGTACAAAAATGGTGGTTTCTCTCTATCCTATCGTGGAAGGGATAGGAAAAAGTTGTTAAATTCATGAGATGTGAAGTTCTTAATACAGTTATGTAACTTGAATGTAGATATAAATCATTTTCCTCTTGTTTGCTATACATAGACTTGTTCCATTAAGGAACATGAAACAACAGGTAGGATATATAGGCTTACAAGTTGTATACTTAGGTCTTCAATTTTGATCGAGGCAAAGAAAAAGAAGATGAATCCTCTTAATTTAGATATGGCGATGACGAAACCCACTATCTCTACAGAATATTAGAGAAAGTAAGCGGTGGATTACATTGAAAGATGAGCTGCAACTTGCAAGAAGCGTTAATCTGCCATGAGTTTTCCTTGAAAAGTCTACAGGTCTCAATTCGTCGTGTATTTTCATTATTTTATAAAAACAAATTTGAGATTTGGGTACCTTATGACTCGACCCGGAAAAACCGGACACCCAAAATGCGGGTATCTGGTTTTTCAGGTCGGGTCATGGGCCGTTTTGTTAAATACGTAGGTACGTGGGTGCCCGCATATCCGGGGATCCGATTATGAACACCCCAATTCATATTAAACTCTTTAAAAATCAATATAAAAAGTCTAATAAGAGATATTGCCCAATTATTTTCCCACGAATTAATATAAATGTTAAATATAAGCTATTGTATTATTTTACAATCTATCATATTAATCTCCCAAAAAACAGTAAAAATAAAACCCCGCCACCCCGCGCTTTAGTTTTTTAGAATTTTCACATTTGGCGGACCTCCACTCGAAATCACCGCCCACTACCTCCAAATTATTTTGGATGTTGTTTTTCTTTATATTGATTATTGAGAATCCCCTTAGTGTTAAACCACTGCCCACTACCTCCTCCCCTTTCTCGTTTTTTAAAAAAATTGGCTTGGCTGCAATCTACTCTCCCCCTTAAGTCGATCAATTCCATGGCTTGGAAAGCTCTCTCTCACCTCGCCATTCTAGCCACCGCAGCTGGGTCCCAAAGCCACCGCCACTGCTGCTTGTTTTGGACGGTGTTGCTGCGTTTCTCGCTGGGGATGCTACAACAGTCTCCTCGTAATTAGAAGTACACACTCTTCTCTCTACTCTCCCTTTCTCTCTCTTCGTCATACTTGATTCACTAAATTAGTTCGTGCGTTTCTCTGGTCATGAAGAACGTCGCATACGATCTGACATATTGTAGCTTGAGCAGCGTCTTCAATCTGTTCTTCTTTTCTCTTTTCCCCCCAATAATCTTCAATTGTGCCTTTCTCTTTGACTTTGGATTTATCCTTCTTGATTGTGGCCGATTATTTTGGAAAATTGAAGATTATTCAAGGAGATTCTATGCTGGCTGTATTGTATAGTTGCCTTGAGTTTTAACTTATGTCAATCTGATTCTATATTAGGGTTTTTGTTTGATTTTCAGTGGAAGATTTATTTAGGGGTTTCTGGCTGAAATATAGGTAATTTGACCTTAGTAAATACTCTAACAAAGCTAAACAAAAAGCCTCTTTCCGAAGAGCTTGTTTCCGAGAACTAGTCAACTAGAGTACTAGCTAGCTGGACCTATAATCTCGCATTTGGCGAACAATTCATTCATCCTAATGTTTGTTATCCAACAACCCATTTTTGTTTTCTATATAAACAAAGAATCCCCTTTGTGTTAAGCATTCTGGTGTCCTATTTGAAGCATGCTCATTTACTTTGTATATTCCTGCTATTGTGGAATGTCAGCTGTAACAATTTTATGGTTGTGAAGTGCTCAAGTGATAAGCGTTGCAGTTGTAACAATTCTTTTAGTAGACGTTCTTTAATTGTGAAGAACAAATACCTATATTTGTACTCTTCCCTCCCTAATACCCATGTTCTTGAGTTTTCATCTCTCAATTTTTCTCAAATTCACTAAATTTTCATCTCTACCTTTTTCTACAATGATAAGGCCAACTGGAGTTGAACAAGTGGCTGTAAAATACATGTAATGGGCTCTCTAATTCTGCAATCACTATTTAAGTATTCAAGTGTATGTAGCTTTCTTCTGATGCTTTTCTTCTTACAGCCATTCATAATATGGAGTAAACTTAAAGCACTTGTTAGATGAAATATGTCTCCTGTGCTAGCTGTTAAATGTACCATTTTATTAAGGTTGATCCATGAAATCATGCCACGTGTTCTCGAACACTAAGAATAGCAACCCAGTATATATATCCCATTAAAGTAGGTCTTGGAAATGTTTGGTGTACATAGCCTAATCTCTAACTAATCAAAATATACAAAGACGTTTTGGAGCAACCCAGTATCAAAATATCAGATGACCTGCCAGTATACTTAAAGAAAACCTTCTTGTTTAGGGATCTCGGGCTGAGGTTTTGGAGCAAGAAATCTTGAAATTGTGGAACGACTTGCTTAAGGTTGATTAGAATGAAAAATGGTCCTCCATGAGATTTGGTTTAGTTACTCAAACTAAAATTATGACCAGCCTTTTATAGTTATATATGCCTACGTAGCTTTTGGTGCTAGTATCACATATTTATCTCACTATGATGTGGCACCTTTACTTTGAGGAGTTCGGGTACTTCCAGAATCATGTTGGTACTATATTTTGAAATTAAGATTCTGTAGAGCATCATCATGTGACCTGGAAAATACTTAAGCAACAATTTCTTTGTCTTTCTAGATTAGATGTGTTGGGCATGGTAGCCAAAATATCTGTGTATCTCCAACTGTGAAAGGAACTTAACACATGATGTATTGTACAGAATGAAGATCAGACGCTTTGGAAGCTCGACACGTTGCCTCCCGGACTAATTACATCTTATGGTCCTTGAAGCGAGAATTATGCGAGCTTATATCTCGAAGGTCTGGATGGAGGTTACTTGCACCAGAAGGGGCATTTTTCAGTTTTTGGGAGCTGCATATCCTTCTCTGTTCCCACATTGTTTATCCTTTAATCTAATTTACTCAAACATGTACTCCATTGTTCTGTATCATTTGTGAAGTTTGAGAGCTATACTGTGTCATCAAATCAGTTAGGAAAGAAGTCTTATTTTGTGCTATGTGATAGTTGGTCTATGATTTAGGACAAAACAGGATCTGTTGTATTCTTTGAACATTCAACAATAGATTTGTAGATCTTCTTATCAATGTCTCACCATTATATTTTTCCTATATTTCTGAACTTGTTTGGACAAGTCTTTGATCATCACCTAGTTTTTCTTGGGCGTATGTGGATTGAAAGTTAAGTTAGTTTGACTTTGCAGCAAACATGCAACATGTTTTGCATACAGTATATATATATATACTAACTTATACGGTCAACATCACCTAACCGCATTAGTTAACAATATTAAAGCATGCCCAAATTTATTTATTGATCCGTTTTGAGCTGAAAATCAGATAAGTTACCTACAACAACTGATTCGACTTTCAGCTTGAACTGAATTTGTTAACTATTATCTGATCCAGTTAAAAACCAGATTAGTTAACTTTTCTCAACTGCTCCGCCCCCACCCGCTCCGATTCGTTTTCGAATTAGTTAAGCTCATTTTGACCGGATGAAAGGGGGTGAATTTAAAACTCCAAATAGTTTTAGAATCGGTAGCTTGGGAAACGCCTCTTAGGCGACACTAAAGACAATTTGGAGGCAACCCACAAAGGTGTTTTTGTAGTAATGGATGAGCTTTTAGAGGCCACATCAATTTCAACAATGCTTAAAAGAACATTTAGAGGGAATCATAATTCAATTGATGCTATAGAAAACATTTAGGGGCGATATGATTTTCATTAATAAAAGTTACTTTTAGGGGCAACCTAGATTTTACTATTGTTGAAATGATGTTTTAGAGGCAACCATTAGTTTAGAAATGATGTTTTAGAGGCAACTTGAATTTCACTGATGTGAGAAAAAAGGTTTTAGAGGCAACTATTATTTCATTAATGCTAAAGCTACTTTTAAGGGCAACATAAATTTCCCTGATGCTAAAAAAAACAGTTTTAGAGGCAACCATTATTTCGTTAATGCTAAAACTACTTTTAGGGGCAGCATAAATTTTCCTGATGCTAAAAAAAGAAGTTTTAGAGGCAACCATTATTTCATTAATGCTGAAAACTACTTTTAGAGGCAACATAAATTTTCCTGATGCTAAAAAAATAGTTTTAGAGGCAACCATTATTTCATTGATGCTAAAAAGTACTTTTAGGAGCAACCTAAAATTTATTGATGCTAAAAACAACTTTTAGAGGCAACCAAAATTAACTAATGCTAAAAAGAACTTTTAGAGGCTACAAAAAATTGGTTGCCTCAAGGTGTTGCCTCTATAGGTGAATTTTCTTGCAGTTATAAATGTTTTTTTATTAATGATAAAAAAAGATAAAACATATATAAAAATAACATGGATTACAAACTACTTCACTAACATGCATAACAATAACCAACATAAATCAACTACTTCTTCAGAAATGCGTCCATTCCGTCAACTACATCCTTTGCTACCTTAGTTGAAACTTCAAGTTGATTATGTGCATGGATTATTTGGATGATGAAAGTCATAGTTTTTTTTCCATCTTGCTCTATTTTATCTAATTTGTCAACAACCTCCTTAATCTTCTCATCATAAGTTGACCACTCTTCTAAAAATTCATCATTAAGCTCCACAAATTTATTCACATGAGTTTCAATTTGTGCGTTCATTAAGAATATTGAAAAGATTTTGAATTAGAATTTGAGGAGTGAGATTTTTAAGAAAACATGAAGAAAAGATGAGATAGTGATGTAAACAAAAGATTGAGGGGTTGCCCTCTTTTATCGATCAAACTCAACCAACTTTTTTTCATAACTCTAAAAAAATTAGTTGGTTGGTGTCATTTAAGTTTTGGTTGGTGAATTCAATCTTTTTATTTTTTTTATTTAATACAAAAATTAAATGTAAGAGTTGGTTGTTGACATAAGAGCAATTTAATGAGCTTAGAATTGAAAATATTTCAGATTTCACAACCCTAAGAAAAATAGTTGGTTTGTTGTCATTTAAGTTTTGGTTGGTGAATTCAATTTTTTTATTTTTTTATTTCAATGACATAAAATAATGGGACTTTGTACATAATAATTTCATAAAAAAAACAACCAAATGGATTTATTAAAAGCAGATACAATTTCCTAACATCTATCATAGGATCGCAAACATAATCAAACACATGAATCATTCAATAGGGATTAAATATCAAACCTTTGTAGCGTGATTTCCTCGTTGTATGCAAGCTTCAAGATCCGAGATCCCCAAGTGTTGCTCCTTTAATCAATCCACGAGCACCAATTGAACACAAACGTTTGCTAGAACGGAAGAGAAAAAATTATCTTGCTTTTGATGGTATAGGTGCCGGTTTAGGGGAGAGTAGATTAGGGTTTCTCAAACTCTCTTTTGTGAAAAGAAAACTCGCTTAATGAATTGATCACCTAAACCCTAATCAATATATATATATATATATATATATATATATATATATATATATATATATATATATATATATATATATATATATATATATATATATATATATATATATATATATATATATATATATATATATATATATATATATATATATATATATATATATATATATATATATATATATATATATATATATATATAAAGGAGGAACTTTTCGGGAGTCGGGAGCATAGGGAGCTCCTCAAGATTTCGAGGTCATAGAGCGCGCCACGTATGATTGCCACGTCATCAAATTTTATTTTTATCTTTTACAAAAAAAGAGTTCTACATAGATTTAAATACACATAAGGGGTTCTAGATAAGCTAAAATTTGAGTTTGTTTTGAATGAACAACCTAAATTATTATATTATGTAAATTGTGTATAACTTTTGCTACGTAATTCGGAATATTATAATTTTTGTTCCATTGGATAGTGCTCGAAATATGCTCCGAAATAAGATCCATTTACAATATAGTTCTACAACTTATGAAATAGAGAGCGCCACGTAGGATTGTCATGTCATTAATTTTTATTTTAAATATTTTTAAAAATAGAGTTCTACATATATTTAAATACATAAAAGGAGTTTTGGATAACGAGAAATTAGAGTTTCATTTTGAATAAACAACCTAAATTATTATATCATGTAGATTGAATATAAATTTTGCTACCTAATTCAAAACATTATATATTAGAGTTTTGGATGATGAAAGAATTAGAGTATAAATTTAAAAAACAACCTTAGAATATTATAAAGAGCTCCACCTAAGCATGACATGTCATTCTTTTTAATTTTAATTTTTTTTAAAAATAGTGTTTAACATAGATATAAATGCATATAAGGTGTTTTTAATAAGTGAAGATTACACTCTGATTTTAAATAAACAACCTAAATTGTTCAACTATGTAAATTGAATATAACTTTTGCTAAATAATTCGCAATATTATATTTTTATACCATCGGAGAGTGCTCGAAATATGTTTTGAAATAAGTTCCATATACAATATAGTTTTACAACTTATGAAAATATATATTTATTTAGATGAACAATAATGTATTATTTATTATTTATTTTAAATACATATAAAATTAACTATAAAAATAGCGTATTATATGTAACAATAGCAATTATGTCTTTCCAAATCATACTTTTAAAAATCAAAATCATAATTTTAAAAATTGAGTTATATAAAGATAAAAAATACATACATATAGTTTTGAACCTATAGAATACCATGATGACATTACATGAAGAATCAATGAAAGTTTGTCAATGACATTGCAGAGGAATTATGCAATTGACTAATTATTTTATTCCTAGAATTTTTGTTGTATAAATAACTATTTATGTTTTTTTTCATATATCTATATGTTAGATCTTATTCGTTTCTCAATGAACTTAATTCTACTAGAACTAATTGGGAAATCAAGGTTTGAGTTTCTAGACTATTTGAGGTTGATATGGTCATGCATGACTCATGATTGATGAAGAGATTTTTTTCTCTTAAATAGTATTTTTGATTATTAATAGAAGTTAGTTTTATATTTAATTTATTTTATTCATGATACCATCATTATGATCTTCTTTTTGGCTTTCCCATCTTCTATTCTATATGCGTTAGTGTTTATGTGCTATATTTTTTCTCTATTCTTTCTATCCTGCATCTATTAAATTATTACCCTCTACTTTCTTAAAGTATCATTTGGGTATTTTCCATGTTAAAACTGTGTTAGCTATTTTTGTTAGTCATACCAATTATTGGGATACTATATAATAATAGACTTAGCTACAATATTTAATTGAACATTAAAAATATAAAATTTATATATCACAATAACAAATCTAGAATATTTTCTCTGTCATTTTCTACTGCAACAATGGGTTCGGACATGGTTTTTAAGAAAATAAAAAAAAGGGTTGTTTAGCATAAAGGGGTTAACTAGAGTATGAGATAAGTAAATCCTTAATAAAGTAAACGCAACTTTATGAGGTAATTTGAGTAATTAATGATGGTTTTAATAACATAAAGTAAAGTATGTAAATTGAATATAACTTTTGCTACCTAATTCAAAACATTATAATTTTTTACCATTTGAGAGTGCTCGAAATATGCTTCAAAATAAGATCCATTTGCAATATAGTTTTACAACTCATGAAAATAAATTTAACTAGATGAATGGTAAAACATTATTTAGTCTTTCTTTTAGATAAATATAATAATAGCTATAACTATAGTGTAAAATATGTGACTATAGCATTTAATCATAGGTCCAATTTACAGGATTAAACATATATATAATCTTTAAAAACCTCAGCCTTACGAGTTCCGGATCCTCTAGAGTTTTAATCAAATTCTACAAGGTAGAGTTGTATATGAACCATACATTTTAAAATCAAAGGCTCATATTGGTGGAAGGGGGAAAATAAGGGGTGGATTTTGATGAGAAAAATAGATGGGGTTTTGGAAAGATAATATATGAGCCATTGGTTTTTTATTCAATGGTTTATATTGCTCAAACTCTACATTGTAGAGTTCGTTTAGAACTTTAGAGGATCCAAACACCAGCCTTACTCAACTGAACCAAAACAATTTAGTATTGCAACCAAATTTATTAAGGAAACTTTGTTGTTAGAATAAAACTTAAAATCTATATATATTAGAGTTTTGGATGAAAAATTTATAGTATGATTTTAAAAAACAACCTTAGAATATTATAGAGAGCTCCACCTAAACATGACATGTCATTCTTTTTAATTTAATTTTTATTTAAAAATAGTGTTTAACATAGATATAAATACATATAAGGTGTTTTTAATAAGTGAAGATTACAATCTGATTTTAAATAAACAACCTAAATTATTCAACTATGTAAATTGAATATAACTTTTACTACATAATTCGCAATATTATAAATTTCTTACCATCGGAGAGTGCTCGAAATATGTTTCTATATACAGTATAGTTTTACAACTTATGAAAATATATTTATTTAGATGAACAATAACATATTATTTATTCTTTATTTTAAATACATACAAAAATAACTATAAAAATAGTGTATTATATGTAAAATCAAACTTTTAAAAATTGAGTTTAACTTTTACTACCTAATTCAAAACATTATAGTTTTTTTTTACCATGGGAGAGTGCTTGAAATATGCTTCAAAATAAGATCCATTTACAATATAGTTTTACAACTCATGAAAATATATTCAATTAGATGAATTATAAGACATTATTTAGTCTTTCTTTTAGATAAATATAATAATAGCTATAAGTATTAAGTATAGTGTATTATATATGATTATAACATTTGATTATAGGTCCAATTTACAGGATTAAACATATTATCTTTCAAAACCTCAACCTTACTCAACTAAACCAAAAAATATAGTATTACAACAAAATTTATTAAGGAAACTTTGTTGTTACAAGAAAAACTAAAATCTATAGCGATAAAGTTACATATATATTAGAATTTTGGATTATATGAAAATTAGAGTTTGTTTTTTTAATTTTTTTAAGAAAAAAGTGTTCAACATAGATATAGATACATATAAGGTGTTTTGGATAAGTACAGATTACAGTCTGATTTTAAATAAATAACCTAAATTATTATACTATGTAAAATGAATATAACTTTTGCTACATAACTCGCAAAAGTATAATTTTTTTTACCATCGGAGAGTGCTCGAAATATGCTTCGAAATAAGATCCATATACAATATAATTTAAAACTTATGAAAATATATTTATTTAGATGAACAATAACGTATTATATATTCTTTATTTTAAATACATATAAAAATAACTATAAAAATAGCGTATTATATGTGACAATAGTAATTATGTCTTTCAAAATCATATTTTAAAACTGTGTTAGCTATTGTTAGTCATACCTATTATTGCGATACCATTTAATAATAAAATTAGCTACAATATTCAATTGAATATTAAAAATTATAAAATTTATATATCGCAATAACAAATCTAGAAATTACAGTATAATGACAAATACTTTATCCATTCTTTTTTCTTCGCAAGCAATTGGTTTGGGCATGGTTTTTATGGAAATAAAAAATGGGTATTTTAGCATAGAGGATAAAAAATAGTTAACTAGAGTAGGGGATAAAAAAATCTTTAATAAAGTAAACGCAACTTTATGAGGCAATTTGGGTAATTAATGATGGTTTTATTAACGTATAATAAAGGCAATATTGTCAACTGCAGTAGATTTTTTTACCAAAAGTGGAATGGTTCCATAAGATGAAACTACCCAAAGCGGTAATTGTTGTAATAAAAAAAGAATGGAGAAGTATGTAAATACAATGGTGTTAAATAATCTCATTTTACAGCAACAAAAAATCAACAATAATATTAACAAAAAAAATAAAAAAAGTTAAATAAACAAACAACCCGTGCAACGCACGGTTTCAAAACTAGTATTATATTCTATATATGATAGAAGAGTCATAGGCTAGTTAATTAGGAGAACTAATTCTCCTCCTATTCCCCTTATGACAGCCCAACCCTACCCTTAATGGATTTGGATTGTTTTGTCCAACTTGTGCTACAATGTGTGATGCGTGAGAAGCATCAAGATATAACAATCCTAGTTTCGTTAGGATTCTTTATATAGTTCCCTAGTTACGTTAGGAAACTATGTATTTTATTTGCTTAAGAACTCTAGTTTGTTTTAATTTCCTTGCTTTGTTTTAAGAGTTAGAACACTAGTAGGAGTGTTGATAGGATAGGCGTGAGTTGTGATAACAACCAGCCGAGTATTTGCATATCTTTAGGCGTGTGATAGATGTTTATGTTCTTATCTTTTAGTTTGTTAGGAGCATTAGAATTTGAACCTTGCTAGGACTCTTCTAATGTATTTATATTCGATTATTATCAATAATAAAAATCAGTTGAATGTTTAAGTTTAATTCTTGGTGAATTAAAAGTTTTCTGGAGTGAATCCAAACGTTTTCAGGAGTGAATCCTAAACCCTAGTTGAGTTTTGATTTGGATTAATCAGAATTCTCCATATCCTTGTGTTATTCGGATATCCTTGGTTGTTTTTCATCCAAGAATTCGGTTCTTACTATCAAATTTCTTTAAAGTTTGAATCTTTAATTCACAAAGCCACTAAACTACAGACTAAAGAGCCTTGAATCGTGTTTTTTGCATAAGGAAATACATCATCTTGGTGTGGCTGCTAATTCCACCACTCGTTTGCTCTTCCTTCCACCCCAAATCTGCCGTCTATTTTCAACCCTTCCCACCATGCCTACTGACCACGAATCTTGGCAACAAGTCATCCAAACCACCAACGAACAAGTGCAACAACTCATTGCTCAGATGGCTGCTATGTCCACGAAAGTTACTAGCTTTGAACGGGATGCAAACTTTAATAAACCCCCTCAAACTCACCCTAGGCGTGAGGATGAAATAAAGTTGGCTGATTTACCTTCTTTTGATGGTGACCTAGATCCCGAGTCCTATTTGGAATGGGAACGTAGGCTAGATCGCTTCTTTGATCACAAAGGTTTGAGTGATGGATCACGTTTTTCATATGCCATCCTCAAACTCACCAAATACGCCTCCTTGTGGTATGACTCCATGAAGCAGCGCCGTGAACGTGAAGAAAAGCCTTCCATTGATTGTTGGTCCTCTCTTAAGGCCAAGATGCGTAAGCGATTTGTTCCTCGCACCTATAGGCAAGAACTCTACGTCAAACTCAATTCCTTGCAGCAAGCCTTCATGAGTGTTGAGCAATACATCAAAGAGTTTGAACGCCTACACATGGCGTGTGATGTCCAAGCGGCTGACGAACAAAAGATGGCTCGTTTCCTCGTTGGTTTGAAAACCTCCATCGCAAATCTGGTTGAACTCCAACAATATGCAACCTTTGATGACCTTTGTCTTCTTGCTTCCAAGGTTGAACGCCAACAGCAAGACTCTCGTTTTAAGAAAGCTTCGTGGCAAAAACATGATGCTAGTCCTTTGACTACTGCCCCTCCTTCGTCTACTGCTTCGATTGTGGACAAGGCCAAGGACAAGGAACCTGCTGTCTCCCCTCCTATGTCCCTTGGTTCGAGTGATAAGCCAAAGAAAACAATTTGTTTTCGTTGCCAAGGCTTAGGGCATGTCGCCAAACACTGTCCAAATGTTTCTCTTGTGACAAGAGACGAGTATTTTGCATTCTTGGCTCAAGACACGAGCGAGCAACCTCCACCTTCTCCCTCCAAGATCGAGTGCGCTATGGATGATGCATGAGTCTTTTTGGACGAACCAACAAGTTTGTACACCCGAATTTGAGCCTAAAAGTTTGCTCTTGCGTCGATCTTTAATGGCTCACCAACGTGTTGAAGGAGAAGATGCACAACGCCATAATATTTTCCATTCGAAGTGCTTGATTAATGGAAAGTTGTGTTCGTTTATAATTAATAGTGGCTCTTGCACTAACGTGTGTGCTTTGTCATTGATTGAACCATTGAACCTGCAAACTCGCAAGCATCCTCATCCATATAAACTAAGTTGGTTGAATGATGATGGTGTTTGGGTTCGTAAGCAAGCTCTTGTGGGTTTTCGTGTGGGAGATTACATGGACCAACTTTGGTGTGATGTTGTCCCAATGACGGCGTGTAGTTTGTTGCTTGGACGTCCATGGCAAAGTGATCGTCATGTCCTCCATAATGGGCGCACCAATGATTACTCGGTGCTTGTGGGTGACAAACGAATCTTTGCTCAAATCACTTGCTCCTCGGCGGCCTACGTCAATGTCCTCCCAAGCCTGCTGTCCCACCTCCTCCTACGCTCAATTCGTTGATAAATGCTGCCCTTGCTTCGCCTAGTACCGCACCTGTGCGTGGGCATGTGTTCCTCACTTCGTGTCACAAAGAAGTCCTCGACTCCGCCCCAACCAAGCAAGCTAGGCGTGACAATTTGCTGCATATGAGACGTGGTACTAATCTGGCTCTTGGTGATCGTGTATGGTTATCTCTCACGGCACAAAAGCTTCATCTAAGCCACAAGAATGATGAGCCCATAGATGAAGGTCCCTTTGAAATTGTGGATCAAGTTGGCTATGAGACATTCAAAGTTCTGCTTGGCAATGGCATTTGTGCTACATTACCCTCGTGCGACTTGATTCCTTGTTTTGATGCAACTTGAGACAAGTTGGTTTTTAAGGGGGAGAGGATGATGCGTGAGAAGCATCAAGATTTAACAATCCTAGTTCTGTTAGGATTCTTTATATAGTTCCCTAGTTCTATTAGGAAACTATGTATTTTATTTGCTTAAGAACTCTAGTTTGTTTTAATTTCCTTGCTTTGTTTTAAGAGTTAGAACACTAGTAGGAGTGTTGATAGGATAGGCGTGAGTTGTGATAACAACCAGCCGAGTATTTGCATATCTTTAGGCGTGTGATAGATGTTTATGTTCTTATCTTTTAGTTTGTTAGGAGCATTAGAATTTGAACCTTGCTAGGACTCTTCTAATGTATTTATATTCGATTATTATCAATAATAAAAATCAGTTGAATGTTTAAGTTTAATTCTTGGTGAATTAAAAGTTTTCTGGAGTGAATCCAAACGTTTTCAGGAGTGAATCCTAAACCCTAGTTGAGTTTTGATTTGGATTAATAAGAATTTTCCATATCCTTGTGTTATTCGGATATCCTTGGTTGTTTTTCATCCAAGAATTCGGTTCTTACTATCAAATTTCTTTAAAGTTTGAATCTTTAATTCACAAAGCCACTAAACTACAGACTAAACAACCTAGAATCGTGTTTCTTGCATAAGGAAATACATCAATGTGTGACCTCATATGATTAATTTATTTTAGTTATAGGTCCAATCTATATTGTCCTATTAATCATATTTATTCTCTAGCAAGAAAATACGATTACTAAAATAATTAACTTTATTATCTTCATAAATTAATTCCTATTTTATATTTTGTAATTGTCGGGATGTCTAAGGACATATTCCTTCAATCTCCCACTTGTCCGAAGACAAAAGCGCAATGTTAAATTCCTTGAGTCATTCAATGTCAAATTTGATAATACTATGTTATTCTCAAATTTTGTTTCTTGATTGCTGAGTTCGAACTACTCATATAAGGATTAACTCTTTAATCCTATTCCGCATGGCCATGTAATTTTCCAGTTCTCGCTCATCAAGAGGCCCAGACACCATTCCTATTTAGTAGGAAGACTTATCCACTCTTGTATGACCATAACTCCTACTCAATTCTTAGTCCACCTGAACACTCCTTTATAACCTCCTTTTACGGTGCGGCATTTAACAACGTCAACGTTAAACTAATTATATTGTGGTTATTAAGACATACTCATGTATAAGGAATCCACAAAATACAATAGTTTGATTCTACTTTTAGAATCTAATTAGGTCAATTCTCAATGTATCAAGTATACATCCATATAATCAATTAGACATCTCTATGTCTCCATATCCCATGGAACTGTGCTATCAATTAATTATATACTAGTCTTTTAAATAAATCACTTATGTCCAATTTAGTGATTTAGACTAGGGACTTTAAATAAATTGTGATTTCAGTTCACTTTATAGGTTCTATTATCAAAACGTTTTCGATAATCCTACTTGAAAACACAAATTATTTGGACATTTTATTTAATACTAAACCAATTAAACAATTAAATAAAAAACAAATTTTTATTGGTAAACATTCAAAACATAATAAATGTATTCACAATTGTAAACATGAAGTAAACAACCTAAAGCCATTATGCTTAAGCCCATAGACCTAGTGTGACACTCATGCTTAGGTTGAGCAAGCGGTTTATTCAAAGGATCTGCTACATTATCCTCATTATGAACCTTGCTTACTTTCACATCTTCTCTTCCAATGGTCTCTCAAATAAGATGAAAACTTCCTAAGCACATGTTTAGACCTTTGATGCGCTCTGGGTTACTTAGATTGAACAATGGCACCCATTGTTGTTACAATACAATTCAATGCCATTGTCAATGCTAGAAACTACACCAAGCTCACTAATGAACGTTTTGATCCAAACAGCTTCCTTTGCTGCATCTGCTGCTGCAATATACTCAGCCTCTATTGTAGAATCCGCGATGGTACTCTGCTTAGAGCTCTTCCAGCTCACAGCTCCTCCATTGAGACAAAATATGAAACCAGCCTCATCATCTTTGTCACTCTGGAAGCTTGCATCGGTGTATCCAGTAACAACCAACTCATCATCTCCACCATAAACTAAAAAATTAATAGGAAGTTATGCCATGTTGCATGGGAATGAAACCTCTTTTGGAGTTTTCCAGCTTGAACCTTGCAAGAACCTTATCAATATAAGTCTCTTGACTAAGTCCAATCAGCCTTTTTGCTCTATCTCTATAGATCTTTATTTCCAATATGTACTCTGCCTCTCCTAGGTCGTTCATAGAGAAATAATTTTTAAGCCTTTCCTTGACTGACTCAAGCATGGTTCACTAGAGGAAAAAAGCCAAGGGCTTCGGTTATCTGAAAAACGCAGCCCTTAATCCACCCGTGAAAAAAAATAAGTTGGGAACTAAAGGGTTGCGGTTAAGCCAAAAACCGCAGCCCTTTATCAACAAAGGGCTGCGGTTTTGGCATAACCGCAACCCTTCTATTTTATTTTTTTAATAATTTTGGCGAATTTCTACGATTTAACATTCTCACCCCACTTAACCTAGCTGAACCGCCTCTCTCTCTCCCCCTCTCACTTTACACCACGCCCCTCTCTCACTCTCAGACTTTCACTCACACCCCTGCCGCGCTCTCTCTCCCCGACCTCGGCTGCTGTCTGAATTTGTTCGCCGGAGCTTCGCTCTTCTCTCTGCTCGTCGCCGCTGCTGTCATCTCCTCTGCTCACCGCCGTCTATTTCTCTCACCCGTGCTCTCCTCCTCCTTTTGTTTTTGTCGCGCGACCCCTACTGTTGATAGTGTCGGTGCTGGAGATCCGGTCCTCGCCGCTGAGGTATTTTCTCTCTCCTCTCTCTTCATTTTAAGTTTCTACCCGATTTTGCTGTTTTTTCGATAATTTTCGTGGATTTAGGGTTTGAAATTTTTGTAGTCTTGCAATCGCTTGAGATTCTTTTGTTATTGATTTAAGTTACTCTGATTCTTGCATTTTTTATCGTTTGTTTGATTGATTTTGTTGAACTTAGGGTTTGGATCTTTGTTAGGATCTTAAAAAATCTTACTTTGAATTACAATAATTGTTCTTTATTATGCAATGAGTTTGAGTTTGCGAATGTCAATTTGTTTACAATAATTGTTCTTTATTATGCTATGTCTACCATGTACGTATACTTATCTCTGTGTCATTGGTGCTTGATTCATTGAACTCAACCTAAAATGCATTCTTTTATAAGATTTATGTCATATATTCTCATCTATGCAACATGACTGACAATATGTTTCTGTAACTTACTTTCTGTCAGTTTCATCCTTGATTTAAGAATAGCAACCTATTACAAAACTAAGGTGCTGATGTATATTGCAATTTTAATAAAATAAAGGAAAAATTGTTATGCTCATTCAGTCATGCTTACCTATAAATTTGTACATATATGTGTTAGTGCTACTTGAATATCCTGTATACGATACCAATACTCCATTGTTAAAAATATAACATAATTTAGCTCCCCTCAGTAACGCTCTGATGTAATTGTGAAGATCTTGGTATTTACGCAGGCTTTAGAAAAGCCAGAGATTCTCATATGATAGATGAAATGGATCATGGGTTACCTTAATGTTTGTTATGAAGCTTCCTAGTGATTAGTAATAAAAAAATTATGCCTAATAGTCTGGCTATTATACATAATAAAACCTGGTTCCGTGTAAGTTTCGTTAATTTATTGGTGAATTATTGTTTTTAATGTTATTTATTCTTTGTCTTTAATTGTTCATGTTATTCTTGGTGTTTTTAGTTTCGGTTTTGGTTAGTTAGCAGTTAACAAGAGAGTTAATTGGATCATATAATGATGTTGTTGATCGATTGTGATCCATTGATTGTTGATTGAAAACTATGATTGAAGAATATTGTAAATAGCATATTTGCTCTCTCATTATATTTAATGATTTATCTTTGTTCTCCATTTTGATGTTGTCACTTGTTAGTGATTGAAGGTTGTCGCTAGTTGGTGACTACGATCGATCAAGCTGCTTGTTAAACATTGGATTCTCTTTCAACAGATGAGTTATTCTATATCTCATTCTTTTTATGTTTTTTTCCGATTTTGTTTTAGAAATTAGAACCCTTTTATCCGAAGTTGATTGTTCGAGGTTGAACTTTAGCTTATTTATTTTCCCCTTTCCCCTTAGTTAAAGATGATTGTTCGAGGAATTAGTATGGGCATTGTAGCCCCTTTTGGAATCATGGTGCTGGCTTTGGTTCTGGTTTTGGTGCATTGTTTTAACTTGCCTTTTATTGCTTGATTCATGATTATTTGCTATCTTGTGATCTTCACCTAGTGCACTACTTACTAATGTCAGCTTTGAAAAAACTTTAGCTTCAGTTTGTGGGTCAAATGAGGATACATACTGTTAGAGATGGCCAACAGTGCGGGCCAATCCAGCCTATCTAGCCCAGCCCACCTTGTGGGTCGTGTGGGTCGAGCCAGCGAAAAGCCCGGTCCAGCCCGCCTCGAACCGTGAAATTGGTGGGTGGATTGTGGGCCGAATTTTTTGAGCCCAATCCACGAAATTCCGCTACTAAAACCGCCCAGCCCGGTCCACGAAATCGGTCCAGCCCGGCCCATGAACCGGACCAGCCCAACCCAGCCCAAGTAATTATTCAACCAAATTATGTATATTTTAATCAAATTGTATATATTTTTATCAAATTGCATACTTCCTCCGTTTCTAAATAAGTGCAACACTTCTTGTTTTCACGTTTGCCAATGCATTATTTTCACCATTAATATCTTCAATTATCAATAAGTAAAAATTATAAAAAGTTGATATTAAAAAAATTCACATTCAGACGAATCTAACAAGATCCCACATGACTATGTTTTTCCTAAACCCTAAATCACCAAAGCTAATTAAAGTTTAAAATGTGAATAGTAAACACTATGCAAATGTTGCACTTATTTAGAAACGGATGAAGTATATTATAATTCAATCAGATTCAAAAATAATGAAATTATTCATTAATATTAATAATTATATATATTTTAATTAGTTTTAAAGGTTTTATGTAACAATAATGAATAATTTCAATGATTCAATAATTTTGAAAAAAAAATTCCCATGCCGGACCGCCAGCCCGGTCCAGCCCGCTAGGCCCACAAACCGCCAGAATCGCTCCCCGAACCATGAAAACCGGTAACAGACCGGTGTGGACCAAGATTTTCCAGCATGTGGACCATCCCGCCCAAAACGTGAATTTCACGGTCCGGTCCTGGGCCATGAAATCTCAGCCCCGCCCGCTAGGGCCCACGGACTGGCCCGCCCAACCCGCACCAGTGGCCATCTCTGCGATACTGCATAGCAGACATAGCCAATACCTGAAGCTGATAATGATAAGATGCTTTCTTCCCTTTTAAGTATGAATTTATAATAATACATGAATTCACATAGCAAAATGCACTCCCCCCTAGCCAGTTGATATAAGGGCAGAAATTGGACCAAATTAACAGATCTAAGGTACATGTATAGTTTGACCAAAATGCTACACCAAAAATTGTCCTATCCACCACCAAACTAAGCATACTCACTCAACAAATCTACTCTACTACAACTCAATAATATGTAGAAGGGAGTTGGGGGGGTTGAGTCTTAACTATTGTCGGAGTTATCACCATGTTCTGCATAGTCCAACACAGAATTGTCCTTGAAACCTTGGCAACATAAATTAGATGCATACAATCCTCCTGGTACGAAATGGGAGGGTACCAAGATTATTAAGGATGGCTTACATGATCAGCCTTAATCCAAATTTAGTATCAACTATTCTACCTAACAAGATCCGTTGGATATGGCTCATATCATGGATTAGGATCAGTTGTTAGAAGTTTTGCTAATGATGTGAAATCAGCTAGCATTTTGATATTCTCATTTTTATAATAATTAATTAGGCTTAATTAGCAAGTTAGTAGTTAGTTTGTTTTTGTGCTAATAGGCTCGGGTTTGTCACGAAGGAAGAAGAATAAGCTAAGTAGGTTAAGCAAGCAGCTGCCCATGGGTGTTGGTGAGGTGTGTGTTTGAGGTGCTTAATGTCAATTAGTGTTAATTACGTCTTAAACATGCTTTACTTTCACTAATTGTACTAATTAGTTACTTAACTCTTATCAGTTTTTGTAATTTCGGTTTTGCAAAACCGGTTTTAGTTTGCTTAGCTTAGGAGTATTTTGGACGTGTGATACAGGATGTAATAAACTCTTAGCTTAGTCATAGAGGTGCTTACGTCTACTTGCAGCAATGGAGCCAATGACAAGCTTTCCTTCCTAGCTAGGAAAGCTTTCTATTTGCCTAACACACAAAGCTTCCTAAATAGACGTGTAAGGGCAGCTCCTTTGTGCTGATTTGGGCAAGTGTATTGTGCAGCCAAGCAATGATTTCTTTCCTTGGTTTAAGATGTCTTCATGTGAAGGAAAGACTCTCATTGGTTTCCTTCTCTTGAACCACGTTCCAAGTAGTGATTCAGCAAAGCTAGTATTAGATGTGTTGTTTAAGCTAGCTTTAGAAGATATTTTGTAGTTTAAATGCTTTGTTTAATCTCCTATGAGAAGTATGTCATCCACATACAAGACTAGAAAAGTAATACTACTCCCACTTAACTTCTTGTATACACAAGATTCCTCTTCATTTCTGAGAAAGCCAAATTTCTTGACTGCCTCATCAAATCTGAGGTTCCAACTCCTTGATGCTTGCTTTAGTCCATAAATGGACTTCTTAAGCTTGCATACCCTCCCTGGATTTTCTGGATCTTCAAAACCTTGAGGTTGTGTCATGTACACATCCTCTTTCAAGAACTCATTCAAAAAAGCAGTTTTGACATCCATCTGCCATATTTCATAGTCATGAAAGGGCAGCAATTGCAAGGATTATCCTAATGGACTTCAGCATGGCTACAGGTGAGAAGGTTTCATCATAGTCAATACCATGAATTTGTTTGAAACCTTTCGCCACCAACCTTGCTTTGAAAACACTAATGTTTCCATCCTTGTCTCTTTTCAACTTGAAAATCCATTTGCATCCAATGGGTTTTACCCCGTCAGGCAAATCAACCAAGTCTCATACTTGATTTTCAGACATGGAATCCATTTCAGATTTCATGGCCTCAAGCCATCTTTCGGAGTCTTGACTCTCCAAAGCATCTTTGTAGCTAGTAGGTTCTTCTAATTCTAAAATCCTTCTTTTAGAACTTTCAGTCAAAAGGAAATCAATATATCTCTTTGACGAAATGATGCTCCTACTAGACCTACGTTGGGGAACAACAGTAGAAGTTTTTACCTCATTAGGTTGAGGGACTTCGTATGGATTGTCTCCAAGAGGGACGGTAGGAGGTACTTGAATTGAATGCACCGCCTCCTGAGCATTTTCATGTTGTGCCGCCTCTAACGAGGTTTTAACATCATCCATTTGTTGCTCATCTCGAATTTCTTCGAGATATACATTACTCCCACTTGTTTTTCTGGAAATAAACTCCTTTTCCAGAAAGACACCATTATGAGCAACAAACACTTTGTTTTCGCTTTGGTTGTAGAAGTAGTATCCCCTAGTCTCTTTTGGGTAATGCACAAAGAGACATTTATTGGATTTGGGTGAAAGCTTATCAGATCAGAGAGTAAACGTTTTACATAAGCTTCACAACCCCATATCCTTACAAAAGACAATTTTGGAACGTTTCCAGTCCACATTTCATATGGTGTCTTTTCCACTGCTTTGGATGGTGCTCTGTTAAGTGTGAATGCCGCTGTTTCAAGCGCAAATCCCCAGAATGAAATAGGAAGATCAGTAAGACTCATCATGGATCGAACCATATCAAGTAGAGTTCGATTCCTTCTTTCAGAAACGCCATTTAACTGTCGTGTTCCTGGTTGAGTCCATTGTGAAAGGATGCAACAATCTTTCAGATGATCACCAAACTCCTGAGATAAATATTTCACCACCACGATCTGATCGTAATGCCTTAATTTTCTTCCTAAGTTGGTTCTGTACTTCGTTCTGGAATTCCTTGGATTTTTTAAAGGATTCCGACTTATTCCGCATGAGATAAACAAATCCAAATCTGCTTACATCATCAGTAAAAGTAATGAATTAACTGTACCCTCCCCTAGCCAACGTACTCATAGGTCTGCACACATCCGTATGTATGAGGGCTAAAAGGACATTGGCCCTTTCACTTGAACCTGTGAAAGGAGACTTTGTCGTTTTCCCCATCAAGCAAAACTCACAAGTTTCAAATGATTTGAAATCAAATTATTTGAGAATTCCATCTTTATAAAGCTTATCAATATGCTTTGAGCTTATGTGGCCTGATCGACAATGCCATAGGTATGTAGGGTTTGAATCATTTGTTTTATGTTTCTTGTTGTCTATGTTATAGATGTGGGTTTCTAAGTGTAGCACATATAAACCATTTGATAACTTGGCTGAGACATAGAATAAATCATTCAAATAAGCAGAACAACAATTATTCTTAATTTGAAATGAAAAACCTTCCGAATCCAAAACCGGAATCAAAACAATATTCTTGGTAATAGTTGGAACATAATAACAATTATGAAGTTCTAATACTAAACCAGAAGGCAAAAGTTGACTACAATCTCCCACAGCCAAAGCAGCAACTCGTGCTCCATTGCCCACGCGGAGGTCTACTTCTCCTTTGCTCAACGTTCTACTTCTTCTTAGTGCCTGCACTTTACAAATAATGTGAGATGCACACGCAGTATCAATAACCCATGAAATAGAATTAGATAAGTTAATCTCTATAACATAAATACCTGAAGTCGAAGCGCCAGTCTGCTTATCCTCCAGATACTTGGGGCAGTTCCTCTTCCAATGGCCAATCTTATGGCAGTGGAAACACTCATGTATTGTTGCTACTTTTGCCTTAGGAGTGGCTTTTGGCTTAGAAGTATCATCAGTGGCAACAACCTTGCCCTTGTTCTTCTTGTTAGGAGCCCCTTTCTTCTTGAATTGCTTGCCTTTAATAACCATAAGAACATCCTTATGTTCAGGTTCAATAGGCAAGCTCCTTTCAGCCTGAGTTAGCATACCATGCAGCTCTTGCAAGGTAGCCTCCCCTCCTTGCATGTAAAAATTCAACCGAAAGTTTTGAAAAGTTTTAGGCAAGGATTTGATCACAATATCAGTTGCCAGTTGCCAAATCTAGTGGATAAGGGAAGCTCAATTTTTCCATGATCTGAAAATGTCCAATCATATTGAACACACGCGGACCAACGGGTTTTCCTTTGCCCAATTTGCACTCCAACAACTTGCAGTGAGCTCCAAACCTCTCCAATCTAGCATTCTTCTTAAACATAGTTTTCAACTGCTGAAGATGTAGGCATCCAGACCATTAAAACGCTTTTGAAATTCTGGTTCAATGCAAGCAAGCATCAAACATGTTACTTGCACAGAATTAGCCTCTAGGGTTTGCCTTGTTCTCCGTTCAGCTGCAGTAGCATTCTCTGGCAGGGGTTCAGGGAGAGGATTGTCGAGAACATTTGCCCTTCCTTCGGCTCTAATTCTAACAGCCATTTCCCATTCTAGGAAGTTTTGTGCATTCAGTTTGTCCTTTTCGAGTAAATAGCGCAAACTAAAACTGGGGGTGTTGTTGTTTGAACCAGACATGATAACTACAACAAGAGAATAATAAAGCAAGAATTCCATCAATGTTTATTAAAAGCAGCAATTAAACAAATTTTAATTAACTATTACCCTTTATTGAAAATGAAAGTCCCCATTGAATAAAGAAATAACCAAAATCTCCTCCCACTACAATCAAACGGACTTTGCGGTGCCTTCAATTTATAGTAGTTGAGGTAAGTAAACACTTTACTAATTATAACTAATTATAATTCTTGGTAGACAGGTTAACAACTCCTTGTTTTACTCCTATCTCTTAACTTCAAAACCCAAAACTTTGTCTTTTGATGATTTTGTTGAGTTAAACCAAACATTAACATGTAAGTTTCAAAAACTACCCTACTGTCCCTGGATAAACTGAGGAACACCCTACTTTGGCAGAACCTATTACTCTATCTAAGGCGTTATAGATGTTGTTTGGAAAAGCAATTAAAACTCAATATTACTTTTGGGGACCTAAGTTTACTAATTAATATGGTCAATTAGTAGTGAACACATGAATCAATTAACCACATACAAACTTAGAAGCAAGCATTTAAACAAAATAAATGTAAAAACTAATAAAAGCAATAATTAAAATGATCTAGTATGGCTCCTAAACTTAGGAAAATAACTAATATTCATGAATCTTCCCTTGAATCTCCATGGATCACCATCATTGAAACTCCTTGGATCCTCATGCTTGATTACATAATTTGAATTAAATAAATAACGAAAATTTAAAGTTACAAAAATACAAACGTTTCGTAGATCGTATTTGATTTACATTCAAATATAACGATTCGCATATCGTATTTACTATCCTAATTTGGGACTTACTAGTTATAACATGCTGAATATAATATCATACATATTACATTAAACATCTACGCATTTATAATATCAAAATAAAATAAACACAAACTATTTACTTATTAACAATTAATAAGCTAATAAAACTTTCCATAATAATCATAAAACTTAACAAATTTAAGCTAGAAATTATTTAGGAAACTTTATGATTTTAATTCAATTATCATTTAAACATGGCAATAATCATTATTATTCACAAATTTGCAAAATAGGAAACTTTTGGATTTATGCTCAACTTTGAAAATAAGATTTTCCTTTTTTTTGTAATTTTTATTAATGGTTGACTTGTTGACTGCTGACTAGCAGCACAAGGCTGCCAGTCAACAGCCAACCCAAAACCCACCCGCTGGAAATCAATAAAGCACCGCACACGACAACAACTGCACAACAGCAGTCCTGTCGGACCGCCTGCCAGGGTCGCGCCGTACACCGCCAGCATCGCTGATGTATTTAATCTTGTATGATTAAACACTTGTGCGCAAATTATGATCAAAGTACCAAAACGAACGATAGATCCTAAATCAATTGATAAAGCAAAGCACCACAATGTGATTTAAGGGTTTTGAAGCATAAAGGCTAAGCCATCAACTTCAAGAGATTTGATTAACACTCAAAGGTTAAACACAAACCAAACTTTTTAATAAATCTATATCTCCAAAAAATAACGTACAACTTAACTATAAGTATGTAAAACAACTCCTAACATGCTTAGGACAAGTCCCTAAGTCATACCAACACTAGAACTCTAAAAGATAGATAAGAAACTCTAAGGGTTGAATCTTATAATCTATCTCTTTGAGAATATAGACTCCTAACACAACTCAAACACAAAGCATTTAAACATATGAAGAGTCCTAGCTGAACTCAACTAGTCATACCAAGATACGCACGCCACTTTTACACTCCTAACAGAACTAGAAGTGTATCACGCCCTAATTACGTATCTGGCCCCAAGTTAGTTACCATACACACGCACTCTTTTGTAGCAAAGAATCCAACTAACATGCCATGCACCGAATCTGACTCCAACTGAGGAACCTTCGAACCAAAAGCAACCAATTGAGCAATTTGATCCTCATCTACTCCTGTATCATCCTCCTCTTCTTCGAAAGCAATTGTCCTCAATTGAGCATCCTCATCATCATGCAAATATGGCGACAAGTCTCCAATATTAAAAGTAGGACTCACGCCATAATCACCAGGCAACTCGAGCTTGAATGCATTATCATTGATCTTCTCGACAATCTTGAAAGGGCCTTCGGAACGTGGCATCAACTTATTCTTCCTTAAAGTAGGAAATCTCTCCTTTCTCAAGTGCAACCACACTAAATCACCCACTTTATAAGAATGCTGCTTGCGGTGCTTGTTGGCGAGCTTCTTATACCTTGCATTCACTTGCTCAATGCGAGCCCTCACTTACGCATGTAGCTTCAACATAGCTGCTGCCTTTTCTTTTGCATCTCTATGTACATACTCCTCCTTAGGCAATGGAATCAAATCCAAAGGAATGCGTGGAGTCATACCTTAAACGACCTCAAAAGGTGAACACTTAGTAGCATAAGTTGGTGCTCTATTGTATGCAAATTCAGCGTGCGCCAACTTCATGTCCCAATCTTTGGTGCTCTTACTCACCAAGCCGCGAAGTAAAGCTCCCAAGGTTCTATTAGTGACCTCGGTCTGTCCATCCGTTTGAGGATGGTGTGAAGTACTAAAACAAAGCTTAGTCCCCAATAGTTTCCATAATGTCTTCCAAAAGTAGCTCATAAATTTTGTGTCCCTATCACTTACAATAGTTTTCGGAACTCCATGTAATCGAAGTATCTCTTGGAAGTACAATGTTGCTACCTTGCTTGCATCATCAGTTTCATGGCATGGAAGGAAGTGTGCCATCTTGGAAAACCTATCCACCACAACCATGATGGAATCCTTGCCTCTTTGAGTTCGAGGCAATCCCACAATAAAATCCATCGACACATCATCCCAAGGGAATTCCGAGACCGGTAGTGGAGTGTACAAACCATGGTGAAATGTACTCTTGGCCTTTTGACAACTAGCACATCGAGCCAATACCCCTTGCACATCCCCTTGCATCTTGGGCCAATAAAAGTGTTCTTGTAAGATGGCTAAGGTCTTGTTCATGCCAAAATGCCCCGCAATACCACCTCCATGAGCCTCTCGTACCAACAACTCCCTAATAGAACACTTAGGCACACACAAACGATTCCCCTTAAAAAGAAAACCCTCTTGTACCACATAAGTACCTACGGCCCCCTTGCCACAAGCCTCCATAATAGGCTTAAAATCAACATCTCCTTCATAATACTCCTTGACAAGATCAAAACCAAGGAGACGAGAATGCAACACACCCAACAAAGAATACCTCCTGAGACAAAGCATCAGCCACAATATTCGACTTCCCCTCTTTATATTTGGACGAAAAATTAAATGATTGGAGGAACTCCACCCACTTAGCATGTCTTGGATTCAATTTTTGTTGTCCATGGATATGTTTCAAGGCCTCATGATCCGAATGCAAGATGAAATGACTAGGCCTCAAATAATGGCTCCAATGATTCAATGCCCTCACAATAGCATAAAACTCCTTGTCATAAGTCGAGTAATTTAACCGAGCCCCACCCAATTTCTCACTAAAATAAGCAATGGGTCTCTTCTCTTGCACCAAAACTGCCCCAATGCCCACACCACTAGCATCACACTCCACTTCGAAAGGTTTAGAAAAATCCGGCAATGCAAGAATAGGTGTGTTACTTAGGAGGTCTTTAATGGTTTCAAACGCTTGTTGGGCACCTCACTACATTCAAACCTCCCCTTCTTAATACATTCAGTCAATGGTGCAACAACACTACTAAAACCTTTCACAAAACGCCTATAAAATGAGGCAAGGCCATGAAAAGAACGTACCTCAGTGATGGACGAAGGAATAGGCCACGTTTTGATGGCTGCCACCTTGGAAGGATCAACAGAAACACCTTCACTTGACACAATGTAACCAAGAAAGGTCACGCTTGGCACAAAAAACGAGCACTTTTCTAACTTGCCATATAACTTTTGCTTTCTCAAGGCTTCGAACACAGCCCTCAAATGACTCAAATGATCCACCACACTTCGACTATAAATGAGTATATCATCAAGATACACTACCACATATTTGCCAATGAAAGGCTTCAAGACTTCATTCATCAGACGCATAAATGTACTAGGGGCATTCGACAATCCAAAAGGCATTACCAACCATTCATACAACCCTAGTTTAGTCTTAAAAGCTGTTTTCCACTCGTCCCCTTCTCTCATTCTAATTTGGTGATAACCACTACGCAAATCAATTTTAGAGAAAACAGTGGAACCATGCAATTCATCAAGTAAATCATCTAACCTTGGGATTGGAAATCTATACTTGATTGTGATGTTGTTCACGGCCCTTGAGTCAATACACATGCGCCATGTACCATCCTTCTTAGGCACCAAAAGTGTAGGAACCGCACAAGGGCTCATGCTCTCTCTCACATAACCTCTCACCATGAGCTCTTCAATTTGACGTTGCAACTCCTTTGTCTCTTGAGGATTGCACCTATAAGCTGCTTTATTTGGCAATGAAGCACCGGGAACTAGATCGATTTGATGCTCAATACCTCGAATGGGTGGCAAACCAGGTGGCAAATCTTCCGGAAATACATCCTTGAACTCCTTAAGTACTCGTTGCAAGCATTTTGGGAACTTCATGCTTGAATCTGCCTCGTCAGTTGTAGGAGTGGCTAAAAGAATGAAAGCCTTTCCCTCTTGTGCAAACTCATGCTCAAATTGTTGCTCATTCAAGAATAGTACCTCCTTAGGTTTAGCTAGGGTGCTCAAAGGCTTGAGTGATGTCCTCTTTTTACCCACCTTAGCTATGTAGACATTTGCCCTACCATCATACTTGACATATCTATCATATTGCCAAGGTCGCCCCAAAAGGATGTGGCAAGCATCCATATCACACACGTCACATAAGACTTCATCCTTGAATTTGCCTATAGAGAAGGCAATCAAGGCTTGCCTAGTAACTCGCACATCACTACCATCACTCAACCAATGTAGCTTGTAAGGCTTAGGGTGAACCGTAGTAGGCCACTTCAACTTGTCTACTAAGGTGGAAGAAACCACATTAGTGCAACTACCCGTGTCAATAATGAGCTCACATACTCTATCCTTCACCAAGCATCGAGTAAGGAAAATGCGTTCCCTTTGAGTCTCCAATGGCATGGGTTTAGTGTACAAAGTGCGCCTAAGAATAAGGTGTCTCCCTCCTTGCTCCGGCTCTTCCTCCGAATCAGCTACAAAAATCTTCTTCCTCGCCCTTTGCCTCACCATCCTCCTCCTCTTTATCACTCGCCTCTCCCTTTCGTGCAAGCTCTTCCTCAATTTCATGTATGTCACGCAAAGTTATAACCCTATTGCTAGGGCAATCTTTAATAACATGGCCATAACCCTTACATTTAAAACATACCTTCCTATCATCCGGTGTTAGGGGCGTATTCTCTCTTTCCTTGTCCTTCTTGAACTTCTCAAATCGTGTTGGAGGCTTAGTATAGGTAGAACTCCCTCCCTTGTCTTCCATGGCCTTCGAAAAGTTCTTTACATAGGGTTTAGAATACGTAGCCTTCTTCCCTTTTGCGTGCTTTTCAACCTTCATGGCAACCTTGCAAACCTCTTCAAACGACCAATAAGGTTGTAAATCCACCTTCTTTGCAATAGATTTGTCGAGACCAGTGATAAATCTTGCAATCTTGTGCTCGGTCCTTTCCTCCAAGTCACACATCATGCATAGTTTTTCAAACTCAACTACGTACTCCTCAACAGCAAGGGAGTTTTGTTTTAATCCTTGCAACTTCAAGTACATGTCTTGAACGAAATCACTAGGCAAAAATCATTTCTTTAGTCGAGTCTTCAAGGCTTCCCAAGAATTCAATCGTGGCTTTCCTTCCTTGCTTCTCTTATTTTTGAGATTTTCATACCATAGACTCGCATATCCCGTGAGTTTCAAAACAGCAACCTTGAATCTTTTGCGATCATCATAGTCCTTATAGTCGAATACTCGTTCAATTCGTTGCATCCATTCAAGGAATTTTTCGGGTTTCATCCCCCCATCAAACTCCGGCAAATCTAGTCTTAAGCCTCGATCATCCTCTGGTCTTCGTTGTGGTCTATGTCGAGGGTGGTACTCCTCATCCGAGTTGGATGAAAGATCATCATGGATACTCCTAACAGGACTAGGAGACTCGTGGCGCCTTCCTCGATTTTGCCCCTCTTGGAGCAATCTTAGCACCTCATCCATGCATACTCTCAAATCTTCCAGCTCTCTATCACGTCGCAAGTTGTTTTCTTCGTCTAGAGTTAAACCTCGAGGTACCCTAGGTTGGCCATCATCTCCCTCAAGAGGATCGTCCCCCATGTCGATGGTCCAAACAGCACTTGGACGCAACTTTCTTGGTGGTTCTTGTGGATCTTGGACGAGTTGTTTTCACCACTAAACTCCTTGGATGGTTGATCTTTGATAGAACTTTGTAAAATTTCTGGAATCTTTAGAAAAAGATATGTTCTTGGTCGAGTTCTTGAAAGATCTTGAACCGCAAGTAGAACGTGCAACGTTGTTCTTCCCCTTGTGGAGGAAAAAAAAAATTCGGATTTTGTAGGATGTTCTTCCTAGCTCTTGATACCATATGATGTATTTAATCTTGTATGATTAAACACTTGTGCGGAAATTATGATCAAAGTACCAAAACGAACGATAGATCCTAAATCAATTGATAAAGCAAAGCACCACAATGTGATTTAAGGGTTTTGAAGCATAAAGGCTAAGCCACCAACTTCAAGAGATTTGATTAACACTCAAAGGTTAAACACAAACCAAACTTTTTAATAATTCTATATCTCCAAAAAATAACGTACAACTTAACTATAAGTATGTAAAACAACTCCTAACATGCTTAGGACAAGTCCCTAAGTCATACCAACACTAGAACTCTAAAAGATAGATAAGAAACTCTAAGGGTTGAATCTTATAATCTATCTCTCTGAGAATATAGACTCCTAACACAACTCAAACACAAAGCATTTAAACATATGAAGAGTCCTAGCTGAACTCAACTAGTCATACCAAGATACGCACGCCACTTTTACACTCCTAACAGAACTAGAAGTGTATCACGCCCTAATTACGTATCTGGCCCCAAGTTAGTTACCATACACACGCACTCTTTTGTAGCAAAGAATCCAACTAACATGCCATGCACCGAATCTAACTCCAACTGAGGAACCTTCGAACCAAAAGTAACCAATTGAGCAATTTGATCCTCATCTACTCCCGTATCAATCGCCGGCCAAACCGCCCCGCTAGCACTCGCCGGCTGGAGAATAGCCACCAGAGCACCAGCAGCCACGCGAGAGGAGTGAGCGGCTGCGCACGTCGCACGTGCGCCGCCTACCCTTCCCCACCTGTGCCGCCCCTGCCCCGCCCTATTCCGGTACCCCCCTCACCAGCCACCGTGGCACCACCGTCACCGGTGGTCCACCCAGCCATGGTTGGCTTATTCTTTAATTTATGTAACAATTTACATTTAAATTAAAGTTATCTTTATTTAACAATTAATTAAAGATTTAAGGGAAATATTAGGGTTTCGAAATCCGAAAATTATGGCAAAAATTTTGAATCAAAACAAATCTTAAACAAATTTTTAGGTTTGTTGAGGTTAGATTTGAATTTATAATCTATATTAATCAATAAATCTAATGAAGAATTCAAAATTAGGCAAAAAATCAAATAATATCCAAAAATTCAAAAAAAATAAACAATTAAATTCTGAAAAATTCAAAAATTATTTTTAGGGTGATATACTGAATTACCACAACAAATAAAACCAAATATTTTAATTTTTATCCTTAAAATTTATGAATAATCAAATTAAACATAAAATTTAACCAAAATTCACAAATAATATGATAAAATTCGAAAATTAGTGGGAAAAGTAATCAAATTATTTTCAGCCATCATATTATTCTAGATATATGTGGGTGATGAATATTAGATTTATTTAAAAAATAAAAAATGAAATCTTTTAATTGTTAACAAGTTATTTCAATGATTAATCAAATTAAACACTAAATAATTTTAAATCTAATAAATATATTTATAAAAATCCGAAAATTTTGGAATGAATTAACCAATTTATTTCGTCCTTAATAAAAAAAATTCGGACCTTTATAAAATTATTTGAGCATAAATCACAAATAAATCAATTATATACAATTTCCAATCAATTAATATCAAATATCAATTATGCAAATTTAATGAGGTCCTCGTGGGAGCCCAATGGTTGGTGCTCCCACCTCCCAACCGCAAGGTCGGGTGTTCGACTCTCATCACTCCTCAATTTGGGGAGTTTGTATAAAAATGTTTGCTTGTGGGTATAAATCCCCTCTACCCAGCCTAGCAGGGGTTGGTCTTCGGACCAATTATCTTTCCTGAACAAAAAAAAAAAAATTATGCAAATTTAATAAATCCTCCCTTAATTGAATAAAAATAATAAGTTTGCATACAATAACATGATCATATGAACATTATGAGTTAGGCAAAACTGATACCACCGTAGGAACATATAGATACATATATAGCGGAATTTCAAGAAACAATTTCCTAACATCTATCATAGGATCGCAAACATAATCAAACACATGAATTATTCAATAGGGATTAAATATCAAACCTTTGTAGCGTGATTTCCCTGTTGTATGCAAGTTTCGAAGATCTGAGAGCTCCAAGTGTTGCTCCTCTAATCAGTCCACGAGCATCAATTGAACAACAACGTTTTCTAGAACGGAAGAGATGGAATTCTCTTGCTTTTGATGGTATAGGCGCCGGTTTAGGGGAGAGTAGATTAGAGTTTCTCAAGCTCTCTCTTTTGTGAAAAGAAATTGCTTAATGAATTAATCACCTAAATCCTAATATTATATCCTATATATAATAGAAGAGTCATAGGCTAGTTAGGAAAACTAATTCTCCTTCTATTCCCCTTATGACCGGCCCAACCCTAATCCTTAATGGATTTGGATTTTTTTGTTCAACTTGTGCTACAATGTGTGACCTCATAGAATTAATATATTTTAGTTATAGGCGTCATATTGTCTTATTAATCATATTTATTCTCTAGCAAGAAAATATGATTACTAAAACAATTAACTTTATTATCTTTATAATTTAATTCCTATTTATATTTAGTAATTATCGGGATGTCTAACTACATATTCCTTCAGACACGTGTATTAAAATAGAAGATGACGATTTTTGGTTAGCCGAATAGCGAGAGTAAACATATGGACGACACGTTGGCTAACTTTTCTAGCTTTATTAGTATATATAAAGATAAAGATCAAGATCCTATTAATGCGTCGGCATAAGTGAGAGCAAAGGACGAACAACACAAATGGTGATACTAGACCGTTTTGGCACTAGAAAACACTCCGATCAGCATAATACCTTATTTACACACACCACCTTGGCACTTAGCTAGAAACCATTAACCAAGTCTCCGTCTCTACACACTAGTTCTATTTTGCCTTGAGAAGAAGAGCTTGAAGAGAGGCAGGATCAGATACAGGGGGTTTGCAGGAGAAGTTTTGGCAGACAAGAGCAACAGTCTTATCCTCACAGAAGCTACCTCTTGCCATACTCGCAATCTTTGTATTCTTTGCTTCCCAGAAATTCATCTCCTCTGGATCGCTTGGATCAATGTGGATCACCTGCAATTATTCCACCATCCAGAAAAAGTTGTACAGTATATATCGACAGAGAAATCAAATAAGTTTCGAGCTAACACGTACTGTTTTATTGGGATCATAAGCTGCATGAACAGCAACCAACATGCTATCAAACTGCGTTGAAGTCTTACGTCCAACCAGAACCACCTGTTTTCTGGAAGGAACAGCGAGCATGTCCGCTGCACAACACATCAAAGGCACTGCCATTGGCATATCCTTCAACCTTGTTTCAAAAGTTGCCTGTAAACGCAGAACTATCAATACATAATTAAAGGACTTAATAAGGCAAACTAAGGTATTTACCAGAAGTCGTTCAGCATTCTGCCTTTGATCAGATTGACCTTCAGAAAAAAATGACGCCAACCTGACAAGATTGATTGTTGCAACAGAGTTGCCAGAAGGCTCAGCACCATCGTGATCTTCTTTTACGCGCAAAAGAACAGATGGATCTTCCCCTGGGGTATTGAAATAGCCTCCCCCTTCCTTGTCCATGAATAACTCATCCTAGAATAAAGGATTGAATGAAATTTAGATTATTTAGAAAAATCTCACATAATCCTGAAATGATTGATTGCATACATTTTTATTGTAGAGTACTGGAAAGACAGATGTGCAAATTGATGTACTTGCCTGGGTATCTTGCAACTCAGCTGCCCATTCAAGCCACTTGATGCTACCACCACACTCATAAAGATCTAGCAGTCCTGATATAAGAAAGGCATAGTCATCTAGAAAACCAGGGGCTTTAGAAGGTCCATTACGGAAGCTGTGCTGTAGTTTCTTCATTTCTTCATCGTATAGATGACTTCTTATAAAATATGCCGCCTTCTCAGCCACTTGAATATATTCACTGGGCTGAATGGATTTTCGGAAACTGTAAGGTACTTGAGAAACTAATTTCTTCGCAGGCAAAGACTTATTAATCACTAGGCATAAAACATCAAGGTGGATAGCTTCATAGCTCAAGTAATTAAAGCTTAGATCCCCATCCTTACAGGCCGTGGGATCAAATGGGGGGCAGCAAGGGGGGAAATTGGGAAGAGAATATGTGCTGTTAGGCCTTTGGGTGCGCCCTGAGAGAGGGCAGCCCAAAGAACCAAAACAAAAAGGTATACAACATTTACGTTATATATTTGTATCTAAAGAGTAACGAAATTATCTAAAACTTAGAAAATGTCCCACTTATAAACTAATAAGACACTGTATTAAACACATGTAACTGTGAGGTTAAAGAGGACACTTGTTGATAAGAAGAGAGCTAAAGACGAATGGATAAAAGAGTTAGTGACAGAGTAGCATGTGTCAGCTAATATATGTTCGCATGTGTCAGCTAATATATGTGAACATATGTGGACATCAAAATGGTAGAGATAATTTGCTTATTATGTAATTCTCATAAATCTTAAAGTCATCTTGTTGTTTCTTCAACAATCTTTATTCTCTAGTGGAGCTCTCAGTTGAATAAGAACTCGGATGAAGTTCGTTAATTTGCTAGTGAAAAGAGAACAAATGGATCATGTAACCAAAAGAATAGTTGAGATACTGAGGAATATCTACAAAGGCACTTCAGCAATTACATTTCAATTAATCCAGTAAAGATAGGACAGAGCACAACCATTAAAGAAAAATAAATGATGGGGACAAGCTATAAATACGGGAAAATATGTCAACGGTGGTCCACATCTAGCTTGGTCCAATAGTCTGCTCATCCATTATGAGATGAAGATGTTTATTCTTCAACACTGGCTGATATGCAGAATAAAGGTTTAAATGTTCTGTTATATACTCTGCCATTATATTTGTTTTTCTTATATCTGAGCTCGGGAATACGAAACTTCGTCATATTTTGGTCAAATGATTACCTGAACTAAACGGGATATACGAAAAGAAAGTTTAAAACTTCTCTATTCCCTATATTCTTTTTGAAGAAGATAAAATAAGATTGAAATGTGACATACTACTATAGTGGTAATAATACAAAAAAAAATAAAAAAATAAAAATTTACTTCAACATTCATCCATTTAGAAAGGGAAAGACAAGTCTTTGGCTTGGATAGCCATTAAAAAGATGCGCAAGTCTATAACAGCTTAAACTGGCCGAAGATGAACTACATCAAGCAAAGAAAAGTTTAATCAAAGAGCAAGATTAAAGTGCAAGTTTACAAGCTATTGGAAGAGTTCTTACATTACTGCCAGCAACTGGGAAACAGTGTTTAAGTCCTTCACTTTCTCCCTTTAGAATCTTAGAAGCTCTTGCAAAAGAGGAAATGGTGAGTCCGTTCCAAGAAACTATCACCTGCAAGATGAGCCATACTAGTTATGTACAGGCAGCAGAATATGAAGCCGCAACCTCTGTTAATTACAAAGCTCTAACAACTGAGACACTTTAGAGTTCCGAATTCGGAAAAACAATGGAACATAAGGTTATTCCTCGTTCTTGTATTATGGATACGCAGCAACACCTATATTGGTGTCAACTATGTGCCTGATACAGAGATCGTATTATGAGTACATGAACAGCTACAGATATGCATTATATGAAGAGGTAACAATTTGAAACACCTCAAGTTGCTAGGAAGAGTTGACGCCAAACTTATATGCACATGAAACCTGATTTCAGTCAGAAGGATAAAATCATGGACTCTGACCAAGTAGTCGAAGGTTTTCACATCGGTTTAAGCAAGTCCAAAGAATGCAGATTTAAAAACTGTTCAAGATATGTGAATAATAGAAGTAAGACATGGCAACATAAAAGGACTGATAATCTTTACAGTGTACCTTGTCGTCCAGCTGTGGTCGTGGTCGTTTCGATCTCACACCAAATAGTTTAATCCTGCACATTCCTAAAGTTTCAAGATACTTCTCAATGGACATGCCTTGTTTCTTAGCCAATGCTTCAGTACTGCTCCTCTCAATAAGCACGTTCTGGCCCCTGAATTCATTGTGTGGGTCACTCATTCTAGATAGATCACAGTTCCCAGTGGATTTTACATAGTAATGTTCCTTAAATAGGGTAGCAAGCTCTCCAAGGATGTTCTCAATCTGAAAAAGTTCAATAAAAAGAAGTTACATTAACCACACTCTCAAGATGACGAATGTAGAGGATTTAAACACTAGAAAAGTATAGTTAGAAACTCCATAATCACATCAAATTTAAGTTTACGACAAGTTGTTCACCAACTCAACATTTCACAATTGACCACTAAAATTCTGCAATCATAGGTACTTATGATTACAGACATGCACCACCATCCAGCCACCTACACCCTATCCCAACTCACCCTCTAGAAAACATAAAGAGAGGACAAAAGGGAGAAGTTGCAGAGAAATAGGAACAATAAACAGCTATAGCCACAAAGTTAGGAGCTCAACGAGCAATAACAGACTTGCCACAGGCACCATAACAGTTCAGATCATGTTCCCCAATTAGGGTCTGTCGAGGTTATGCCTCCATCTTCTTGCTCTAACAGGCGGCGGGCAGTGCGGAAATTCTTTAGAAGGAAAAGGTCTAGTTGTGTACATGCCAATCTTAAGATCCACTATGGGAGCTGAACCAGTTTACCAGTCATCTCTTCACAGTACGAGTAGGACTGTCAAAAATGTAACCCCTCCGTCCCTTATGAGTGAGATGACCAAATGAACACATCTGATCCTACTGAAAGTACTTCCATTCTTACAATGTGAAATTGCTTCTAATTAAGGGTAAATGAAAAACAAAATAAGAGAAAAATAATGAGATGAAACTAATATTTTGCAGTGAAAGCATAGAGGGACACTTCAAGACAAAAGCATTTAAACATAGGCAACATTTTAGAGGAATACAGGGAAAACGCTTATGGAACTTCATCGAGTGTCATGCTCGTTCATTCAGAGCCCCCGAACTCCTTGTACCCAAACCCCACCCCACCCCCCCAAATTAAAAAATATATAGAAGAGAAGGAAAGAAACACACGAAAAAAAATCCAGGAATGCTGATACCCTGTGGGGCCAAAAGCACCTTTTAATGATTCACCTACTGACCTACACCACCTGTCCCATCTAGATTTATGCCATATAATACATATGAAATTCAGAGTTCCTGTTTAAGTTACCTATTTTTCCTTCTATTTCCTTCATCCCTAACTCCTTTGTTATGACACGAGAAAGGATGTGTAAATCCAACCAGCGCACCCTTCCCTTCCCCCATCCCCCCACCCTCACCCTGGAAAAAATCCTCACCCAAAGTGAATTGTCAAAGCCTTTTTTAAAGGTTCTTTTTTGGTGGTAGAGTTGAAGTTGATAAAGTCCTATAAAATTGCTAGATCAGATACACACCGCAGATTTTCTGCTCTCCTCATAGACCCCAAAAGGCTTTCTATCAGCAAGCTTTTTCCTATTCACATAGATGAGTACTAGCCGTGACACGGAGCACATACGAACAACTAGTCCAGTTACCTCCTCGGTGGACCAAACATAGAAAGCTCCTTCTTTTTTCCTTGCTGCACCTTCTGTCTCTGCACTATCAGCATCCTCTGCAGAGAAAATTTCTCCTCCTTGTCCTATCATGTCTCTCCTTAAGTAATCAAGAACATCCCTCGCAATATTTGAGTACTGCGAGTCTCTTGTGATTGCAAATGCATCCAGATAAACATTAACTAACTGCCCTTGGTCGTACAACATTTTCTCAAAATGTGGAACTGCAAGCCGAAACCAAAATAGGTTAATTGCAATAACCATGGTCAGACAAACAAATAGACACAGTATATCTATCTATAGACTTTTTTTCCTAGAAAAAATTGAAGAATTCTTCGTGATCACATGTTAGTAAAAATTCTCCTAAACACAAGCAACCAAAACCAAGTAACATGAAAGTGTAGAGCTAACCATGCCAATACTCATCCACGCTATATCTGTGAAATCCACCTCCTACATGGTCATGGATGCCTCCCCTAGCCATACATTGCAAGGTAAAATATACCATTTGAAAACCATCATCAGCTCGAGCACCTTTTCCAGAATCCCTCATCTTTTGGAATGATAAAGCATCAGATGGGTCTCTACAGGTCTTGGAAATTTTGGAGCAGAGCCAAACCCACCGTTCACTGAATCATAAGTTCCAGTAAGCTACAAAAGAGCAATGTTTTATTCAGACAACTCTAGATAAAAGAAATTTTGAAACAAGTCCAAATGTAAGATAGTTTACTCACAAATAGAATGTTTTGAGCTCGAAATTCAATTTACACTGAACTGTAACATATTTTTCAAATAGAAAACAGAACAGAGACAAAATGAAAACGATCCTTAGAGAGTCGAAATAAAGTACCAACATCAAAGCAAATTTACACATTTTATTTTCCACCAAACCGGAAAGACCAGTCATGTTCCTTCAATTCACACTTCTACAAGGCCAATGCTCCATTTCTACTTGATGTTTTCTCTTTGATCTCTTCAAAAGCTTTGCTCAAACGAGGAATGTTTCTACATGAGGAATTTTTTTGAAACAAGGGATCTCCGATCTCCTATCCACAGGGGATACTATTACAATTGTTAAAGAGTAACCTTATACATTTCCTTTACGCCATGGTGTCAAAACAAGGCTGCATCGTATCGTATCGCCCGTGTCGTAAAGGTTTTCAAATCTACCAAACCGATATTAATCACATCGTAAAGGTGTAAAAAAAAACGCGTCTTAGGCGGGTGCTAGGGATATCTCATGGTCTAAGCCGATATTTGGCGGTAAGACAACCGCATCATTCCCGTTCCCGCATCACCGTGATCGTTACTGCGACCGTGACGGAAACCGGATTTTCAAACTACGCTTTACGCATCCAGATAAGGAAGATTAAAGTCTGTTTCTCTTAAGTGAAAATAAATTATTAACCTAGTTTCCCTTCTTTTGAAATTATGGACCTAGTATCCCTTCTTTTAAACTACTAGATAATAAATATTATGCAGGTTTGTACAATAGTAGAGAGGACAATATAAAAAATACTGTTAATAGTTTATTTTTATATACCCAGAAAATGAAAATATATAGTTACTTTTATATAGGGCTTTCTTTGGCCTTAACTAACATGGCTGCTAAATCCCATCAATAGAACTACACATGCTGAATATACTACTTACTTGCTCTGCACACAGATTCAATGCTTCTTCAGGTAGACCATCTGGTAGCTTATCCAATCTAGCTTTGGTAGATAAAGCTTCTGATAATTGTTCAATAGCAAATGATCCACTTTTTATAAGCACATCCCTCTTACTCTCCCAAGCTTCTTTGACTTTTCTGAGAGAAGAGGACAGCTTGTAAACGGTTGGACGAAAAAAAAAAAAGACACATCTTTTGAATTTAATCACTTCAGTGTTCAGGCAGAATGAAAAAAAAATTGCCGTGTGGTGAAACTTACCTAAGCACAGTTTTAAACCCAGGTCTCCCATACTTGTCATCTGGTGGGAAGTATGTTCCACCCATTAGTGGCTTCAAATCTGGTGAAAGGAAGGCACTCAATGGCCAACCTCCGCCACCATATAGTGCTTGAACATATGTCATGTATACCTGGAAACAGAATAGATTCTGTAAGACCACTATACACATCCACACCTACTATAGTATTAACAAGTAGAGGAGGCCTCGACATCAATAATTTTTATTATTATTTGTCGGAAATACTACCGAGATATATATCAACTTGACCTGCAGTGTAATTGACATACTTCATAACTTGTGAGGAGACAGATATATACATGATTCATATTATTAATTTTGTTACAAAGTCAGAAATGTCAATGATTATATTCTACAATCTTACTTCAGAAATGCCAATAAGTACATCCTATTATTAAGCAATTTCCTCTCACATATGCCTAAGAAAGTTTCTGCACACACCTTGTCAACATCTGGCCTTTCCTCCCTGTCAACCTGTTATGAAGACACTGTTATCATAAAATAGTAGAAGTTCAAAGATCCATCAATTAATACTAAAAAAAATAAAATTAAAAACTAGTAGTTTCTACAGAAACAAAGACACAAATAACGAAATAAAACTAACCTTGATGCTAACAAACCAATCATTTAGCAGCTTTGCCACCTCTTCACTCTCAAAGGACTCCACCTCCATCACATGACACCTAAGCCGGCAAAGAATAAATCACCATCTCATGCATAGTAACAAGCTCTGCAGCTATTGGATTAAATTCATAGGTAGATTGACCAGAATATTACCAGTGGCAGGTGCTGTAACCAACTTCATAGAGCAGAAATGGCCCGCCAACGATGAAAAACAATCAGAACCAACAAAGCAAAAGAAAATCCAGAAAGGTAAGGGAAAGGAACTTTGAAATAGAGTTTTTCTCATTTGAATGAGAGAATTTACTTGATAAGAAAATGGGCACATCCCTTCTTCTAGCTTCCTGGAATGCTTCGTCACCCCAGGGATACCAATTTACCTTTAATCACAATATTTCACCAATAAGTTATAGTCTTATATAGAGCATTGGAAGAAAAGGATATAGATACTTATACAAGCATCAGCAGTATTGTTACTATTCCTACAACTTTGCACATCAACCACAATCTATAGTCTATACCAGCCTGATATGCACCCAATTACACAATGAAATATACTACTCTTAAGCTTTCGAACCCCATATATTTTGCCCCGAAGTAGGAAGGATAAAGAAAAAGAATAAGAAATAAAAATCCCTTGGGAGGATGAATAACATATACTCATAAATGTTGAACCTAGATTATGAAGGATTGTTTGATATCTATCTTACGTAAATACAGAAATCAATATGGGCCAGTTGGTTTTTAGTACAAGAACACATATTTATCACATTGAAGGGAAATGACTCGCAGACAACACTAGAGGACCACGCAATCACACGTAGAGACTTGGTCACTAAGAATCAATTAGATTTTTATAGAGGTGATCACCTATGTATCTTAGAAACTCCATGAAAGACGCATTTCCCAGGTTCCAGATTTGGAAACCTGAGAACCCAAGGAAAAGAGGAAAATGATTCCTTCGAAAGAATAGCAACTTTTCCTCCCTCAATGTTCTTCGGAGTCACAAGATGATCTTTTCTTTCTAAATCTATAGAACCAAAGCAATCTAACTTTAATACCCTCTTTATTAACAATTTTTGTTAGTAATAAACCAAATAATTTCAGTTTTTGAAGCAAACTTAATGTTTTGTTAAATTAGCTTTTGTTTTCCAAGTTTCCTAATTGTATAAAACTTAGGTCTACACGTTCACCCACTGTCCTGTTTCCGTGCTATATAGGATTGCTTAGCCCTTTAGTATAATCTTTGAGTTCTTCATGCTAATCCTTAAAGTCGTCATCTACCGACATGGATTTCTTGCCATATGTATAAGAATAAAGACTTCATCTTGCAATCTAACCATAATGCTTAAATCACATCAAGTCATCAACGATTAGAGGTGCATCATATTTACGAACACAGCATAGACACATATCACTATCAGTTACTCTAGGGGTTCCTTAGCCTCTTTTTCTGATTTTCTTCGCCTATTTTTCTTTACTCGTTTCCTTTCCTTTTTCTTACTAGATCAGCTCTAAGTTAATAAGAGAGTAGCCAAAAGAGTATCCACGACAGCAATAAGAATTAAATATTCAAACCTATCCCAAACAAGACCAGGACATCTATAAAGATAAATGAGGAAAGATATATGATAACATCTATACTTCATGTTATCATTCTGAGTTGCTGCCTGCTGGTTCCCTAGATTTGTGTCTTAAGTTATGTTGCTTCAAAGTTGGAAAAAAATATTAGTCACTCATACTAAGTAAGACTCTGAAAAAGGGCACAGATTCTAAGATAAGAAGGTATATTGTATATAACCTCTTCCCTGCGTTTCTTTTTAATGAATACACTTTGAGTTTTGACACTATTCGCAAATTTATGTTTGACTATCACTTGTGAGTAATGGTGACTATCACTTGTGAGTAATGGGTAATGAGAAATATAGTCATGTGAAATCTTGTTTGATTCGTCTCGATATGTATTTTTGGAATATCAACTTTTTATAATTTTTACAAATGCAAATTTAGAGATATTAATATTCACACATTTACATTGGCAAGCGTGAAAAGGTAAAGTGTAACTATTAAATAGAAACGGAGGGATTACTTAATGTTATCCCACATTTGAGCAGATGTCACCTGACTAATGAGTTAAAGTTACGTCATCTGTTATTCGAAGTCACGTTGACGGCCGTTATAAGCATGGAATTAAAACTCCCCCGTTCCGTTACTTACAGCGGCCTTCCCTTAACGGATTTTGGGATTTGCCGTTTTCAAAAACCCGTTTGCGGGGCGCCATAATAAAATCACATACTACTTTCGCCCGTCCGTCCTGTAGTACGCGAACCCCTCGCCCGCTTAAGTTTTAATTCCCGTTACATCCGTTCTTTTTCAACATTGGCCAAAAATATTTGATGATTTAATTATATAGTTGATGAAACATGATATTATCGATAGGTTTGGTTATATTATGTTGTAATAATCTTAATAACTCAAACACAATAAGTTAAAGGTTATTATTGTGATTTTTTAAAAAATTCGCCGGACTTTGTTACTAGCTAAACCCTTTAAACCCCCGTTCCCGCGACAACGCCCCACCGTGAACGCGCCGCGACCGCGTTTTTTTCCCTGGTTATAAGTCATCCTATAAACGAGTAAAACTCATTCTTCAAACGTACGAGAAGTCATATAAAACATGTCTTAACGTAAAACATCTAATGTATCGCACAAATCCCATAAAAAAAAACAACCAAGGAAACCATAAACACTACAAAGTGATTTGGATATCAGATAGTAGCTTCCAGAAATAACAAACTTGTGGACTTTCAGCAATACCAAAAAAGCCCTTAGCCAATGATTATTAATGCTTCCAAGTTACCTGCTATGTCTAAGCCTCTAACCAATTTACCAAATTGAAGCCTAACAAAACCAGCAATCACGACACAAATAATTAAACCACACATCGGAGTTGAATTTCTTTGGTATAAGTAATGAGAATTAGATTAGAAAGACACCAACGGGTGTCGGCCGTGTCACCCATGTACATAAGGAGGGCTATGGACAAACTATCAAGTCGGGCAAGCCCTCAAGCTATCGTGGTGCAATTTATCTGTAAAATCAGAAAAAGCCAAGTGACTCTCAGAAACTAAACTCCAATGATACAAAAACTTCATGAGTGGTTCTAGTTCTAGGCTCAAAGAAAGCTTATCAGCAATCAGGTTTGCTCTGAAAGTAGTTGATGGCTGTTATTTTGGCAAGCTCTACCGCCAATTCTTCTTGCATTCTTATGGCCAAAGTTTTGTCAACATGGGAGGCAATGAAGGTTGCTTTTTATTGGTGTAGCTGACATGATTACCAAGGACAAAAATTAGAGTGCAATCAACTCCACCAAGAGAGCATAGAAGGTATCATTTGTGATGGGGAGATGAATATGAGGCATTTTGAGAACGCCAATGTAGTTCACTATCCCCAAATAGTGAAAAAGCTGCAGACTTCTTCACCAGTGGAGATCACTCGCGTTCGTCTCCAGCTATTAGATTTTGAAGATGTAATTCGTTTGTAATCATCCGAAATAATGAATCAAGTTGCTCCTACTCAAGGAGTTACTTAAATTTTCTTTCCTTATTATTAAAGATATATATGATAAACAAGCTTACAATATTGTTCCCCTCAAAATGTAACTCAAAAGTTCATCTCAGCATATGGTAAGCTGATGGAACTAAGTTAACAGAATAGGTAGAAATTAGTTAATTGAAAACATTAGAGACTAAAAATTTATCCCTGATATTGGATGAATTATTTTATACACAAAAACCAAATTATATTTGAACAATTGTAAGCCTATCACCCTTCATATTCATTAGTAAGTCCTCTATAAGACCGCATCTCTATTATATATGGGAACTTGGAGGACTTTGGTGTCCACCCTTTTTGTCAATACACCCTTAACTAGAAAAGAAAACTCTCAACACCTACCACTCTATTAGTTTAAAAATAAAAAAATAAAAAAAGGAAAAATCAATCTAACAAACTGCAAATCGGCTACCACTTATCCTTCGACTTCGCGTACATAGCGTGCATATAAGGCTAGTTACAATAAAGTTAGTAAGATCACCACTTTTTTATCCTAAAAAGAGTCATTTTTAAATTAGAAGTGTCACTTTTTATTTGAATTAAAGTGGTCACTTTTAATAAGAAACGATCTCCTACCTTAAAGGGGTCAGTTCTACCCTAAGTGATCCTTTTTTTTTTTGGTCAACATAAGTGATCCTAGTCTTCCCATAATGTATAGTAAGACTCAAGACGGTCTTATATAAAATTTTGTACATCTTTATGAAGGCAATATTAGTTAAGCCAATCTAAAATCCAAAAACAGAGAAAAATCAAAGGTCTAGTAAGAATCAAGACGGTCTTATATTAGATCTTGTCCATCTTTATGAAGGCAATATTAGTTATGAATCTAAAACCCAAAAACAGAGAAAAAAATCAAAGTTCAACAGTTTAAACTAATTTCTTCCTTCCTTTGAGTATTTTCATTACAAGAACAACAATAACAATAACCAACACCCAACCCCAACCCCCCCCAAAAAAAATGCACTAGCAATTAAATAGATTCAGCAACAATAAGAAAAAAAAAAAAGATGATTGGGCATAAATTAGAGATTTTGACCCATTTTAGAGGATTGACCACATATTAAATTTCGGTTAACACAGGGTTTTGAAATGCAGTTTGGAGCGAAAACAAAATAAATTTCGTGAGACAGAATTACACATGTTGAGGTGAAATGACATATATTCACCTGAATACATTCCGCTATCAACTATTTACCACACTTTTATACAAATAGCTAATACAATAATCATTTACTCAAGCCAACTAGTACAATAAGCTACAATCTATCACCTAACAGCTATCCACTAATGGCCAAACTCGGCCTACATAATAGTTAAAGGGGGAGGGGGACTTACAGGATTATGAGCGTGCTGAAGAAGGTATGGACTATGCTCAGAAGCAAGACGATTAGTGTGTTTGTGAGAGGAAGTAGAACTTGAGGAGTGATCCGCCATACTAAGAACCTTGTAAGTTGAAATGGGTCTTCGAAAATATGGGAGAATCTGAGGAGGAAAGGGTAATAATTTTGTGCGTTGAAATTTTTTGGGATGAATTTGATGTTGAAGGGAAAAAAAGCGGTGGAGAGAGAAAGAGAGAGAGAATTTCTTGTGCATAGGATTGGGGAGAGAGAAGGAAGAGTATAGAGAGGAAGACGGTTGAAGAAAGAGGAAGGCCATCTAGCAAAGGAGTTGATGATGAAGCAGAAGCCAAAAGGTGTTGTTGACAACTTTACAATGCCATGTGGAAAGATCTGAGGTTCGACTCGTGGCTCTTCTGCTTTGGGCTTCTGTTAAAGTTAACTAGCCTTATACTATGCATGCGAAATCATATAAAAAGTTAATGTAATTGCGTAATTAGATCTAGTAATTTCATACTACTACTATTCAAAATAGTAATTTCTATATCTACCTATCTATTTATTTATAATTTTTAAGGTTTATATAAGGCTTTTGGTTCTTCTTTTAGTAACCTAACTAGTTATTAGTAGGCGGGCGATACTATGGGTTATCAATATTTTCACGACAAAAGAGGAAGATCCTAATGTTGCATGGTTACGTAGGTTAGAACTTTACTATATTAACTTGAGGTCACGTGGTTGAATCTTTGTACGAAACATATTTCTAATTTTTTAATGTATGTTGATGACATAGAACGAAACAACTAAAGGGACAGTCTCACATGTCGTGTAAACAACTTTGAACGCGCTTTTAATATATTTGTATAGATTCCAACCGCAAATGTCTTTTTGGTACTTTTTTTAGCAACCTAATTCGAACGGTAGTCCAAGCATGATGCTCCAATTACGACTCAAATGATAATCATAATTCCAACATAAAGAGAAAAAGGTATTTATTTTAAATATTTATTACAAATAATGAAATTTCTAAATTATTTTGACTTTAAATTAGGCAACTTAATAAGTCTTTTAGATTAAAACTTTTAAACTATTATAATTTAAATTAATTAGATTACATTTATAAAATTCATAATAATATGGGTGATTATAGAATCCAATTAATATAGTGCAAGTTTTACCAAAAAAAAAACAAAGAGTTTTATTTTAATTTTTCCACAATTAAAATCAGCCTAATTAGTAGAATTTCAATTGGAAAGACTATGGCCTTACACTTGGTCGTGACCGTGTGTGAGTTATGCAGTTTTAAGTCTAACTTCTAATGTTGTGCAAAATTAAAATTGATCTAGACGCTCTCTCTTTTTATCCTACCCATTTTCACTTTGAAATCAATTATACTCCTCTGCCTCTCTCCTACCGTCCACCACCAAAACCACCACCTCCCAGTCTCCCCTAAAAAAACCTTAAAAAATCAATTTTCTATCCGTTCGATCAGATCCACATCCTACAAACAAAAAGCTAGAGAAGTATCTTCTTGCTCCTCAATTTGTTTTCTGAATTCCGAAATCATATAATTCGAATTCAATTATCATTTATTTCTTACACGAATTTGAGCCCATTATTTTTTAGCTTAAAAACCTTCAACAACAATTCATCAATGGCGGACGCTTTATCCCATTTCCTGAATCTTCTTAGACCTCGAAGCTCACCATAATCTCAACCCACAATCATCCATCTCCAAATCAACCCTTTTACACCTTCAATGTCTCTTAGGGGTCGTTTGCTTCAAGGTATGAATGGAAAGGGAATGGAAACAAATAGAGGAGAAAAATGATAACAAAAATGGTTAGCTTTATTAGGTGTTTGGTTCAAGCCATGGAATGGAAATGGAATGGTAACCATTACCACCAAATAATGTATTTTGTTACTTGAGGGGAGGGAAGGGTAACAAATTGGGGGAATCCATTACCACCAAGTAATGGTAATGGATTGATGAGGGGTTGAACCAAACAAAAAGAAAGGGAATCGGTAATTGATTCTGTTTCTTGGAGCCCAAAAATCACGAACCAAACGTGCTCTTAAACCTTAATAATCAAAACCAAAACCTAAATTCTATAGACAACGATGACCAGTGGAGATCCAGCGTGGGTTCAGTTGAACCCACGTGGATCCGAGACAAAAACAGGGAAACTGGGCCAAAAAAAGATATAATATATGTAAAACAAAGCGCGTTGTATCACTAAAGGTATCGTAGCTCAGCGGTAAAGCATTGTGTACTAGTATTTGTCCTTCCGCACAATGGTCGGAGGTTCGAACCTCGGCTAATGCGTTTTGTGATCTCTTTTTCATTTTTTGGTCCTTTGTCTTCTCTTTTCCCTTTTTTGTTCCTCCCTTTAAGCTTACTGCATTATATCCTTTGTCTTTATTTTCTTTTTTTTATCCTCCCTGTATTTTTTAAGCTATCTTTTTTATCTATAAATCTGATGCGAATACGCCAAGCTACTTCATCCAATATGCATCAAGCTACCTCAACCTAACCAAGCTATCTCTAATCAGTTTGTTTAACTATTGGTTATGGTTGGTATTGAGATTAAAAATGTCATTAAAAGGGTTAACCAACATTAACCACCCTTTTAAACTGTTATATATATTTTGAACGATGGCCCGGTTTTGTTGTAAGCTTAACTAAAGATTAGTACTAATATAATCTTGCTAAGCAACGAAGGAAAGGAAGTTAATTAAGCTACTTAGTTTAATTACAGTTTTTGTAATTTACGGTTTTGTAAACCGGAATTATTTTGCTTAGCGTAAGTTGTAATATTGGACGAACCATACTTGGGGATGCGAATCACCCTAGGGACGTGTGAAAGGGGTTCTTGGAGATATTTGTGGAGCTTGTGTTGCAAGCTAAGGGAAGCCTTCCACTTGGGTGTGGAAAACCGGTCCTCCTTCCCTTTTAGTCAACAAAACACACAACAACACTATTCCTCTTACACCTTCGTTGGAATTAGAGATATTTGTTGTTTATTGCTTTGTTTAATCTTTTAAGTACTTAGATCTTTTGGGATTGATTTGTTAAGCCTTTTTAGCTCTTTGCTATATATATGTAATGTGGTTCATCAATGGAAAATCAGATTTTGTTGTTAAACTTGAGCATTGTGCTTATTCGAACTTTTGGAGTGCAAACCCGAAATTTCCTCTTGTGATTAAGAAGTGATCTTAATCTTGAAATCCTTGAGTTAAGTGAGTAAAGCTTAACCTAAGAGAGAGTTAGGATAATTAGTGAGTGAAGCTAATTGAATTACTCTCAAAACCCTCCTAAATCAGTTTCTAGGTGAGTGAAGCCTCTAATCAGATTTAGAACCCTTAAGTGGAAGTAAGTGAGTGAAGCTTATCAAGCTTAAGTAAACACAATTCTTTTAGTTTTAAGAGTGATTCTTTCGACTAAAAGTCTATATCCATTGTTCGTTTGTTTCCGCTGTTAGTGGGTCTCCTAAACACACGTGAGAGGAGTCTCATTTCGCATCAAAATCTCTTCCTCCCACAAAGTACAAATATAGTAAAAGGTAATGAATTTGGTTAATTTCCATTATCTTTTTGTATACATCATGTTTGTGCTAGCTAGTTGTTAAAGTTTCATATTTTGTTATACATACTAGTTTTTGGACCCGTGCATAATGCACGGAAAGTTTTATGTAATTATGTTTTGTACTCCCTCCGTTTCATTTTAATTTACTCACTTCACTTTGGGGGAAAATCAAGGAGAAAGTGTAAAAGTATGTGAAAGAAACTGAAAAGGTGGAGAGAGAAACTGAAAAGTGAGAGAGATAAATTAAAAAGTGGGTTAAAATATTAAAAAGTAGATGACATGGGTGGAAAAAGATGAGAAAGTAGATGTGACATGCTACCAAAAATAGAAAAAGCAACAGTGTGTAGATTAAAAAGAAACAGACCAAAAAAAAATGTGTAGATTAAAAAGAAACGGAGGGAGTATTATTTATTTATGTATCAAAGAATAAATATTCTAAAGGTCAAAATGGTATGATGCATATAAATATGGGATTAAACACTTGTTTAAAAGAAAAGGTCATCAACAACTACTTTTGGTATAAATTTGTATACATGTAATATAAAATACGTTTCATAAAACATAGAGTAATTTTACATAATCTTTAGAGTTAACAGTTTATCTTATTTGCACAAATGTTATTAAAGTAATAGCTAGTCTTTCTTTTTCAGTCCCAACTATGAGCGTTCTATCTTTTTCAGTCCCAACTAATAAGTATTTTTGAACAGTCCCAACTATGCATCATTTGTTACAAAATTGGTCCCACTTGACTGGTTACCGGTTTAATAGGTTATTTTTTTAAATTTCTTAAACTGATTTTATTCTTCCTACTCTTTCTCTCTTCTTCCTCCCCTGCCACCCCTTTGCCACCTCCCCTGCTACCCCCGAAATCCCCCTCCCCTGCAACCCCCGATTTTTCCTAAATGAAATTGTCTCACTCATAAAAACAATATTATACCATTATTAGTTCACTTCACTAAGCTAAACTAATAAACTCACTTAATCTCAATCTTCTCTTTAATGAAGACTAATGTTTATATTTATAAAAAATAATAATCAGCGACAACTATAACATGATGAAATTTAGAAATTTATTTGGGATGCCACAGAAATAAATTCGGTAGAATCGTAAAGTGAGATTGCATAAATTATCACATCTTTTATATAATAATTTGTTTGTTTATCATTAAAGATAAAGAAAATTAGAACAAAATGTACGGAAAGTATTTTGTCTAATGCGCACTCCATTTTCTTTGTTTTTCTTGTATTCCTCGTTGGAAAGTTTCAATATGTTGTTCCTAATTTGAATATTTCTATACATAATATAACTTTATGACTTAAATTCCCCATTGGTTTTAAGCTGCAATAAATATTTTGTTGTCTCCATGTCTTACGCCTATCAAATATGATGTATGGCTATATGCTTGGCACTATAGCTATTTCAAAGATAATCTCATAGTTTACTTATAATAGTCCTCCCCCAACTTAAATTTTATAAATCTATAAATTTAGAGACTATCTATCTCTATCCCCACGTCTGTCTATTTCATATAAAATAATGATCCAATACATCTAATATTATACTTAATACTACTTGCTTATTTAAGGTAAAATAACAAAACAAAAAAAGAGTAATGTACAATATGATGTTCAATTCAATTTTACCTCTATGCCATATTTGATTGTGATAGATACTCTTGCAGTTGTACGCTATTGGAACACAAAAATACACCTATAAATTTTTAATAATACAAAATTAATGATGCAAGTAACACTTAGAAAGATAATGTTGAATAAAATTTTAAAGTAGGTTTATAACTACCAGCTACTAATAAGCTCCAAATACTTCACCTTTTATACCCCCTTAGTGGTAGTATTAGATTCTCCACACTCTTTGTCGCAAATTAGGATTTTCAAGCCCTTTTTACTTGAGTCTCTGAAAACATCCACATGATCAAATTGACTTTGGCAAGAAAAAAAAGGTCTAAGGAGATATAAACCCAAGGGTTTTTTTATCTTGTTTAGTAACAACTTCTTGTTACACATTAACTCCAAATCTAAAAAAAAAAAACTTCTTTTTATTACATATTTTTTATATTTTGCAAAACACAACCATAAGTCACTGTAAAAAAATAAGTTTAGATAAGTTTAAATAAAATAAGATCAGTTTAGATAAGATATGATAAGTTCAAATAAGATAAGATAAGTTCAGATTAGTCAAGATAAGTTGAATAGAACAGACCCATAACGACTAACATATATATATACTCCCTCCGGTCTTTATTAGTTTACCCCTTTCTATGGGGCACAATTGCCGATACACTAATTTGAACCTTAATATCTCTAATTATCAATAAGCAAAAATTACAAAAAATTTGATATTTGGATACTACACATTGAGATGAATCTAACAAAATCTCACATGACTATTTTTCCTTAAGTACAAATCACAAGAGATAGTCAAAGTCATGTATGTAAATAGTGTCAAAAGTCAAAAGGAGTAAACTAATAAAGACCAGAGGTAGTATTAGGCAAGGAACACTATATGTCACTTGTATAAAATACTTTAGGTACATATATATCATTGCTACAATTCTCCTTTTGGTAATAAAAGCTAGGTCCCCAACTTCTATTTAGATTCCAACAAAGCTCAATACATACATATATTTCATGATTGTGTCAAAAGTTGATAACTATAAGATAGTGAATCTTACATCTAATGATAATTTCCCTTAAATTATGTTATTTAAATTATATAAGTGAATACAATACTAAAAGACATTAATGTCTCCTTTGTCTAACTATACTTTTAAATTACTTTTTTTTTTAAAATTATACGTTCAAAGTATTCAATATACTTTTTCATTTGTTTTCTTTGTCCTAATATTAACTTTATACCCAAAAAAGTACATGGCCATTTTCATATGGCATGTTAAACCTTCCCACCTTGGTCAGCAATCGTGCAATTTAGAATTTGGTCTCCCAACTTATTTTCGGTTCAATTCAGTTCAGTTCAATTCCTAAATTATTATCATTACTATTAATTAGTTATAATTTAATTCTGTTAAGTTAAGTTCAGTTCAATTCAATTCAGTTTAGTTTATTTTATTTCAATTCAATTCAGTTCAGTTCAATTATTTTATGCCGAACAGAACATACACTTAGTCCTGTAAATTTCAATTAGAGTAAATTCATCCATGTTGTTAAAAGGTTTAAAGATTAAAAAAAACTTTTGATCACTTACTGTTACATTTAACTATATTTTTACCCACAAAGATTATGCATATAATGTACATTCGCTTTTTTTTTCTCTATCGTGATATTAACTCTCACGAAACAAACTTAATGGCATCTTTCATGTGGCAAGTTAAACTCTCCAACTTTCACAAATTGTACAATTTAGACCCAAAATTTTAGTTGGAGTAGATTGACCCCCCATTAATTTTTTACTCATTCTTTTATCTTTATAGAATGGTCAAAATACAGGGTTATCTCTATATAAAGGTGTGTACCTTGTGATTCTGATCGAATTATGTTGCACATTTCGAGCATAATATATATATTTTATCTTTTTACATGCTAATATACAGTGATCTACATACATGGTTGTATGATTGTCTTTTTTATATCTTCCCTTGAGACTGGTTACATGCATGAAATTTGAAAATGGGGTATGAAACTAATCACAAAACGCAAAAATATTTGTTGCACATAAATTAATTTGGACTACTGATTTAGATTAATACATAATTGTGCGATTAATTCAATTATTTTGTGTAACTCTTAATTTGCCATACATTTTTCTCAAACATCTAAAAATGGTTAAAGTAACTATAAGCTATAACATGTCTTATTATTAAATTTTTATCCTTCGTATTGTCCCCGTTTTTTTCAAAAAATTATTTTAGTTCATCAATCGCTATTATAACAATGCTAAACTTCAAAAGCGTTTAAATGGTACGCAAAGAAAAAAAGAACATATAAAACTATTTTTTTTTATCATACATTTCTTAACCAAATTGTTCCAATTGAATGCAAAATTTATTTTGATATTGCTTGTCCAATACTCCCTCCATTTCTTTTTAATCCACACACTTTCCTTTTTAGTCCGTTTCTTTTTAATATACACACCGTTGCTTTTTCTATTTTTGGTAACATATCACATCTACTTTCTCCTCTTTTTCCACCCATGTAATTCACTTTTTAATATTTTAACCACTCTTTTGTTTCTCTCTCATATTTTTGTACTTCCTCCTTGGTTCTTCCCCAAAGTGAAGTGAGTAAATTAAAAAAGAAACGGAGGGAGTATGTTTTAAAGTCACCAATTCACCAAATAAAATAACAATCTACTACTCCCTCAACTCCAATTTGTCAAATAGGAAGAACAAATAGGAATGGAAAAAGATATTTTAATAAGGATTTTGCTACTCGTAATATCTAAATCAAATCAATTTTAGGATAAATTATATTTCTTGAAATAATAGTGCCTTAAATAATTAAACTTGTTATAAGGCATGATTTTGACCAAAATAATATTTTGTTTATAAAATAGTCAATTTCATGGAACACCCTACTTATCTCATATCTCAGGAAATAATATAGTAATATACTATAATTTGCTCGACTTGTGTCAAAAAATATACTTCCTCCTTTCGGTTTTAAATGAAACATTGGGTGAAATGACACTATTCATTAATCAATTTCGACTCCAATTTATCGCCATTATATAAAGAAAAACATAGTCAAGTGGGATCTTGTTAGATTCGTCTCGATGCATACTATCAAATTATAACGTTTATATATTTTTTGCGTGTGCACAACTAAAGATATTAATGATTAAAGAAGCACGTAGGGTTGCGTAAGCAAACGTTTCATTTAAAAACGAACGGAGTATACAATTTGAGGTGAATTGTGTGAAAAGTTGATATCTATAATTTTATCTAATAAAACTAAACTAAACAATCAAAGCAAATGAGCTCCTTCCCGTGCGTGTTCTCCTTCCATGTGCTTTGCCATAACAAATTTCTTTTTCCTCTTTGCTTTTCTTCTTCATTCTCTCTTCAAAATTAAATCCTCATCCAGTCATTTTTTTTAACAATTAAATACTAAACAACAACAACAAAATCGGTAAAAGGCAACACATTTACACATTATACATCAAATTATTTAAACATTACACCATTTCACTCAAAATTTAATCAGAGCATCAACACCTGTTCATCAACTCTATTGCATGTTCATCGGTTTGTGAGAAAAATCAGAAGAAAGAAGAGAAATAGGTGAGTTATAAGAAATTTATCTTCACTTGGTTTTGGGATTTTTTTCCCGAGGGGACTTTGTTTTGGGATTTGATTTGATAGGAAATTGGATGGAAGTTTTGAGACATTATCTTCAATTCTTTGGGGTTGATTAATATTTTGCTCACCCAAAAACTCCATTGATTAAATTTCTTTGTTGGGTTTGGTTACGCCACCCGTATAGTGGCCGTCGGAAAAATCGTATGGTTTTCTTTGCGGGTCATTGCGTGTTGTTTATTTCTTGAATTGTCGTTGGTGTTCTCTGTTTTTTTTTTTTTTTGTGAAATCCTTATAGTTTGATCGAGCATCATATGAGCATTATACTCATGGTAAGGATTTTTTTTCTTATAACTTTTATGAAAAAAAGTGAAGAATCAATCTTTGATAGTCGAAAATCAAGGGATATAATGCTCCATATGCTGCTCGATCAAGTTTTCGGCTATCAAACAGGTTTTGTGAATGATTTTTGTTTCCTTAAAGGTTACACTTATGTGGCAAGTAATTGATCTAATTTTAAAATCCTAACATAACCGGTTCATCTAATTGATTTGTTGCCTAAAATGTTAGAATGATGAATTGAAGGAATTCAATTACGCCTAAAATTATGAACCGAAAATGAGAGGTCTCAAGGCTAATGACACGTGGCAGGTTAATGGAATGCAAGGAGAAACCGAGGAGCAATGTGAGGCTTTGAAAATTAGTGGCTTGACACGTAGGCTGAATTTTTCGTGCTTTAATATTATATATGATAAGTGTATATATAGAGTTTTTAACTTTTAACACTTAATTGATAAGTTAATTCAATGAAAAAAAAAGTCTTAATAGTTAATACTCGATTTGTAGTTTGTATAACTCTGTAGCTTGTTAAAAATTGATAGTCTTCATTACTACAAGAAAATTAATTACCTTTTTTTTTGTAATGATGTAATCAAGAATGAAAGTCTCGCTAAGTACAATTGTTGAAAGTTTGTTTTACCTTTAAAAAATTGTAACTCCAAATAAAAAATTTTAATTTGAAATTTATATTAAAATTATTCCGAACCCACGTGGCCTAATTCCTGGATCCGCCACCGACGATGACCCACCTCAAATTAACTCTATTTGGGATAAATTATCCAGCCATGGCCCTCCATCTCCTCCCTTATCACCCCAATTTCTTTTATCAATTGTTAAATTTAATTTTCTCTTTCTCTCTCCTCTCTTTTGCACTCCCCTCATCACTCTGTTTGTCCTCTCGGTCGAGTATCGTGCGGTACCATCACTCAATATAAATAACAATTTTTTTCATAATAGAACTAAATTCCTATTTTTTTACACATCAATTAGAAATATATAGTGTGTAATTAGCACACAGTCTCAAATATATGCAATCAAACAGATATTTGATATCCTTAAAGTAATCTTAAAATTGAGTACAAATTTCGTAGCATATAAGTAATTGAGTGAGCCTGTAGAATGTGGATACAAAATTGAATAGATAAACTGATGATAAATCAATGAAGAAATAATGTAGAGACGAAATTATAAAAAAAAATCTTACTTGATTCTGCAAATTCGGTGCTAGCTATATATTGGTTTTTGAGGTTGAATTTGGAGTCGTACACACAACTTCTTGGAGTTGGGGTTGAATTTGGAGTTCAGATTGCTAATTTACCCATTTGGCGATGCTTCAACAATATTATTGAAACACAAAGCCAATTGAAAATAGATAAATCACAGTAGGAATTAGGGATAGGGAGAATAAAATTAGGGGAGTTGAAGAGAGTTGATTTCTTAATTATTTCGTCGTTGCTTCATGTTTTGGAGATCATATCAGTTACGTCACAATCATATAGAAGGGTGGGAAGAGGAAGAAGATGAAATTTATTTTTTGAGGGAAGAAGATGAAATTTTGATTTGGTTTCATGTGTAGTGATTTTTTTTTGTTGCTTGGAAGTTAACTATTGTGCAGTTTGTGAGGAACGGTTTTTGCCTTCTTTTAAAAAAAAAACTGATATTACTTTTCCCTTTTAAATTTAAATTGTGTTGGAATTTGTAATTTTGTTTTGTTGTGGGGGGTAATTTGGGCGATTTAGGTGGACACCAAATTAGGGGTGCTAATGAGCCAGACCTGTTCGCAAACAATTCGGGATCGGCTCGGTCAAAGCTCGGCTCGTGGTGGCTCGGCTCGGATTCGGATTCGGATCGAGACTTTAACGAGCCGAGCTGAGCTAGGCAAAGCTCGGATCGAAAGCTCGTGAACAGGCTCGATTATACTATATAGAAAAATAATATATTTATATATATGCATAAATATATTAACCTAAATATGACGCAATAATAAGTTAATAGTTTCATTGTCTAAAAGAAAACCTATAAATCTCAAATATTAAAAAAGGAAAAACAAAGAAAACATGTAAAAACAAGGGGTGATAAAGAGTCAAGCCTGTTCGTGAACAGTTCGAGCTCGGCTCGTTTAAATTTGGTCAAAGCTCAGCTCGAACAAAGTTTGGCTCGTTAAGCTTCAAGCTCGGCTCGAGCTTGAATAAACTTAAACGAACACAAGCCGAGCAGACCACAGTTCGGGCTCGGCTCGACCGATAAGCAGCCCTACACCAAATACCTCAGTAGTTACCTTATATAATAGAGATTGTTAGACACATGGTGATGATTAGGGGTGTTCCAAAATCCGACCCACAATATTTAACCCATTGACCGCCAACATGCACACTAAAAAACCGGGTAGTAAAATTATTGTTTTCTCTCTTATCGCGTCGGGTACCTGATCCAGTTTTTCGGGCCGATTAAAATAATAAATAGAATACTTGAAAACCATGTACTTTATATTTTTTGAAATTTTCTTTACTCAAACTAGTTGGACAACCGCGTGCGAAGCGGTACGCAACATGAATTTCTAATAAAGTTTTATATACGGAATAAATTTTTTTTGTATAGGTACAAGCATTTATAGATACATATGTAAAAGTTAAACTTTGAATACGATTATGTATAAACTAAGATCTAAATTAGGGCGGCAATCGGGTTGGGGTGGGTGGGGTCGTGTTCGGGTCGATAATAAATGGGTCAAGGATCCCTCAACCCAAACCTAACCCATTTAAAAAACAGGTTGAAAAACTCAACCCTAACCGGACCTACTTAATAAATGGGTTATCCGTATAACTGAACCCAACCCGTTTAATTAAATGGGTTAATCGTGTCAACCCATTTACTTAAATGGGTCAAAGATCCCAACCCTAACCCGCTTATTTCGGGTTAGATTTGGGTCGGGTTTTCGGGTTGGGTCAACTTTTGCCAATATATTATAATATGAAATACAATTATTATAATTTTCTAATAAACTAATATTATATGATGTGGACATGGATGGCTTCCCTAGAACAAATCCTAGTTCTGTTAGGATTTGTTTGTTTTTCCTAATTCTAGTAGGAATATGACTCTTGAAATGCTAATTCTAGTAGGATTAGAACTCCTAGTTCTGTTAGGAGTCTTAAAAGTTTTAGTTTGTTTGTAATTCTAGTTGAGTTAGAAATCCAAATCCTAGTTGGATTAGGTTTCCTAATTGGAGTAGGATTATAGATTCATTAGGAGTCTAGTTTGTTTGCGCCAAGTTGGAGCTTGTTCCACTTGGATTAGGAGTGTGTTTATTTCCTTGTTATCTTGTTTTAGTTTCCTAGTACTAGTATGACTAGGGTTTTACTTTGTTTGCTTGTTTTACACGCCTATATATAGGCTTTTTAATGCATTAATAAAATCAGTTTGTTTTGAGTTTAAAGAATTAAAAGTGTGAAGCTTGTTATGCTTGCATAGAACTGAGTGTTCAAATACACAAACCGAGATTTGTGTGATCTTGGAGCCGAGACACACAAACCTCTTCCGCCCCAACTTTTCTTAAAATTCCGGCTATGTCATTTCTTTTCTCTAAATTTATTTTCCTTTTCCGTTTTTGGGCTTTACAGTTCATACAGACAATACTTTTCTTCTTGAAAACTGCCATGAGTTAAGTTTGAGGACATTTATATTAAAATATAAATATCGTTATCATTTGATTTGAATCCATTTTGATTATTTGGAAATCAGATTCGAAAAGATTATCCAATTCGTAATTTGGATATTAGAAGACGTATTAAATATTGATTTTTGGATTTGAATATTTACTATTTCCTTTGTATTTCTTTTATTCTTCCTACTTTAACTGTGCATGTTTGCCAATATATTTCCTTAACCTTAAATATATCTCATTACACATCAGTAAAAATTATAATGATTGTATATTAATAAAGTACTCATTGAGACGAATAAAATAGGACCTCACATGATTATATTTTTTCTTATATATTAAAAGGAATCTAGAAGATTTTTCTCTAATTGTGAATTGTATCAAGATTTCAAGTAGGGAGAACAAAAGAATATAGAGGGAATATCCAAAAGTATGATCGCCGGTACTTTTTGGATTTCCAATATTCGAAACAATGGTTATATTTGACATATGTGCTTCATGTTCCTTTTTACTTTCTTGAAAAATAGCGCGAAAATAAACATGACCAAAGTATTGGATATTGGATATCAAATATCCTCAATTCTTTCATATTTCAAATTTTTGAAAATTTAAAATCAGATTTCAATGATATGTATATTAAATATTGGCGATTCTGGAATTCAGATATAAGACCTTTTTTATTTACCTTTTTTTGTTTCATCTAATTTGTATTTCTTTCAAACTTTGAAATATCGAAAATTTGATTTCGCATGTTAGAATTTCCATATCATATGGTAGATGATAACAATATGGTAGTCGTTTGAAGTTATATGTAATGACTTGAAAAAAGTTCCATACCAATGTCCATGACAATGCTTTTCCACTCCCAAATATTATTTTTGTTCATAAATTTCATTATCGATTTATGGTACATTACCACTCCACTGTAATAAGAGTGGTATATAAAAGGGCATATTTGGGATGAGATTCCTTGAGACTTTCCTTAAGAAAATTGCATATAAACTCTTTACTATACTAGACAAAATGCAAAAAAGATACGAAATAAGAAATATCCCTTCAATACCCTAAGCAATGCCAAAATTTACGTAAACTTTGTCTTGTTCCAAGGATGAAGATTTGATTTTTACAGTTTCTCATGATGATAAAGATTTGATTCTTGTTGATGATGCTCAAGAAGAGGAAAAGAATGGATCTTTTTTATGTCATGTTTATAAAGATTTGATTTTGCATAATAGATTTAATGTTTTTCATGAGAAGGCAATTTCTAGAGACATTGAGTTGTTTGTTTATGGTCGCATGAATCATTGCTCAATCTTTAATCTATTGTCGTTGGTGATCTTGTTAAAGTTTGTTCGATTCATATGGATGATTTCTTGAACTATTTTTGCTGATCAAACTTGAGGTCAAGTTTCTTTGAAGAAGGGGAGTATGATGCATGGCACGTGCAAAGATTACTTCATCAACTATCTTTATTTGCTTTATTAGCTTGTTGTATGGTTTTACTTTACTCTTAAAGTGAAGTTTTTTCATGTAACCAAATGATACAAGTCAAGGTCAAGGTCAAGCTCCAAAGACAACTGATGACGGGGAACCTATTTGCCTAGTCCTTGAAGTATTCAGATTCAAGCTTAATTCAAACTCCTCATTTGTGTCAATGCTTAAGTGGGATGATGATTCGATTAATGAAGCATGAGGTGACACCATTTCTAGAGTCTTAGTTAATTTAATTAAGTCTTTAAATTTCAGCAAATAAAGTCCGAAATTCCCTTGTGATAATTCGACCAAGACGGAAGTATTTTAGGAAAGTCCTTGTGTTCCAAGTGCTAGTTGTCATTGAGTTGTAATATTCCTTAAGTTGCCTTATTTCATATTTTCCTTAAGTATGTTAGGCGTGTGAGGGAGATATGGGGCTGATTTGTAGTTTCCTTAATTACTCCATTATTCTCTCCTAGAATCAAGGGATTATGATGCAAGGTGTTAGGGTGTGTTTTCTTAATTTCTTAGTGCTGAATTTCGGTCCTTGTAGTCCTTGGAGGACAAGTTTCGTTTATTATAAATAAGATACCCATGCTACCATTCAAAGCATGAGTGATTAATACAAAAATCTTGTTATTGAAATTAATTGTGCTTTCAATTATTTTCGGCCATTGAGTAATTTTCAGGAGTGATAATTTACTTAGTGTTTAATCTACTTAATTCCAGGAGTGGTTTGAGTGAGATTAAGAGTTAATTAAAATATTCAGGAGTGTTTATTTTAATTATCATATCCGGGTACTTTGATCAGTTTTTCGGACTTAGCTATTTGTTCAAGTTCGTTCCTTTGCTCGGATTCTTGGTTGCTCATTCAACATTTGGACGTGCAATCATATCAGTTGGTATCAGATTTTTCCAGGAGGGTGAGGATAGAAGGGATTCTATTTTAATTGGTAAGTGTTTCTTCTAGTTAATTCTAGTTGTTGTTTCGATCCTTTGTTGGGGTTTGTGTGGTTGTTGGATTGCTATTTCTTCTGTGGCGTAGCATATTACTTATGTTATCATGTCTGAATTTGCGGAATTGAAAAGTCTTATTGAGCAAATACATAAATCACAATTAGAGGCAAAAGATAGGGCGGAGAAATTGGAAAAAGCTCATAAAATTCTTGCTGATAAAGTGATGAAAAAGAATGACCCTAATCACATTGATTATGAATCCGACGTTGAAAAAGTAAAATTTGTTAAACCAACTCATGATAATGATAGGAGTATTAAACTAAATGATTTAACTGGTGATTCTAGCCCCGAGGATTTACTTGAATGGATTCGTCAACTTGAGAAAATTTGTGATTATAAAGGGCTTGATGATGAAAGACGATTTAAAATTACCACAATTAGACTAACTAAGTATGCTGGAATTTGGTTAGAGAGTCTAAAGGTAAAAAGGGCGAGACTTGGGAAACCTAAGCTTAAAAGTTGGACTAAGCTTAAAAGGAAATTGCATGAAAAGTTTGTTCCAAGTGATTTCATTCAAAGGCAATACATGAGAAAGAATTCATTGACCCAAGACGTATTAAGTGTGCATGACTATATGGTTGAATTTGATAAGTCGTGTTTAATTTGTGATGTCGAGGAAGTCGAACAAGAGAAAATTGCTAGGTTTGTTAATGGACTTAATAAATCTATTGCTAGAAAGGTTGATGTTGCAAATTACAAGCACTTTTGATGATGTGTGTCGTTTAGCTTTAAAATTTGAACGGCATGAATTGGATGAAAAGAAATCGGTTGGGGGGAAAAACGGCAAAGAACAAAGCCACTTCTTCTTTTTACCCTTCTTCTTCTAAACCCTTTGAAAAGAAAGACAATCCTTCTAAGGTGGAACAAAAGGGAGAACGACCTAAGATGGTGATTTCTAAGGATAAATGGGAAGAAAACCGAAAATATTTTAAGTGTCAAGGAAGGGGTCATATTGCTAGTAAGCGTCCAACTAGAAAAGCCCTAACTTTGAGACAATACATGGCCATAGAAGAGGAGGAGAGAACTTATGACTATGTGTTCGAAAGTGAGGAAGAAAATGAAATTGAGAATGAGGTTGCATATGCCGAGGATGAGTCTAGGATGCTTAGAGTTGTTAGGAGAACTTTACATGTTGATCATTCTCCTAATCACGACCAAAGAGAGAACTTGTTTCATAGTAGGTGTCGAATTGGTGAATTTACATGCAATGTGATTATTGACAGTGGTTCATGCACTAATGTGGTTGCTTCTAATGTGGTTTCTAAGTTGAACTTGATTGTTAGAGATCACCCTCATCCATATAAGTTGAGTTGGTTAGATAATAAAAGCTGGGTTGGTTGTGAAAAAGCAAGCACTTGTTTCGTTTTCTATTGGAAGTTACAAAGATGAATTGTGGGGTGATGTTCTACCTATGAGTGCTTGTCATCTTCTTCTTGGTAGACCTTGGCAATATGATCGAAGGGTTATCCATGAGGGGGAAACTAATGTGTATTCAGTTTTGATGAGGTCTAAAAGGATTCGGTTGGTACCTTTGTCTCCTAGTTCATGGCACCCAAGAAGGTGGTTGAAAGCAAACAAAACTTGTTTCTTTCGGCCAAAGAGTTCGAAAAAGAGGTAGGATTGGAAGGACATTGTTATGCTTTATGTATTAAACTTGCTTTGACTAATGATGTTTCTTCCAAAGATCCGAAACTTGTAGCACTCTTGAACGAGTTTGGTGATGTGTTTCCGGAAGAGTTACCTCAAGGGTCGCCACCTTTGACAGGGCATTGAGCATGCCATTGATCTTGTACCGGGTGCACCTTTGCCAAACAAACCAAAGATATAGGTGTGATCCCGTAGCTTCTAAAGAGTTATAAAGGTAAATTGAAGAGTTGATTGACCGAGTCTACGTAAGAGAAAGCATGAGTCCATGCGCCGTTCCCGCTTTGCTTGTTCCAAAGAAAGATGGCACTTGGAGGATGTGTATTGATAGTAGAGACGTCAACAACATCACAATCAAGTATCGTTTTCCTATGCCTAGATTGGAGGACATGCTTGATGAGTTACATGGAGCTTCGATATTTTCAAAGATAGACTTGAAGAGTGGCTACCATCAAATGAGAAGTCGTGAAGGAGATGAATGGAAAACCACTTTCAAGACCAAACAAGGTCTATATGAATGGATGGTAATGCCCTTTGGTCTTTGCAATGCTCATATTTCTTTTATGAGACTTATGAATAAGGTACTACGTCCCTTTCTTAACAAGTTTATTGTTGTCTATTTAGATGATATTCTTGTATATAGTACTAGTGTTGAGTCTCACTTGCTGCATTTAAGAGCTTTATTCGAAAAATTAAGAGAGCAAAAGTTGTATGGAAAATGGAAAAATGTAATTTTCTTGTTCCTAGTATTGCTTTTCTTGGTTATATTGTGTCTAGGGATGGAGTTCATGTGGATCCGGAAAAAGTCAAGGCCATTTCTTCATGGTTGGCGCCTACAAGTGCTCATGAATGCCGAAGCTTCCATGGTCTAGCTTCCTTCTATCGAAGATTCATCCGGAATTTCTCAACCATAATGGCGCCTATTACTGATTTGATGAAGAAAGGAGAGTTTTCATGGAACTCTCATGCTCAAAAAGCTTTTGATGAAGTACAGGGGCTGCTATGCAACGCTCCTATACTCGCCTTGCCGGATTTCAACAAATTGTTCGAGGTTGAATGTGATGCTAGTGGTCTTGGTGTTGGGGTTTGTTTTGCTTCAAGAAAGGAGGTCCATTACCTACTTTAGTGAGAAATTGAGTGGCGCCAAACTCAATTACTCCAACTATGATCGTGAATTCTATGCAATTGTGAGGGCTTTGGATCATTGGTCGCATTACTTGAGGCCCAAGCCTTTCATTCTTCATTCGGACCATGAAGCACTTAAACACATCCATGGACAAAGCAAAGCTCAACCATAGGCACGCCAAGTGGGTTGAATTCCTACAAGCCTTCACTTTTTCGTCCAAATACAAGGAGGGTAAGAGTAATATTGTTGCTGATGCTCTTTCTAGGCGTTCCTACCTTCTAGCTATGGTTGATGCAAGGGTTTTGGGGTTTGAACACTTAAAGGATCTATATGTTGATGATGCTGATTTTGGTGGATCCTTTAAGCACCTTAGTGGCTTGTTTGTGTTACAAGAAGGATTTTTGTTTAAAGGGAACAAATTGTGCATTCCTAAGAGTGGCGTGAGGGAATTGCTTGTGAGAGAAGTCCATAGTGGTGGGGTGGCTGGTCATTTTGGTGTTCAAAAGACTTTAGACACTTTGAATGAGAGTTTTTATTGGCCTAACATGATGAAATATGTTCATATGGTGGTTAGTAAGTGTGCTACTTGTCAAAGGTCTAAAAGCACTTTTCATAAAGGCCTTTATACTCCATTGCCCGTACCTGATGCACCTTGGGATAGTGTGAGTATGGATTTTATTGTTGGATTGCCACGGACTCAAAGAGGAAAGGATGCTATCATGGTTGTGGTGGATCGATTTTCTAAAATGGCTCACTTTGTTCCTATGCATAAAACTGATGATGCTTTGCATGTTGCGGATTTATACTTTAGGGAAATCATTCGTTTGCATGGTATTCCTAGAAGTATTGTTAGTGATCGTGATACTAAGTTCCTTAGTCACTTTTGGAGGAGCTTATGGAAGATGGTGGGAACTAAGTTACTCTTTAGTACAAGTCATCATCCTCAAACTGATGGCCAAACTGAAGTAACTAATAGAACCCTTGAAGCTTTATTGCGTGGCTTGGTGAGCAAGACACAAAAAGATTGGGATGTGAAGCTAGCACACACCGAGTTTGCTTACAATCGATCTCATTCTTCTACTACTTCTAAATCTTCATTTGAGGTGGTCTATGGTATCAATCCTTTTCTTACTATTGATTTTGTGTCACTAACCAAATCTGAAATTCATGTTGATTCAAAGAAGAGATTGTAAGCATTTAAGAAGACTTGTGAGCAAGTGAAAGCAAGAATTGAAAAGATGAATGCTCAATACAAGGAAAGGGCCAACAAGCATCGAAGGCAACCAAAGTTTCAGATTGGCGTCTTGGTTTGGTTCCATATGAGGAAAGAACGCTTTCCAAGCAAGAGGAAGAACAAGCTCATGCCTAGAGCTGATGGTCCGTTCAAAGTTCTTGATGTTATCAATGAAAGTGCTTATAAGATCGAACTTCCAAGTGATTATGGAGGTGTGAGTGCAACCTTCAATGTTGGTGATCTTAGTTCTTATTTAGATGATGAAAATTTGAGAACAAATTCTTTTGAAGAGGGGGAGAATGATACAAGTCAAGGTCAAGGTCAAGCTCCAAAGACAACTGATGAAGGGGAACCTATTTGCCTAGTCCTTGAAGTATTCGGATTCAAGCTTAATTCAAACTCCTCATTTGTGTCAATGCTTAAGTGGGATGATGATTCGATTAATGAAGCATGATGTGACACTATTTCTAGAGTCTTAGTTAATTTAATTAAGTCTTTAAAATTCAGCAAATAAAGTCCGAAATTCCCTTGTGATAATTCGGCCAAGACAGAAGTATTTTAGGAAAGTCCTTGTGTTCCAAGTGCTAGTTGTCATTGAGTTGTAATATTCCTTAAGTTGCCTTATTTCATAGTTTCCTTAAGTATGTTAGGCGTGTGAGGGAGATATGGGGCTGATTTGTAGTTTCCTTAATTACTCCTTTATTCTCTCCTAGAATCAAGGGATTATGATGCAAGGTGTTAGGGTGTGTTTCCTTAATTTCTTAGTGCTGAATTTCGGTCCTTGTAGTCCTTGGAGGATAAGTTTCGTTTATTATAAATAAGATACCCATGCTACCATTCAAAGCATGAGTGATTAATACAAAAACCTTGTTATTGAAATTAATTGTGCTTTCAATTATTTTCGACCATTGAGTAATTTTCAGGAGTGATAATTTACTTAGTGTTTAATCTACTTAATTCCAGGAGTGGTTTGAGTGAGATTAAGAGTTAATTAAAATATTCAGGAGTGTTTATTTTAATTATCATATCCGGGTACTTTGATTAGTTTTTCGGACTTAGCTATTTGTTCAAACACTAGTGGAAAAAAGCTCAAATGCTCCGATTAAAAAGCCCATAAATGCTCCGTATTTTACCCGTAGCAAACGTCATACGAGCATTTGAGCATTTTACAAATGCTTCGGTTAAAACCGGAGCATTTGGCGTATCAAATGCTTCGGTTGTTTAAAATTCCGGAGCATTTGATAAAAAATTTTTTTAAAAAAAAGGACCGCTTACTGAAGCTGTACAGCAACAGCAAGCGGTACAACAACAAGAGGTTTGTTAGTGATCTTCCCCTACAAATAGTTCCAGCAAGAGGTCTATTAGCGATCTTCCCCTACAAATGCATATGCAGAAGTATTGGCATAAATGTATATATAATTGAATCGGGCTACTATGATACACAATACTAGTACAGCAAATTGATACACAATAATAAGAGACGAAAATCAAAATGATTGATCAATGCACAAAGATTGAAGTGTTGTATCCAGTCAATTCCAGACACTAAGTAAAGAGAATATCTAGTAACATATAGTTTGAATGAACACTTAACTCAAAAATGAAAGTAAAACAGCAACATCGAAGTAAATACTACAGACTTACTTTTTTGACACAAGTCAAAATCTCCAGGCTTGAGGCAACCATTATACACCCTCTGGCCTGACATGTAACAGAGATAAGCTTGGAAAGGGGGGCCAAAAAGACATGTAATATCAAAGAACAAGCGAAATGTTGGAACATACCTGGAGATATCCCATATATGGGCTTGGGTTAACAATTCTTAATGCACTATATACTTCAAATGGATCTGCAAATGTTCGTCTCTCAAAACGTTGACTTAATACCATCTGAAATATGTCACCAGCCAAAATATGTTCCTTGGCTTGTAATACAGCTGCTTTGTATTCTTCAATAGTCATATTCGCAGTCTTCAATGAGCTACCGAAAAGGCGGGTCTGTAATTTAATGGATCCAGGGGGCAACTTGGGGCTGAAGTGAAACGCACACAAAAATCAAGCTAAACAGAGATAGCTAAATAAAATACCATATGAGGTTATAAGTCACACAGGAGTTTAAGTAGCTACTCAGTTACTATGTCATGCACCCTGGACAGCAAATATTCAAGGAGGTCAATTCCATCATTGTAAGCCTCCTCTGTAGAAGAAAAACGATCCATGCGAACCCAGTGTATCACATAAGCTTTCTGAGGTCAATGTTGTGGAAATATTCCAGCATCCTAAAGAGAGATCCGTTCCTTTTCTTTGCTATTCATCTTACACAGAAAATCCTTGCGTTTTCATACAATATTTGGTGATTTTTTTATTGATATCTAGAATCTATCAGCTGATGAAATCAGAAACAAGGTAAAGGCTTTTACTTTAATAATCATTATAGCTAGAGAATCTTAGCTCATACTTCCTCATATGTCTGTTACCGATGTTCAAGTCTTTAGAATCTTCTACACATTGCACTACATGCATGTTCCTGAGTCCTGACTATTTGCACCAGTTCAAAGAAAAGACAATAGAATGAAACTTCAGTGGTCATGACTATGTGCAGAAGGAAAAATATATCCTTCATAAACATACCTTCTCCACGTGATCAAAAACAATCACACTGTCATACAAGCCTAGATGAACATTGGGAAGGTTCCTGTCATCATCAGCTGCACTTGAAAAAGGGAGTTTCTTCTTCTCCACATAACGAACTGTGTCATACGAGAAATAACCAACCCATCCACCTAAGCAAATAACAAAAGCAACATAAGGCCATGCATAATTGCATGTCAATAAATGCAAGAGGGTCCACAGTTTATGCATAAGTTCTTTCTCTAGTTTCTAGGTTATAAAAACTTTCCTCCAGATGATAGAAAGCAGTACATGAAAGACTCTCGAAAAAAAAAGGATCAAATCTATCAGATACAGTAGAAACAATGATTTATTCTTGCCCCATTGATCTGCACATAAGTCAAAATCTTACTCATTGTAGATTTGTTGAAGTACTAGACTTAAAGGAAAGAACCGTTAGTCGCTTTTGCACATGAACAGAAAACGATAAATGTATAGTTATTAAGATTCTATCGTGAGAAACCAAATGGCTTTATTATAAAAATTCCTTAATTTAGCAAAGATCAACACATGGGACGTATTGGCTGCATGACATGCTGAAGTTTTAGAAATAGAAACAACCACCACAATTCACTCAACTCATAGGAAACGACATACAAGTATCTGATCTGGCATAAAATGTTAGCAACATGGCATGGTAACGCTCGCTACCCGACAAACATTAATTGATACACTGAACACAAATACATACACACTTGGACATCAATCCAAGTAAATCAGCACCATTATGCATTCACGTAAGTAAGCGATGCATGCAAACATGCACGAATTAGCAACTATACATCTCAAGACCTAAATAACCATGAATAACACCCGCTTATAGGCAATCTATATCCACGAATCATGCTTGTTTTAAACTTACAACCTCTTATGATCACATTCTCATTGGGCACATTCTCAGTACGGAAAACCGCATTTTCATTGGGTACATTCTCAGTACGAAAAACCAGAAAAGGTAAGAAATGAGTATATATATATAACCAAGTTAAGTCAAATACACCTATAAGGAAATAAATCATTCATAATTCTCACCACAAAGGACATCAGGAAGTTCATCAATCAGTTGTGGCTTCCATTCCTCCATGATCTTTCTTGGGACAACCATTTGATCCTCCACAAACTCCTCGGTTCTCTTCCCTGCATGATGATCCATCACCGTCACCAAATTCTCTTTTGCCACGATTTCCATGCTTGGCTGAGCCCAGACGATACTGTATCTTCCTTGTAAAACCCAAAGATACTACATATAACTCCACAGTCCACTAGAAATATCATCACCTTTCCCCTTGATTTATTTATTTTTACTAGTAAAACTCAAAACTATGGGAAAACGACTCCAAGCAACACTTCTTTCGTAAGTTCTTACTGAAAAATAAATAAATAAGTACATAAATAAAACAAAAATAAAAAAAATCAACAACAAAATTAAAAGATAGAGAATGATTCATACAACATGAGGGCTCTTAAACCCTGGCTCAACAGCCTCAAACAAAAATCTCGGAGCTTCTCTATCATCTTCCTTCACTAAACAACGATAATCAAGTACAGGAGTCAAATGATCGGAGAAAATACAATGATATAACGGAATTAAATTCCCGTTTTTCGCTGCTTCAACGAACTCCGATGAATTTTTCACTGCAAATTTTCAAAAATTTACTCAAAATCAGTCAAAATTATCACAAACAAACATAAATTAATCAACATTCAATCGATGAATTGAAAGAGTACCGAGAGAAGGAGCGGAAACAGCAGAGCAGTTGAAAGAGCAGTAAGGAGAGAGAGTGAGAGAGGTGAGTGGTTACACCATGTTGCACCTTGGCTATCAATCGTCCCATCCTCGCCTACAACCAATCATATGTTCAGTATATAGAGGAGAACAGAAAAACAGAATAAAGTTTAAGCATATTGTATACAACAATGGACTGAGAATGGCCTCTTCACATGTTTAAGCCGCTTATATGTAGGGTTCAATACATCTACCTGTCCACATCCAGAATTTCTATACTAAAATCCTTAATAGGTAATCGTTCTATACCAGAAAAGGTGAATACTGAAAGCATACAATAGGATTGTAAACTATGGTCAAGTGATAAAAGTACCAGAGTAGTGTGTATTACCAGCAACTAAGGATGAAAACAAAGCTTAAAACCAAAAATCACATGAGAAAGAGAGAAACCAAAGGAAAAATGAATCCTAAAGCACCTTACACCAAAATTCTCGTCCAGAATAACACAATTTATACAAGTAATGATGAAACTAAGAGTTCAGCAACAACTATCTCGTATCTTAGCATCTAGAATATGCTCACATTAGCAATTTGCACTCAATGCCACAAACAAAAACTCCCAAAAATGCAAAAAAGAACCATCCCAACAAACTTTCGGTAGCATAATGCAAGCACAATCACATTACGACAACAGTCGACACCTCAACTGACGAAGCAAATCAAAAACCAAACCAAATAGAACAAAATTAAATTTCCCCAACCTGAAATTTCAAAACTTGCCGACGAAGCTTAGGTCTTTGAGCCAAGATGCAGAATTTCGACCATAAAGTCGGGTGTTGAACACTGGCGCAGCTTCTAGGGCAGAAAACTATCTGCAACATGATGGAAAAGGACAAGGAAACCTAGAAATTGAAGGAAGACTTCGAGAAATGATTAAATAATCTAATTAGATTAAACCCTAGTATTATCTCGAGTAATTCAGAAAAACCTTGAAATTAGGAGAAAAGAAAACCTGAAGGCGTTTGGAGGTTGAAGAAACAGGTACGGATTGAGTGAGGTCGAAGCCTTGTGATTCGACGGTGCCGTTAATGGCAGAATTAAGTAAGGGACGGAGTGAGGGAAAACGTCTTGTGATTTCAGTGAGACGACGGGGAATCGAACTGCAGCGGAATTGAGCAAGGGACGGAGGGAGCACAAGGAGCCAAAAGGAGGGAGGGAGGGACGACGGGGAGGGAAGGACGGCTGAGGGACAACGACGGAGGTGTTTAGTGTGAAGGTTTCAATTGAGAGGGAAATAATGAAGAATTGATAGGATGAGGGAGACAGGTAGGAACTGGGGGAGCGCGCAAAAAATAACTCGAAAATTATAAGAGGGGAAACAACCCAAATGCTTGGGCTGACCAACCGGAGCACTTATTCACAAATGCTCGGGTTGATTAATTAGCCGGAGCAGTTTTTTCCACTAGTGAAGTTTGTTCCTTTGCTCGGATTCTTGGTTGCTCATTCAACATTTGGACGTGCAATCATATCACCAAAAATATGTCATTTATTTCTATGTTAGTTAAGTTAGTTGAGTTGTTTAGGTTCAGTAAGTCCGAAAATACTTAGTAGAATTCGATGCATTAGAAGGTCTTTTGTCATGGCTGTATTTTAGGAAAGTTTTGTTGGTCATTGAGTTGTCTGAGGCGTGCAAAGGGAATGCCCTAAGCTGCCGTGTGGTTTTTGGTATTTAAGGAAAGTGTTGCATCTTTTTCCTTAAAGCTATTGTTTCCTTAAATTCAAGCTAGATTCTAGGCTTAGGTTTAGCGGAAACTTTCCTAAAAATATTTGCTAGTTGGTCGTGTGATGTAATGCCTTGGAGAGCAAGGTTTTCTTGCTTCTCTTCTTATAAATAGGTACGCCTAATCAATTAAAAGGAGAGAGTTGAATGAATTGTTTGAGTTATTCGAATGCTGTGTTGCATTAAATATTTGATCGTCGTTCCAAGAACATATAAATCGTGGGTTGTGTGCATCTTCTAGTCGAGGTTAGTGAGAGATCCTCTAGTTCTCGAGGGAACAAGAGCCTATCTTTTTAGTTTCATTCATAATTATAAAACACCAAAAATAAATCGTACATTAAGCTTTCGCAATCATATCAATAACTCACCTTTAGAATTAGACAAATCTATTAGAAATAAGCTAATTACTCCAATTAGTGAATTAAATGGGGCTAAGATAATCACTCTTATTAGTTATTAAAAATGAAAGTCGAGATAATCACCTTAATTAATGACTAAATAAACGTTAGGATAATCACCTTAATTAGTGATTAAGTTTAGGAGGAAAGATAATCACCTTAATTAGTGATTAAAAAGAAGGTCAAGGTAATCACCTCAATTAGTGACTAAACAAGGTTTAAGATAATCACCCTCATTAATAATTAAATAGGAAGGGTTAAGGTAATCATCCTAATTAGTGATTAACCAAGGTTTAAGATAATCACCCTAATTAAAGATTAAATAGGAAAGGTTAAGGTAATCACCCTAATTAGTGATTAACTAAGGTTTAAGATAATCACCCTAATTAGTGATTAAATTGGAAATGACTAATCACCTCAATTAGTGATTAAATGAAAAGGTTAAGTTAATCACCTTAATTAGTGATTAACCAATGATTAAAGTAATCACCCTAATTAGCGATCACATTTATGATTTTTCAATAGGTCTTAAAAGAAAGATATGCTTCCTAATTGAAGTCTTTTAGATGGATGAGAAATAATCTTATTTCAAGATTATAAGTCCTTTTTAGCAAGGAGCTCAATTTGAGATGGAATTTGGAGATTGTGTTTGGTTAAACGGAATTTGGCCATTTAAAGTGAGATACATGAAACGACCTAAAATTGATTAGGAGATCATAATTACCTATCTGAAACAAAAACAACTCAATGAAGAATAGTGTTTAGGATAGATTTGAACACAAGCTAAAAGAATCACTCTTAAAGCAAGTATTCGGTTTTTAGTTAAGGAAGTGAATCACTCTCAACCATAAATTAAAAGGGTTTTAATTAACAAAAATAAGTGAATCGCTCTCAAATCTTGTTAATTGGATTGAATTCTTGTAGCTTTACCTCCCAAGAGATTCGTGCAAAGTAGAATAAAAACACCCGGTTTTTAGTCTTTAAACACAACGGTTTATAACAATGTTTTTCAACTTCAAAATATGATTATTATTGATAATCAAGCTTACATATATATAGTACATGAGTTGAAAGACTTAATACAACATAAACTAAGTCTAATACACTTAGGAAATAAACAAAGCAAATAAATAAATTACAAAATATCTCCTAAACTAGCTGAAGTCAGCACACCTAGCACTTGCTTGCTTCATCTCTTCTTGGAACATGGGTTTTATGAAGGGAACCAATAATAACCTTTCCTTCACATGAATACATCTCCAACTAAGAAATGAGATCATCATTTGGCTACAAAATACACCTGATTTGGCGTCTAAAGTGTTAGGCAAATGGGAAGCTTTCCTAGCTAGGAAGGAAAGCTTGTAATTGGCTCCAATACTGCAAGTAGCTAAAGCACCTCTATGAGTAAGCTAAGAGCTTATTACATCATATGTTACACGTCCAAAATACTCCTAACCTAAGCAAGCTAAAACTGGTTTTACAAAACCGAAAGTTACAAAAACTGATTTAAGAGCTAAGTAACTAATGAGTACAATTAGTGAATGTAAAGCATGTTTAGGAATTAATTAACACATTGACATTAAGCACCTCAAGCACACATCTCCCCAACACCCACAGGAAACTGCTTGCTTACTTAGCTTCTTTTCCTTCGTTGCTTAGCATGATCACATTAGTACTAATCTTTAGGCCATGAATCTCTCCTTTGTGTTGATTAAGATTAGTACTTAGTAATACCTCTTGAATTGCATCTGATTTCGCATCATCCTCCCCTTCTTCAAAAGGAATTGTCCTCAATTCTTGCACATCTTCATCTTCTAAGTATGGGGATAAGTCACCAACATTGAATGTTGTTGCCACGCCATATTCTCCGGGAAGGTCTATCTTGTAAGCATTGTCTCCATATTGTTCAAGAACCTTGAAAGGTCCTTCAGCTCGAGGCATGAGTTTATGCTTCCTTTTGCTTGGAAAACTCTCCTTTCTTAAGTGAATCCACATCAAATCTCCAGGAGCAAACACCCTTGGTTTTCGACTCTTGTTTGCTTGCTTCTTATACATCTCGTTTGCTTTCTCTATGTTGGTGCGTATTTCTTTGTGAACTTTCACCATAGCTTCAGCTTGTTGCCTAGCATCTCCATGGACATAAGAATCTTTAGGCAATGAAATAAGATCAACAGGTACATAAGGATTTACCCCATATACTACTTCGAATGGTTAATGTTTTGTTGTAAAAGTTAGAGTTCTATTGTATGCAAACTTCGCATGGCATAGCTTGACGTCCCAATCTTTTCCTGTTTTGCTAACTAAGCCCCTTAGTAAGGTGCCTAGAGTTCGGTTGGTCACTTCAGTTTGACCTTCTGTTTGAGAGTGATGTGAAGTACTAAACATCAACTTAGTACCCATCATTCTCCATAGGGATCACCAAAAGTGACTCAAAAACTTACTATCTCGATCTGAGACAATAGTTCTTGGTACTCCATGTAAACGTACAATTTCCCTGACATATAAACAAGAATCATTAATAGCATCTTTTGTTTTATGGCAAAGCACGAAGTGTGCCATTTCAGAGAAACGGTCCACCATCACCATGATCGAATCTTTCCCTCTTTGTGTTCTAGCAAGTGCAACAATGAAATCCATGCTAACATCCTCCCATGGTCTTTTCCAGCTTTTCCAGCTTTGTATTTAGCAACAAAATTGAAAGACTGTAACCCATTTAGCATGACGAGCACTAAGCTTATGTTGTCCATGAATATATTTCAATGATTCATGATCGAATGAAGAACAAAAAGCTTGTGGTCTCAAATAGTGACTCCAATGATTAAGAGCTCTAACCATAGCATAAAACTCTTTATCATAGGTAGAATAATTCAATTTGGCGTTGTTAAGCTTCTCGCTAAAATAAGCAATAGGCTTGCCACATTGAATAAAAACAGCCCCAATACCTGTTCCACTTGCGTCACACTCAACTTCAAATGGTTTAGTAAAATCAGGTAAAGCTAGAATAGGCGTGTTACACATCTTTTCTTTTACAAGTTCAAAAGCCTTTTGAGCTCGCTTCACTCCATAAAAATTTTCCATGTTTAGTGCATTCGGTTATAGGAGCTAATAAAGTACTGAAATTATTTATAAACCTCCTATAAAACGAAGCTAAACCATGAAAAGATCTCACCTCGGTGATAGTTTTTGGAACCGGCCAAGAGGAAATCACCTCAACTTTGGATGGATCCACCTTCACACCTTCATCTGAAATGATGAAGCTAAGAAAGCCAATTTCTCTTTGCATAAACGTGCACTTTTCAAGCTTGCCGTAGAGTTTTTGCTCTCTTAGAATTTCGAATAATTGTTGCAAATGATTTAAATGAGCATCCTTGTTAGAACTGTAAACAAGAATATCATCCAAGTAGACAACCACGAACTTTCCCAAAAATGGCCTAAGTACTTCATTCATCAATCTCATGAACGTACTAGGGGCATTTGTGAGACCAAACGGCATAACCAGCCATTCATACAACCCATACTTCGTTTTGAAAGTCGTCTTCCATTCATCTCCCTTTCTCATGCATATTTGGTGATATCCACTTCTCAAATCAACTTTCGAAAACAGTTTGGATCCACTCAACTTATCTAGCATGTCATCTAATCTAGGGATAGGAAATCTGTATTTTATGGTTATGTTATTCACAAAGACGGCTATCAATACACATCCTCCATGTTCCATCCTTTTTGGCACGAGTAAAACCGGAACAACACACAGACTCTTACTCTCTCTCACTTAGCCTTTCTGCATCAACTCACTGATTTGGCTTTGTAATTCCTCACTTTCTTTAGGATTACATCTATAGAAGGCTTATTTGGAATTGGTGCTCCGAGAATGAGATCAATTTGATGCTCAATTCCACGTTTAGGGGTAGGCCGGGTGGTAGGTCGTTAGGAAATACATCTCTAAACTCCTCTAACTCCCTCAAATTCAAATCTTCAACCTCCATTCCCTCTTTCACCTCCTTAACAACCAGAATATACACAACATGATCGGCCTCCAACTCCCTCTCGAATCTTTTTCTCCCCAAAACACACTACCACACACTAGGTTTTCTTTCGGTTTAGATTTTTTGTTTCAAATTTTTGAAGGGGGTATTGTAATGGTAATAAGGTTTTGATTTTCCCATTATTATTCACCTTATACACATTAGTTAAACCATCATGAATAACTTTTCGATCAAATTGCCAAGGTCTACCAAGTAGAACGTGACAAGCAGTCATAGGAATCACATCACATAGAATTTCATCTTCAGAATATTCAATTGAAAACATGATTAAAACTCTATTTTTCACCCTTACTTCACTATCATCATATAACCATTTCAGTTTATAAGGATGTGGATGTTTAGTAGTAGGTAATGCTAACTTCTCTACAAGTTCAGTTGAAGCTACATTAGTATAACTACCACCATCTATGATTAACGTGCATAGCTTCTTATTCACTAACCATTTCGAATGAAAAATGGTTTCTCTTTGTTCCTCATTTTCAGCCACAACATTAGAATATAAGGACCTCATAAGAACCAAAGTTTCACCCTTCATTTCTGGATTACACACTTCCTCATCCTCACTTTCACTTTTATCATGTTCCATCTCTAAAAGAGATTCTTTTTCCAACTCTTCTATCTCCTCTACATCTCTTATAGTCATTACACTTTTAGTAGGACAAGCAGATTGGTAATGACCATAACCTTGACACTTACAACATTTCACTTTTAAAGTTTTATCATCTACAACTCTCTCCTTATCTTTCTTTGTGAAATTTGGTTTTTTGTTCTTGATGCATGGCACGTGCAAAGATTACTTCATCAACTATCTTATTTGCTTTATTAGGTTGTTGCATGGTTTTACTTTACTCTTAAAGTGAAGGTTTTTCATGTAACTAAAGATATGTCATTTATTGTTATGTTAGTTAAGTTAGTTGAGTTGTTTAGGTACAATAAATCCGAAAATACTTGGTAGAATTCGGTGCATTAGAAGGTCTTTTGTCTTGGCAGTATTTTAGGAAAGTTCTCTTGGTCATTGAGTTGTATGAGGCGTGAAAAGGGAATGCCCTAAGGCTGCGTGTGGTTTTTGGTATTTAAGGAAAGTGTTGCATCTCTTTCCTTAAAGCTATTGTTTCCTTAAATTCAAGCTAGATTCTAGGCTTAGGTTTAGGGGAAACTTTCCGAAAATTGTTGCTAGTTGGCCGTGTGATGTACTAGCCTTGGAGAGCAAGGTTTTCTTGCTGCTCTTATTATAAATAGGCACGCCTAATCAATAAGAAGGAGAGAGTTGAATGAATTGTTTGAGTTATTCGAATGCTGTGTTGCATTGAATATTTGGTCGTCGTACCAAGAACATACAAATCGTGGTTTGTGTGCATCTCCTAGTCGAGGTTAGTGAGAGATCCTCTAGTTCTCGAGGGAACAAGAGCCTATCTTTTTATTTTCGTTCATAATTATAAAACACCAAAAACAAATCGTACATTAAGCTTCCGCAATCATATCAGTTCTTATCAAAGTTACTAGCACTAATATTAGCTTTAAAAGTACTAAATGACTTTGAATAAGACTTACTTGTAACTGATTACTTCTTTTGGCTATCAATTTTGAGAGCCACTTTGCAAGCTTCATCGAAAGTAAGGTATGGATACACCTCCACTTTCTCTCGTACATCTTCATTTAGGCCTCCAAAGAACCGGCCTAGCTTTTGCTCCTCTATTTCTTCTATTTCACAAACAATGGAAAGCTTCTCAAACTCCTTGATGTACTCCTCCATGGACATGGCACCTTTCTTGAGTGTGGACCATCTAACATACTGATTTTGCTTGTAGTTAGTTGGAACAAAACGCTTCCTCAATTGCTTCTTCAATTTCTCCCATGTAGCAATCTTGGATTTGTTCTCATTCACCCTTTGTCTCTTCATGCCTTCTAACCAAATGGATGCATATTTGGTTAACTTCAAAACAGCTAGTGCTTAGCTAGTGCTTCTAGCATGGCATCTCTCCTAGCATTATCATTCACTTCGTCTCCCATTTCAGAACTGAGCTCTTGATACCACTTGAAACAAACACAACTCAATGAAGAGTAGTGTTTAGGATAGATTTGAACACAAGCTAAAAGAATGACTCTTAAAGCAAGTATTTGGTTTTTAGTTAAGGAAGTGAATCACCCTCAACCTTAAACTAAAAGGGTTTTAATTAACAAAATAAGTGAATCACTCTCAAATCTTGTTAATTGGATTGAATTCTTGTAGCTTTACCTCCCAAGAGATTCGTGCAAAGTAGAATAAAAACACCCGATTTTTAGTCTTTAAACACAACGGTTTATAACAATGTTTTTCAACTTCAAAATATGATTTTCCTTGATAATCAAGCTTACATATATATAGTAAATGAGTTAAAAGACTTAATACAACATCAACTAAGTCTAATACACTAAGGAAATAAACAAAGCAAAGAAATTACAAAATACTCCCTCCGTCCCATAATATAGTGCTCACATTCCTTTTTGGGTGTCCCAAAATGTTGTGCCTATTTCTTTTTAATCAATTTGTTTGGACTAAAATATCCTTAAGTTCTACACAAATTTTCCAAAATACCCCTACATTTCTTTAAAAATATGTGCCTCTATTTATTAATTTACACCATTCCAAGGAACATTTATATTTGTTTAAAGGAAAAAGACAATAAATAACTAGTTTCAAGATAAAAGCACTAAAAAAGCACTTCATTAATTATTATTTTTGGAACATCCTACTACTCCTTCCATTTACCTTAATTCCCGTGAAAAATGAGGAGTAAGCACTATATTATGGGACGGAGGGAGTATCTCCAAAACTAGCTGAAATCAGCACACCTAGCACTTGCTTGCTTCATCTCTTCTTGGAACGTGGGTTTTATGAAGGAAATCAATAAGAACCTTTCCTTCACATGAAGACATCTCCAACTAAGCAAGGAGATCATCATTTTGCTGCAAAATACACCTGATTTGGTGTCTAAAGTGTTAGGCAAATGGGAAGCTTTCTTAGCTAGGAAGGAAAGCTTGTAATTGGCTCCAATGCTGCAAGTAGCCTAAGCACCTCTATGAGTAAGCTAAGAGCTTATTACATCATATGTTACACGTCCAAAATACTCCTAAACTAAGCAAGCTAAAACCGGTTTTACAAAACCGAAAGTTACAAAAATTGATTTAAGAGCAAAGTAACTAATGAGTACAATTAGTGAACATAAAGCATGTCTAAGACTTAATTAACACTAATTGACATTAAGCACCTTAAGCGCACACCTCCCCAACACCCACGTGCAGCTGCTTGCTTACTTAGCTTGCATTAGTACTAATCTTTAGGCCATGAATCTCTCCTTTGTGTTGATTAAGATTAGTACTTAGTAATACCTCTTGAATTGCATCTGATTTCGCATCACTATCTAATTATGTCAAATTATATAATTTATATATTTGAATATGGAGAACAATTTTAAAATGTAAGATGGATCATAATACAATTTAACTTGGTTAGATTTGCAATTCTTCCTCTTAATTGATATTGGGTCATTTAATTATTCTACTAGGATATATTGGACACAACATGCAATATTTGCAATATTGGTTGCTCATTTTATTAAAAAGCAATTGTGGAATTATTTATGAAAATTATGCATAAACATCTCCATATTTTTTATTAATTGAGTGATGTAATAACTATTTTCAGAGAAACTATTATTACAACAAAAATATACAAATTCTATTATCTATACAAGTCTTCAATCTTGATCTTCTCCATGATGCTCCTTGATCTTCATCCTCTTGAATGGGTTTTGGAATTCATATTTATTTGAAAACTTATGAAAATTAGAGATTAATTAACTTCTTTAATTTGATTTTTTATGATGATTTTTATTTACATACTAAAAATGAGTCATTTTAAGAGTAACCTAAAATTTAATGATTTTTTTTATCATTTTCGTCTGAAAAGAAAATATTTTTTCATGAAAATTGAGTTAGTCACTTTTTTTCCACTTTTTAAATTACACTTTTGTTATTTTACTGACTTCTAAAATTCATAACTTTCTGTACAAAGTGTGAAATTGTTCATGTAATATCCCTATAGATCGGTAAGTAAGTTATTTATGTTGTGTCAAAATTTGACATGCTTTTAGTAATAGATCGAATTATGGTGAAGTTTTTACTAAAACCGGTCAAAATAGAACCTTTATCCAATTTGTTCTTCGAAATCCAACTTAATGAATTTAGTTTGAAGTGAATTTTTGTATGAACATTCTAGACACTTTGAAGGACTATAATGGAAAATTTCACTTGAATTGGAGATTTTTAATACCCTTTTCTATTTATTTCCTTAACTAAAGATAAAATCAGTATTCTGGAATTTGGTGATTTGCATGAACGTTTTTATGAAAATGAGATAAAACTGCACAAAATTTATATGAAATCCATTTTTATGTTGTTGGAAAGATACTGATGTCTAATTAAATGTTGATGTTTTTAGTTTTAGCTAAATAAGTTTATTTTGAACTTTATTGAAAGAACAAGCTCATATGGTACTGGATAAGATCTATTTTTCACAACAAATTTGTATGAATTTTAATTAACTGTACAAAATTTAGTTTTTAGAAATTCCAAATTTCGGTTCCTGGAAACATCTTGAACTTCATAGGAAAAATATTACATCCTATAAAATATTTACATAATATAGACTAAAAGATAAAATTAAGTGCGAAATTGAAAATGACTATAATTACAGCATCACATTTTTTATATGAAGATATTTAAGCACAATTCTACTTAAACTTTTTATGAAACATGTTTTTGGTGATTAACAACAACTTGGTTAAGAAAAATCACATAAACACATATTTCCTAAGATTCTCCCCATTAGAGTTGACTATTCTAGGTGGGATGATTTAAGGTTGGGAACCTATTAGGACTTCCACATACCCAAATCACTTGCTAACTAAATGATGCACTTCCTTTGCTAAGGCTTCTACTTTTTTTTTTGAGTTTTTCCTTAATTTCTAAGCGAGTTTCTCAATTCATTTAATTAGTAACTAACCCCCTTTTTTTTTTCTTTGATGAACTTCTTACTTACTAATTACTTCTCTAATCTTAACTTTTGCTTTCTTTTTTCTCTCTTGATGAGGTTTTTAGTAGAAGTATGGAGAATGAAGTGTTTTTGTGTTGAAGTTGTATGTTTTTTGAGTTGTTTTGAAATGAAAATAAAGGGGGGTATTTCTAGGAAAATGAAGTGGGGAACTAGGGTTTGAAGGAGGTAATGATGTGCCTATTTTATATAGAGTTTTTACCCCCGTCCCTCATTGATTATTGGTATTGCGCTCTTTGGAGTCATTTTTAGTACTAATGTGCTCCTTGTAGTGTGTTTGTAGTTTTAGGTTTATCATTGTAGGAATTAGCATATTTGAGTGCATTTCCTATTCATTTATAGGACTACAAGAGATGGTGTACTTTTGAGAGTACGAGCATTGAGTTAGAAGAGTTTTGAAGCAAAGCGAATAATGAAAGAAGTAGAAAAATGACTCCGTCCACTCTTTTGATGATAACTCAAGTTCTACAAATCCGAATACAATGATTTCAATTGGGTTTGATTATACACTTCAAGATCTTTCCAACCAGTGGTCACTTGCCTAGTACCGACAAATAACAAAGAAGTTATGGCGTTTTGAAGATAGATAAGTGTGTTGCTTTGCACGCACCTGGCGACTGCCCGGTCGGGCGCGATATGTCCGGGTCTGTTTCATCGTTTTGGGCGCGATATGCCTAGTACCGACAAATAACAAATTAGGTTGTTTCATCGTTTTGGAGAAGTTTTGGACGAAAATATTTTACTTGCAGGCCCGGCCTGGTGAAACTCGCCCGGGTCTGTTGGGCAAACCGATGTTTGTGAACAAATAGGCGGTGAAGACCGCCGGCGGGCGCGAGACGAAAATCTCATATTACTTTACAACAGCCCGATCGGGCGAAATCCACACCGGCAACCCAGGCGGGGTAATTTTTAGACAATTTGAAGCGCGAGTTGCGCTGTTTGTTACTTTAGTATAAATAACTCTCCTTTTAGAGGAGAAAAACCACGTTTTCATATTAATATTCAATTTATTAGTTTTCTAAGCCCTCTTATTGATACAGGAGTAGATGATGATCAAGTTGCTCAATTAGTGGCTCTTGGTTCGAAGGTTCCTCAATTAGAGTTAGATGGAATGCATGGCTCTTTACTTGGTTTCTTTACTACCAAGGTTTTAGTGTGCATAGTTACTAACTTGGGAAAAGAAGCAACGTAGGGCGTGTGGTTGAGCACATTCCTAGTTCTGTTAAGAATGAGATTGGCGTGCAAATGGAATGCTTAGTTGAGTTCTATTAGGACTCTTCATATCTTTATTGTTAGAGTTGTTTGGCTCACAGGTACTATTCCTACTTCGAATAGGTTTTTCTTGTTTTCAGCACTTTAGGACTCTTTTATGCTTATCTTGTTTGAAGAGTTTGTTAGTAGTATGACTTAGGGACTTGTCCTAAGCATGTTAGGAGTTATTGCTAGTTATATATAGCTTAGATTGTATGCTTCAAAACCCTTAAACTATATTGTGGTGCTTTGCTTTATCAGTTGGTTTAAATTCTATCCTTCGTTTATCATAGTTACAATTCATAAATTCCGCAGCTTTATTTAATCATACAAGATTAAATATATCATATGGTGTCAAGAGCTAGGAAGAACATCCAAGTAATCCGGAATTTTTTTCCTCCACAAGGGGAAGAACAACCTTTAAACAAAGTTAAATTTTGCATTTTTTCGTTTCAAGATTCTTTAAGAACTCGTGCAAGAACCTATCTTTCCTCCAATATTCTGGAATTTTTGCAAAGTTCTATCAAATATCATTCATCCAAGAAGTTGAGTGACTAAAGAACTTCATCCAAGATCCACGAAAATATAGCAAGAAGTTTCGTACCAAGGAAGTCCAAGTTCTGTTTGGACTCTCAACATGGAAGGCGTAGGAGGTAATCCTCATGAAGGGGATGGGGCGGCAACCAAAGGTACCTAGAGGCTTGTCACTAGACCAAGCTAATAACATCAGGTGTGATAGAGAGCTTGAAGAACTAAGGCAACACATGGATGAAGTGGTGAGATTGTTACAAGAAGGACAAGGCAGAGGGCGGCGCAATAACACTCCTAGTCCTGTTAGGAGTTATCACAACGTCCGTCCATCTAGTTCGGATGAAGAATCCCATCCTAGGCATAGACCACAAAGAAAGCAAGAGGATGATAGAGGTTTAAGGTTGGAGATGCCTGAGTTCGATGGAGGGATGAAGCTTGAAAAATTCCTCAAATGGATGCAACATATTGAGAGAGTCTTCGATTATAAGGAATTTGATGACCACAAAAGATTCAAGGTAGCAGTATTGAAGCTCACGGGGTACGCTAGTTTATGGTATGAGAACCTCAAGAACAAGAGGCAAAAGGAAGGAAAACCATGATTGTGTTCTTGGGAAGCCTTAAAGACCCGATTAAAAATGAGATTTTAACTTAGTGATTTCGTTCAAGACATGTATTTAAAGCTGCAAGGTTTGAAGCAAAACTCTCTTACTGTAGAAGAGTATATGACCGAATGAGAAGTTGAGTATGATGTGTGATTTGGAGGAAAGAACCGAACATAAAATTGCGAGATTCATCACAGGCCTTGATAAGTCCATTGCCAATAAAGTGGATATTCAGCCATATTGGTCGTTTGAGGAGGTTTGCAAGGTGGCTATGAAAGTGGAGAAGCACGCAAAGGGGAAGAAAACCGCGTACTCTAAACCCTCTGCAAAGAGTTTTCCAAAGGCAGTGGAAGAGAAGGGAGGGAGTTCGAGCAATACTAAGGTTACTACTAGGTTTGATAAGTTCAAGAATGATAAAGAAAAAAGTAGTACACCCTTAACTCCGGATGATCGACGTGTTTCAAGTGTAAAGGCTACGATCATATCATTAAGGACCCGCCCTAACAATAAAGTGAGGAGCTTACGTGATATTCATGAAACAAAGAGGAAGAGTATGCAAGGAGGGAAGAAGAAGATAAGAAAGAGAAGGAGGAAGAAGGTGAGCATCCATCCGATGAGGATGGCCTTGTAGCCGATTCGGAGGAGGATCCCGTGAATGAAGGGAAGGCACCTCATCCTTCGACGCACTCTACACACCAAACCTCGTTCCTTTAGAAACACAAAGGGAACGCATATTCCTCACTTGGTGTTTGGTGAAAGATAGAGTATGTGAGCTTATCATTGACACTGGAAGTTGCACCAATGTAGTTTCTTCCACCTAGGTAGATAAATTGAAGTTGCCTACTACTAGTCATTCGAAGCCTTATAAGTTGCATTGGTTGAGTGATGGGAGTGATGTAAGGGTTACTAAGCAGGCCTTGATTACGTTTTCCATAGGTAAGTTCAAGGATGAAGTTTTGTGTGATGTTTGTGACATGGATGCATGCCATATTCTCTTGGGACGTCCTTGGCAGTATGATAGATATGTGAAATTTGATGGAAGAGCTAATGTGTATATAGCCACGGTAGGGAAGAAAAGAACAGTTGTAACAACCCTCCCTAAATAGCAGCTTAATTAGGACTTACTATAATTACTTAAAGAGCTAAGCTGCTAATTAGAGATGTTGTTAGTGCAAATTTCTAAACCACCCTGCCCTTGGGAGGTTAGGAAATCTGAAAGTATCTAAGCACAGTTATGAAAACAACCTGAATTATTTAATTATTACATCATAGTCTAAGTATTTAGATATCCGAGTTTAAAATATAAGTTATAAAACATAGTCGACATTATACAATAAGCATGTCGCAGCGGCAGTTTACATAATACGAACATTTCCAGACTAAGTTAATCTTTGACCTTCAAATTACTCCTGCAAAACAGTTGAATCTGCCCCCACCAGGATAGGTTCAAGAGAACAAAACAGTCAGCTTATGCTGGTACATAAGTCCCACCAGTTCCAAAAGTAGTAAGGTGGCTGAAAATAGATTTTTACTTTGATGTAACAACATAATCGATGTCTCAAACACTTTTACTTTGCTTAATTATAAAGTTACTTTCTCCCTTTGGATAACGTATAAATAACAACAACATCATGAATATACCGAGTAACTTTCCATGAATAACGTTTATACTCATCTTAACAATTACTTAAACATTTTCTATACATGTCTCAAAATATTTTTAACTCTGGGAAGGAACACGAATGGAGGGCAAGCCATATCTCCAAACTTTTGAGGGACGTCTCCCAACCTTTCTTATTTCCTGTTTGCAAGACTTTCTAGGTCATGACCCTACATAACGGAGCAAAACCCGCTTTAAATACTTAAAGAGCAAACCCGCTCTGTGAGTGTTGTTCATCACTACTTACGCAACTACTTCCCTTCTAAAACTAGACTTTTAATACTTATAAGAAACTTATGCTCAAATATACAAGAACCTTAGTCTCAACTACTTAATGGAATCAACTTTTTAAAATTAACTTAACTTATCAAAACAAGTTTCAGTAAAACATGCTTGCTATGTCAAGTTCCATTGCTTTTGGAAAGGTGACTTAACAATCGGGTTTCGAAAGGATGTTGTAATTAGTCGAGGTGATTAAAGGTTGTGTTTATCATGACATGGCAAGTATGTAAAGGGTTTATAGAAGGCTCTTAATATATGGAAAGATTATCTCACACAAGTAAAACATATGTCAATTTTGTTGGTTTTTATGCAAAAATCACTTGTAACTCTTGGGTTTAGCTCAAGTTTTGGTTTACAAATTAGTATATGAATAGGGCTTATTAGCTCGGAAAGCAATTAAGCGAAAAATCGAGTTTTAAGTGTTGTTTACTTCTCAAACGGAGGTTGTACTTGGCATATGAGGGAAAATACGAAACAAAGGTTTATCAAAAATAAAGATATGAGCTTTCCAGAAGTATACCATGAAAGAACAGCAACATTTATGCCATTTAATCAAGGTACAACCAAAGTAGAAGCACAATTCGATCGGTTTTATATGAACTTGACATGCAACGATTTATATCTCGGAAATCATTACCAAAAATTCACATGCAACACCTTGAAATCTACTACTTATATCTCATTAACTAATCAGTAAGTTCCGAACAAAATACACATTCGAAGTTCACACATTTTCCATAAAACAAGTGACACACAAACAAACTAAGAAAGTAAGGATTCGAAGGGTGGTTCTTGTATACCTTAATTCGATGTTTGGGAATCAAATCTTCTTAAACTACTCTTATCACTTCTCCAGCAACTCCTTAGGACCTTAGAGAAAACATTCATCACTTAACATTTAGCAATTAACCCAAAGAAATCAAGTTTTAATCTTGTACACCTCATAAATGCTGGAATTCAGCCACAACTCACCGTCCTTGATTTTCCTTGATGCTACTGAACCAAATATGAGATCCAACATGATTATGCATTACTTGGATGATGGTTTGAAGGCCCGACTATGCAGCAACAATTACAAGGATACAAGTTGGAAGTGATTATTGAAGGCCCAAGTTCGTTTGGGTTTCTATTTGCTTTTGTTATTATTTTATGCTTGTAATAAACCATGAGAGTACTCTTAAAGTAAAGCTCATGATGAGGACGTCCGATTAGGCTTGTGTTAGGCATGCAATTAGGAGTTATTTAGGCTCCTTAGTTGCTGATTGTAACCCCTTGTAACAACCCCTAAAATGAGGCTTTAGATGAGGCTTGTTTTAAGGGAGGTTGTAACTCCTTTGTGGCTGTTCAATCATGGACGGTTTTCAAAGGGTTTTAGGCTTTATTTTGCTGCTCCTATATGTTATATAAGGAGTGCTTATGATAGGAGAAGTTCAGCTTTGTGATTTTGATAAAAAACCTTTGTGTTTATAGTTTTTACTTTGAGTTTATCTCAAGTATTGGCTAATCCTTATTACTTTGAGTGAGTCTTGAGTGATAAGCCTAGTAGATATTGAGTGAGTCTTATGTCTGGCCTAGAACCCCAAAATATTGAGTGTGCTCTTGTGTTTTGGTACTATCTCTTGTTTCGAGTGATTTCTTGTCAAAGTGAGTGTTCTATTGTCCCTAAGTTTAGAATCATCATCCAATCCTTTGTAAGGTGTTTTTATACTTACATCATTTGGTATCAGAGCTCGTGGAGATTTTACAGAAAAATTGCGTTTTGGTGGTAAATCAAAATGATCGAATTCAACCAGCTTTTCATCCGACTTTGAAGGACAATTTCTCAACCTTCGAGAGTCCAAATTGGTAGATTATTTTTTTCATTCTGCGTAACTTTTTGTCTAGAATAGTCACAGAATTTTTAATATTTTTTTGAATTTTATAGATATTAAACTGGGCACGTTTTTTGCAACTGCGCCAAAACGGAGCAAATCCAGCACACAGAACTTCAAACGACGATTACTCCTTCATCCGGAAAGATTTTCAAGAGTTTCTTTTTTTGATTCTGCTTGAAATTTCCTGAATTTTATTAATATGTAAGCCTTTGAGAGTCTCAAGGCCATTTATAGTTTCGTTTTGTTGTTCAAAGTTACAGCCGTTTTACCCCTTGTAATTGTAATAGTCTAGCAAAATAGTGAAATCATGGCTGATGGTGAACTTGCTAGGATGTTACAAGTCATAACACAAAAACTAGAAAATTGAGAGAGAAAATCAGAAGCGAATGATGAAGATAAGGCTCAACAAAAGACAAGGTTAGATGCTATGTCCGAAATGTTGATGCAAGCAAGTAGAAAACTGAATTTTCTTGAAAATGAGGAGGGTGAGATTAATACACCTAGAAATTTTGATGAAGATAGGGGTGTGAAAATTGAGATGCCCGAATTTGATGGGGGGCATGATAGTGAGGCTTTTCTTGATTGGATGAGGCAAATTGAAACCGTTTTTGACTATAATGGATATGATGATAGAAAAAGGTTTAAACTTGCTGTCCTAAAGCTCACTAAACTTGCTGCCTTGTGGTATGAAAACCTCAAGTCATATAGAAAGAGAGAAGGAAATGAGAAGATTGACTCATGGGTTAGATTGAAGAAAAAAATGAGAGATAAATGGGTAAGTAAAGAGTATGAGCAAGAGCAATACTTAAAACTAACCCACCTTTCACAAGACAATGACATAAGTGTTGAAGAATACATGAAAGAGTTTGAGAAGTTGTGTCTAATTTGTGATTTGCAAGAGAAGGAGACTTTCAAGATAGCTCGTTTTGTTAAGGGGTTGTCAAAAGGGATTAGTAGAAAAGTGGAGGTGACTCACTATGCCACTTTTAGTGATGTTTGTAAGCTTGCCTTGAAATATGAGGCACAAGCTAAGGAGGAAAGGGAGAAAAAGAAGCCCAAAACTTCTTCTTCTTCTTCTTCTTCTTCTTCTTTCAAGGGAACTTTAGAATTTACTCCTTCCTATTCTAAGGGGAGTACTTTTCAAAGCCAATCCTCTTCATCATCTTTTAAGGGGAAAGAGAAAGAAAGGGCCGTAATTTCACCTAGCGAACTTGCCACTAGAAGAAGGTGTTACAAATGTAATGGGAGGGGTCATATTGCTAGTGAGTGCCCTAATAAAACTGTTTTGACCGCCGCTCAATGTGCCATCATGGATGAAGAAGAAAAAATGTATAATTTTGTTGTTCATGAGAAGAGTAGCTTTGAGGATGATGATTATGAGGAGGAAATTCCTCCGGAGGAAGAGATGAACATGATGGTAGTGAGGAGAGTGTTGTTTAGTGAGCCTCAAGTTGATGAGAGGCAAAGAAGCAACTTGTTCCACATTGATGGAGATACATCATCATCATTGAACATCAACAAAGCTCAATCCCTTATTGCCATGGTAGGTGAAACTATGTTGGAGTTCAAGTCAATGTCCATGGTCAAGTCAAGTGAGTTCGAGGCACTTGTTAGCCTAGTTCTTAATTGATTTGCTTTGTTCGTCATTTCCCTTTTGTTTAGTTGTTGTTTCCTTTTATTAGTTCGTGTGTTAGTTGTCGTTTTGAGTTGTATTTCAATTCCCTAAAATTGTACACCTAAGTGTCATTGAGTTGTAATGAGATTTAGCTAAGTACAAAGAGTCCTAGCATTAATAGGAGTGTGTGAATGTTTCGCATGAGGAGTCCTAGTACTAGTATAATTAGTTTGTTGGAGTTCTAGTACAAGTAGGAGTTGTTTGATGTTGTAACATGTGCGAGTCATGCTGGAGATAATGCCGTTGGAATGCTGAAGATTGTTGGAGGAAGTTAAGCTAGGCATTGCTTATTAATAGGAACCAATTCCTATTATTAAGTCGTGCCAACAACTACTTCAACCATGCTAGTTTAACGTGCCAACTGAAGACAAGGAAGTTGAAGTTTGGTACCTTAACGCCACTTACCTTGTCCTAAACTCATGTATAAATATTCATTGATCATTAAATGAAAAATCATTGAAGTTTTATGCCTAACAAAAAAACTGAGTGTTATCTCAAAACCCGAATTGTTCTTGTTTCTTGGATTTGGAAACTTAGATTAATTTGCCTATGCTTAATTAGTCCTAGCTAGACTAATTTGTGATCTTAGGAACTTTAATTAACTAAGGTGGTGTGACTGTATCCTTAGGAGGTTAAAGATAGCTAAACTATCCTTCAAATACTTAGTCGAACTTCATTGCTTCTCCTAGGTGTTTGTTTTGTTCGAATCTTATTCATGTATGCTTCGAGTTGTACTCCAAGTCTACAACATCTTGGTATCGTAGCTGGAGGTTGAAGAAACTCTCTTTAACCAATCTTAAACCATCCATAAACATATCCCAAACACAATCCCAAACCCCACCCAAAAACCGAAACCAAATCAGCTATAACCATGGAGTTTGGAGAGCAATCCGAACCCCCAGCCAATTGGAAAGCCAGATTGAAATTAATGGAGAATGAAAGGAAGGAAAATGAGGCTAGAATGAATCTCCTACAAGAACAAGTTAGGCAACTATCAATTCGGTTGCAAACACAAAGAGGAGAGAGAGAAGGAGATGACAATTCTAATCGAGAAAGTGATGAGACTTTCGTAGCCTTTAGAAGACCTCCACAACAACACCAACGCCATAATAATGATATTAAAGTTGATATCCCTGATTATGATGGCAAGTTGGATGCTGATGAGTTCATAGAGTGGATGAGAACGGTGGAAAGAGTATTTGATTACAAACAAATACCGGAAATCAAACGAGTGAAGTTAGTAGCTCTTAAGTTGAGGAAGTATGCCTCTACTTGGTGGGCTAGTGTGTCTGCCAAAAGGGAGAGGGCTGGAAAAGAGAAGGTGCGTACTTGGGAGAAGATGAAGAAGCTCCTTAAACAAAAATTCTTGCCAACTTACTATGTGCAAGAAAATTTTGCTAAGCTTCACAATATCCAACAAGGTTCGAGGAGTGTTGAAGAGTATGCGATAGAGTTTAAATCTTTCTTGATGAAGTGTGAATTACAAGAGGATGAACCTCAAATTCTTGTTAGATTTTTGGGAGGATTAAACTCCAAGATTGCTAATGTGGTGGAACTCCATCACTACTCAACCCTCGAAGAACTTGTCATCTTGGCTCATAAGGTGGACAAGCAACAAAAGACCAAGGGCAAATGGGAATCCTCACGATCCTTTGCCAAAACTACACCTTACACTAAGCCAAACACATTCACCGCTAAGCCTACTACCCCTACTGCCTCCAAACCAACCTTCAAGAAATCCGAAAATAATCCTATCCAAACTAAGGCACCTAGGAGATGTTTTAGGTGCCAAGGATTAGGACACTTTGCATCTGAGTGCCCTAATATAAAAGTAGTGACCCTAATGGAGTATGAAGCCTTAGAAGAAGAATTTGAGGAGGAGGAGTATGAAGAAGAAAGAGAGGAGGAGGAGAGAGTGCTCGGTCCTGATGAAGGAGAGTGCTTGGTTGTTAGAAGAGCCCTTAGTGGAATGGCTATCCAAGAGGACCAACTCCAAAGGGAATCCATTTTCCATACTCGATGCACTATTGGAGGGAAGGTATGTACTTTGATAATTGATGGTGGAAGTTGCACGAATGTAGCCTCTCAAACCCTCATAACCAAGCTTAACCTAAACACAACCCCTCATCCTAACCCTTATGTCATTCAATGGTTGAATCAAGGCAAAGGAATACATGTATCAAATCGTGTATTACTTAACTTTAGCATTGGCAAGACTTATGAAGAGGAGATTTGGTGTGATGTCATCCCCATGGACGCATGCCATGTGTACGTTACTTGGGAGACCTTGGATGTTTGATAGAAAGGTGATCCATGATGGATACAAGAATACTTATACCTTCATGAAAAATCACAAGAAAATTATTCTTGCTCCCCTCGTGCCTAAATCAAAAGAACCCCAACCTCTTCATTCCAAAAGGAAGATAGCCTTAACCACCTTGATGAAATCTGATTATCATAAGTATGCCCCAATTAAAGAACTCATCCTTAGTGGCATTGATGAACCTCCACCTCCACAAAATAACCAATATCCGTTACTCACCCCTTTTTGCTTGACAAATATGCTCATGCTTTTCCACAAGAAATACCACCTGGTTTGCCCCCTAAGCGTGACATACAACACAAGATAGACCTCATACCGGAGCTAGTCTACCCAACAAACCCTTTATCGAACTAATCCTAAAGAAACCGAAGAGATAAGGAGGCAAGTCAAGAGTCAAGTCCAAAGGGCCGATTAGGGAATCTTTGAGTCCATGTGATGTGCCTACTCTTTTAGTGCCTAAAAAGAATGGTGAATGGCGTATGTGTATTGATAGTAGAGCTATTAATAAGATCACCATCAAATATCGATTTCCAATCCCTAGGTTGAACGATCTACTCGATGATCTTCATGGTTCAAAAGTCTTTTCTAAGATTGATCTTAGGAGTGGCTATCACCAAATTAGAATCTATGAAGGGGATGAATGGAAAACTGAATTCAAGACAAAGGAAGGATTATATGAATGGTTATTCATGCCATTTGGTTTGTCTAATGCACCAAGCACATTCATGAGGCTCATGAACCAAACACTTCGATCATTCCTTGGGAGATTTGTTGTGGTTTACTTTGATGACATTCTTGTTTATAGCAAGAATGAGGAGGAACATGCTTCACATTTGGAGCAAGTGTTCGAAGTTTTGGAGAAAGAAATGCTCTATGTAAACTTGGAAAAATGTCACTTCTTTTCTAATCAAGTGATTTTTCTTAGATTCCTAGTCTCTAATGAAGGCATCAAGGTTGATGATAAGAAGGTGCAAGCAATAAGAGATTGGCCTACCCCCACCTCTATTCAACAAATCCGAAGCTTCCATGGCCTAGCTTCATTCTATAGGCGTTTTATGAGAGACTTTAGCACTCTCATGGCACCCCTAACTGAACTCACTAAAGTCAAACACTTTCAATGGAACCCCCAAGCTCAATTAGCTTTCGAAGAAGTGAAAAGGAGGTTAACCACAACCCCCATCTTAGCCTTGCCTAACTTTGATGAAGTGTTTAAAGTGGAGTGTGATGCATCTGGTGTGGGAATAGGTGCGGTCTTGTCTCAAAATGGTCGTCCATTGGCTTATTTCAGTGAGAAGCCCAATGAAGCAAAGCGTAAATACTCAACCTATGACAAAGAGTTTTATGCTCTGGTTCGTTCATTGGACCATTGTCGCCATAATCTCATTGCTAAGGAATTCATCCTACATTCTGACCATGAGGCTTTGAAGTACTTGCAAAGTCAACAAAAATTGCAAGCAAGGCATGCCAAATGGGTCGAATTCCTACAAGTATTTCACTTTGTCATTAAACATAAATCCGGGAAAATGAACAAAGGGACAGATGCTTTGTCAAGGAAGTATGTGTTATTGAATTCTTTGAGGAGTCAAGTCATTGGACTTGAAATATTGAAGGAGAATTACAAAGACGATCCGGATTTCGGTGAGATGTTCATGAAGTGTCAACATCATGCAGAAGGAGAATACCATCTCTTCGATGGTTTTCTATTCAAGAGCAATCAACTATGTGTCCCTAGTCATAGTGTGCGTGAATCTCTCATCAAGGAGTTCCACGAAGGAGGCTTAGCTGGTCACTTTGGTATTGAGAAGACAACAACCATGGTGAGTGACTACTTTTATTGGCCGAGGCTAAGGAGAGACGTGGAGTATTTGATCAAACGTTGCAATGTGTGTCAAAAGGCCAAAGGTCATTCTTTGCCTCAAGGCCTTCACATGCCTTTGCCTACACCTCAAGCTCCATGGGAGGATGTGAGTCTTGATTTCATCACTGGTTTGCCACGCTCACAACACCATAAAGATGCAATAATGGTTGTTGTTGATCGTTTTTCGAAAATGGCTCACTTCATTGCAAGCAACACCACTCACGATCTTTGTCCAAAACCGCTTTGTTGTACTTCAAAGAAGTGGTTAAGTTACATGGTGTTCCAAGGTCCATGGTTAGTGATCGAGACTCCAAATTCTTGAGTCACTTTTGGCTCACCATGTGGAAGAAAATGGGCACAAAACTGAAGTTTAGCACTTCACGTCATCCACAAACCGACGACCAAACTGAGGTTGTTAATAGAACTTTAGGCACTTTGCTTAGAGTTCTAGCCATAAAGGGTCCAAGGCAATGGGAGGAGATGCTTCCTCATGCTGAATTTGCCTATAACCGTGTTCCTCACAAGGTAACTGGTCTTAGTCCCTTCGAGATTGTCTATGGAATCAATCCTTGCACTCCTCTTGATCTTTCCCCACTTCCAATCCAAAACAAGTTTAGTATGGAAGCTGAAGAGAGAGCAAGAGAAATCAAGAAATTGCATGAACTTGTTCGAGCCAGAATCATGAAAGCCAATGAGAAACTTAAGCTACGCTTGGACAAGAAGAAGAAGGATGTTCAATTTGCACCGGGAGATTTAGTATGGATACACTTAAGGAAGGAACGTTTCCCTTCCAAGAGGTGTTCTAAATTGAGTCATAGGTCAGATGGACCATCCAAGGTGCTTGAAAAAATCAATCCTAATGCATATAAGGTCGAGCTTCCGGGAGATTATGGAGTTTCCGCAACTTTCAATGTCTCGGATCTTAGTCCATTTCATGAGGATCTTGGTGAGATTCCAAGTGTAACGCCCCGACTTCTAATCAATGTTATTAAGTTAATTAATCAATTATTAGCAGCGGAACCTAGATAGTCGGCGCGTTACTGCCGTACTTTCCATTAGGAAAATACAAGGCAACATAATTTCATAAACTTAAACATATTATAAACATGAAAATATAACAATTATTTAGTCATTAATAAAACTTAGTTACTAATAGAGTCTGACATTAACTTAAATTAAAACCATAAAAGTCAACATAAGTCTAGATACTATATTACTCCTCACTGCTACGCCATCCCGTTATCGTCACCAGTACCTAAAACATAAAACAAAACGTCGTGAGCTGAGGCTCAGTAACATACTACTCTAACAACGTAAATTCATTTCACATCATTTTATTTATAAAGAGGGAGAAGAGAATAAGTAAAACCATTTCATAAACATATCATAATAGGTTACATTATCTTCTTTATCATGTTCATCATCATATATCTTTTACTTTGGTAACTTGGCTCGTACAACAGAAGGGACGTCTCCCCAGAACATAGTAACATCGTAAACGGAAGGCAGCCACCCAAGGACAAAAGCCCTCACTAAACGGAAGGTGGCGTTAATGCCCAAAAATGCGCGGTGCCACCCGAGGACAATAGCCCTCACTAAACGGAAGGTGGTTAACTGGCCGGAAGGTACGTGCACGACCCAGGATAACGGAATACTTGCCAAGAACCGTCTTTCACTTGAATTTATCATGTTTCATTTCTTTTAAGCATATCATAGTCATCATGAAATAATTATATTATTTCATTTCATCCATAACATCATCATCATCATCATCATCATTTCATAGCATCGTATCATCATAACCATCATAAAACATTTCATTTCCCGCAATCCATATATAAAACATAATATTAATCATGATCATAAAACATACTTGAAGCGGAATGCGGGTGTTAGCGATGAGACGTTACCCGAATTCCCGCTAATAACTTTGATAGCCGGGGAGGCTTGTAATATCCCTTCCTTTAATCTAACCAAGAATTTAAATAACGAAAGTATAAATATTCATTTACTTTAGTACTTAAGTAGACTTTAGTTATTATTTATTAGTTATTAATTATAGATCGAAAATAAGAAGTCTTATTAGTAACAATTAAGGAAATGTTAGTAAGTTAGTGTGTTAGTACAAAGTCATAGAATGTCCAAGTCCTTGTCCTTGTCCATAATGTCATTGTCCTCGGAAGTAGTCATAATGTCCATAAGTCAATCTCTACTAAAAGGAATATCATAAATCAATATATTTTAATCATATGTTATTATCAATTTCATAAATTGCATTTAGAGTTATCACTTATGAATTGTGACTTGGTGAGTTTAATTTAATAAAAGTGAAATAGCAACAACTTTATTATTACTAACCATTTTATAATTGCAAATCATTATTACTATAATGGAGTATAAGTCTCATTAAAGATCGTTATTATCTTAATCGTTAATAACTTCTTAAGGGGACTCTTAAACAACTAATTAGGTGAAATAACTCTTTTAGTTATACTTTTAGAATTATCGAAATCTTAAAGTTATATTTATACATAACCTAAAACCATTCGAAAATATATTATTATTCGAGTTCATAGTTGATCACTAAATAATCGTTTATTATTAAACTAATTAAGTTTAAAGCTATAGTAGAACTATTAATATTATTATAACATTATTTAATCTCATAAAACTCGTAAGTCAAGTTATCTTGTTATTATAAGTAAATTTAAGTATTAGTGGAGGTAATAATAAGTTAAACTCATATTATAGATAACAAGCTTCTTGGATTTTAATTAGTTTTAAACAACTCAACTAGTTTAGTAATCATGAAATATAACCCAACAATAGTTTTTAGGAGTCAAGTTAAGTGGTTTAATTAAACTAACCAAATCAGTCCATAGAATAAGTTCAAACCTCTTTTTAGCCCTACATATAAAATTCAGATTATATATACTTAAGTTTAGTTCAACTTGGGTTCTCCTAGGCCCAAAACTATCCTAAATAGAAATGGAACTAAAGCTGGGCTTGGGTTAAAACATAAAAAATCGGAATTTCTATTAAATAAGATCGGAGGAATGTCGTTACCTCTCGCTTCTTAGAAGCGAGGGACGACCGCACGACTCGGGCGAGAGGGGAGGACGGAGCTCCCGTGGCCGGACAACAACGACGGCGGCAAGGGTCGCATGTGTGGGTGGCGGGGACACAGCGGCCCGGGCGCAGAGCGGCGAGACGAGAGGAGGGAGAAGAGGAGGCTGCGAGGAGGGTGCGGGTGGCGTGGCGGAGCTCCGGCGAGGTCGAGCGGAGGAAAGGGGGGGTGTGACCGAGAATGTGAATGATGATTGAGGTGGTTGAATGTGATGGTTCGTAGGTGGTGGTGAGGTGAGATGGAAACATGAAAGTTGTTGGTGATGGTGTTCTTGGTGAGAGATTTTCATGGCTATTTATAGGAACCAAAAGTGGTTGAAAGCTTCACCATTGTTCATGAATCATGAGAAATCTGTTTAGTCAAGGTATACATTAATGGAAGAGATATGGTGATCTTCACATCAGATTTTTTTGTTGGCTCGAGGAGTTGTCTTTGATGACTTTGTGCTTGAAATGGGTGGCTACTGACATGAACTTTGAAAAAATTGTAGAGTTGTAGAACTTGTAGTGTTTTCTTCAACTAATTCATGGATGAAGAGTTACTCACTCTTGCTTAGAGGAAACACGGAGAGAGAAAGAAAATAAGCTAGAGTTATAGAACATAGGGGTATTCTTTGTAAATCTTGATATTACTTATTTTCTCTTTTGCTTAAATTTTTAGTTGTTGTCCCTATTGTCTGTAGTCAAGGTTTAATAATTAATACAAGAACTTGATATAAGTTATAACAGCTTCTATTATCTCTAACTCTTGTTTTGTTAGTTTAGGAAAATATAAATTCTATTATACTAAATCTGAAAATTTAAAAAGATTAGTAATACTTAAATACGGGATATTACATCCCCTTAGAAAAAGTTTCGTCCTCGAAACTTAGTAAGTCAAAATAAGGTCATGTAGTTCTTATCTAAAATTACTACTTTATGTTTGAACATAAAACATATTCATATTTCAGATAACATATATATGAAGATCAGACATGATAAACATACATAATGATCTAAGCAAATAGATGGGGGTATTTCACTTTCATTTGATCTTCAACTTCCCAAGTTGCTTCACTCGACGAATGGTTAGCCCATAAAACTTTTACCATGGAAATTACTTTGTTTTCGATTTGCTTTTCCCTACGATCAAGGATTTCAATCGGTTTTTCTTCGTAGGTCAAGTCATTCCTCAATTGTAAAGGTTCATGCCTAATCACGTGGCTTGGATCAGGTATGTACTTCCGTAACATCGATAAATGGAAGACATTATGCACCTTATCTAAGTCTGTCGGTAGCGCCAATCGGTAAGCCACTTCATTCACTCGCTCGAGAATTTCATATGGGCCGATATATCGTGGACTTAACTTACCAGATTGACCAAATCTCATGACACCTTTAGTAGGTGAAACTTTCAAAAGACATGATCACCCACCATGAACTCTAGTGGTCTCCTTCGTCGATCCGCATAACTCTTCCGTCGACTACGAGCGGTCTTGATCCCTGGTCCGGATTAATCTTACTTTCTCTGTCGTTTCTTGTATCAAGTCGGGTCCGATCATTCGAGCTTCGTCAATATCACTCCAACAAAGGGGTGTTCTACATCTTCTTCCATAGAGTGCTTCATATGGTGCCATCTTAATGCTAGCTTGATAAATTTGTTGTTGTAAGAAAATTCTACCAGTGGCAAGTATCTCTCCCAACTTCCTTGAAAGTCTAATATGCATGCTCTTACCATATCTTCAAGAGTCTGGATTGTCCGTTGGATCGACCATCGATTCTTTGGGTGAAAAGTGCATCTGAAATCGAGTCTAGTGCCAAGAGCTTTCTGTAATTCTTTCCAAAACTTTACCTGGAATCTTGAGTCACGATCAGATACAATTGAACTCGGAACTCCATGTAGTCTGACAATTGTGTTCACATACAACTCAGCTAGCTTGTCCAAACTCCAATTATTTCTTATAGCCAAGAAATGTGCGGATTTTGTCAATCTATCCACAATCACCCAGATAGAGTTCATGCCTTGAGTTGATGGTGGTAGTCCCATTATGAAATCCATAGAGATCGAATCCCATTTCCAAGTAGGGACATCCAAAGGTTGTAGGAGCCTGCTAGGTCTCCCGGTGCTCTATCTTGATCTTTTGACATGTCAAACATCTTGCCACAAATTCAGCGACTTCTTGCTTCATGTTGCTCCACCAGAATGTTTGTATTAAATCCTTGTATAGCTTGTTTCCACCAGGGTGAACAGAGAAAGGACTGTTGTGAGCTTCTTCAAGAATCTTCCTTTTCAATGCTTCATTATCCGGAACACATAACCTTCCTTGAAATCTCAATGAGCCATCGTCCCCGGATCACAAATCCAGGTGACTTTCCCTTCTTCACATCATTCTTTATCTTCTCCAAGTCTGAGTCATCAATTTGTGCCTCTTTTATTTCTTCCAACAAAGTTGGCCTTAACTCCAATGCATTCAAGCATGCACCTCCTTTTCGCTCGACGATCTCCACTTCCAATCTCCATAGATCGTCTATGATGGCCTTGGGTAGGGCTAGGGTTATGTTTAGGTAGGTTTTCCGACTTAAGGCATCGGCCACAACATTAGCCTTTCCAGGATGGTATTGGATGTCGAGTTCATAATCTTTCAAGAGTTCTAGCCATCTGCGTTGTCTCAGGTTCAACTCTTTCTGAGTGAAAATGTATTTCAGGCTTTTATGGTCGGTGAAAATTTTGCACGGAACACCATAGAGATAGTGTCGCCATATTTTGAGAGCAAACAAAACAGCGGCTAGTTCGAGGTCATGAGTTGGGTAATTTTGTTCATGAGGTTTAAGTTGTCGAGAGGCATAGGCTATGACTTTCTCGTTTTGCATTAAGACACATCCCAGTCCCTGCTTGGAGGCATCACTGTACACTACAAAGCCATCGATTTCAGAAGGCAGAGTAAGAACGGGGGCAGAGGTGAGACGTTTCTTCAACTCTTGAAAAGCGGTTTCACATTCACTACTCCATTCAAACTTGACAGATTTCTTCACCAATCGAGTTATGGGTTGAGCTATCCTAGAGAAATCTTGAACAAATCTTCGATAGTAACCCGCCTAAGCCCATAAAACTCCGAACTTCAGGAACATTAGTGGGTCTAGGCCATTCCATGATAGCTTTTATCTTTTGTGGATCAACAGAGACTCCGTTCTCAGAAATCATGTGCCCTAAGAAGGCAACTTCCTTCAACCATAACTCACATTTCTTCAACTTTGCATACAACTTATTCTCCCTTAATTTCTCCAATACCTTTCTCAAGTGTTCTTCATGTTCACTCGAGCTTCTTGAAAACACCAAGATATCGTCGATGAATACCACAACGAACTTGTCGAGGTATGGCTTGAATACTCGGTTCATTAGGTCCATGAAAACAAAGGGTGCATTTGTTAACCCAAATGGCATTACAAGTAAATTCATAATGACCATATCGGGTCCTGAGCGTTTTTGAAATATCTTCGGCTTTATGCGGAGTTGATGATATCCGGATCTCAAATCTATTTTGGAGAAGATGGTTGCTCCTCGAAGGCGATCAAAGAGATCATCGATACGGGGTAGCGGGTATCGATTCTTGATGGTGATCTTGTTCAACTCGCGATAATCGATGCACAATCTCATACTCCCATCTTTCTTCTTCACGAATAGGACGGGTGCACCCCAAGGTGAAACACTAGACCGAACATAACCTTTCTCGAGCAATTCATCCAGTTGCTTCTTCAACTCTTGTAATTCTGCCGGTGCCATTCGATAAGGCGCTTTAGAAATTGGAGCGGATCCTGGAATCAAATCGATGCTAAAGTCTATCTCTTTTTGCGGCGGCATACCAGGTATCTCTTCCGGGAATACATCAGGATACTTACAAACTACAGGTATATCTAACAAAGAGGGTTCAGGTTTGGTTAGGTCTACCACATTACAGAGGTATCCATGATGACCCTTTGAAAGCAACTTAAAGGCTTTCAAGGATGAGATGATTTCAGGTTTGGGTTGGACTTTTCTTCTTCGATAAGAAACCTTACACCCATCTGGTTTTCTGAGGGTTATTTCATGGTTAAGGCAATTTATGTCGGCTTTGTACTTTGACAACCAATTCATTCCCAATATCACATCAAAGTCGGTTAATTCAAATTGCACGAGGTCCACTTGAAATTCACATCCTCCTATAAGGATAGGACAGTTTCTATACATGACATCACATAAGATGGATTCACCATTAGGGATGGTGACAGACATGGCAGAGAATTCAGAGCATGGTTTTGCATTCAAGCTTCTAGAAAATGCAATAGATATAAACGAATGGGAAGCTCCAGAATCGAAAAGAACATAAGCAGGTACAGAGTTGACAGGAAAAGTACCAGTAATGACGGTTTCATCTGCTTCCGCTTCTTCACGTTGCATCATAAACACTCTTCCAGCCTGCGGGGGTCCACGTGGAAGGTTCTTGTTTGCATTGCCTGCATTTCCACCATAACCAGAGTTCTGACCATTCCTTTGACCACGGTTAACGACATTTCCACTTCGCCAATCTGGAATTGGACAATTTCTAATCAGATGACCTGGTTTACCACATCGATAACACTGATCACTTCCCCTACGACATTCATTCGCCATGTGGCCTTGTCTTCCGCAATTGTTGCATCGAGGAATTTGCTTCTGATTATTTCCCGAATATCCCGTGTTTGGCTTTTTGTTGAAGTTGTTGTTGGAGTGGCCATCATGAGATTTAGCTTTTCTTTTTCCACCCTCATACACTTCCTTTCGCAGCTTCACTTTCCTTTCAATATTGATAGCCCGGTCATATAGCTCTTGATAAGACTTACTCATATTTGCAGCAAGCCTTTCTTGAAGATCCATATTCAAACCTCCTTCAAATCGATTCATCCTTTGGCGATCCATGGATACCAGATCAGGAGCAAATCGAGCTAACTCATTGAATTTCACAGCATATTCCAGAACTGACATACCCCTTTGCCTCAGATGGATAAACTCAGATTCCATCTGGAGCTGCAGAGACTGAGGGTAAAACTTGTTTCTCATAGCCTCCTTTAGGCCTTCCTATCCAAATCCGGGTTGATTCTGCATCTCTCTAGCAGTCTTCCACCACAAATCAGCTTGCCCTATTAAGTAGAACACATCGAAGTTAACTTTCCACTTGTCTGGGCACTGGGTGGCATCAAAGAGTTTCTCCATGCCATTCAACCATTCCTCGAACTCGGTGGGGTCGGGTTTTCCATCATAAGTTGGTGACTTGTGAGCATAAAACCTTTTGAACATATTGGAGCATTCTTCCTGCTCTGTCTTAGTCCTTGGTCGGTTTCCTTGCAAGAATTCCATCATCAGCTTCATCATATCCACCTGATTTCCATTAGCATTTTCAGGCGTTTCTTCGAAAAACAGGTCACTTCGCAAAGAATCTAGCCTTGCCCTCATTTCTTCAAGTGTGACTTCGGACCCATGAGTTCCATTTCCTCCGTTGGTAGGTCCACTTTCACTTGTTGCCATGTTCTAAAACGAGCACATATTGCATGTGCATAACATGTTAAACGAGGCATAACTATCATAGTAAAAATCATATAAAAACATTCCCATCCCCGATCCTAACACTCACACTCATTTTCATTTTTAACCACTTATTAACTACACATTTATTATTCATTATATTATTATATTATAAATCTTGTAACTTATGGTGATGACTCTCATTTTACGTGATTACTTTGACATGTTATTTACTAATTTAAGTAAAACCTTTAAGATTTTACTTGTGGCACCGAGAACCGTTGCTCTGATACCATTCTTTAACGCCCCGACTTCTAATCAATGTTATTAAGTTAATTAATCAATTATTAGCAGCGGAACCTAGATAGTCGGCGCGTTACTGCCGTACTTTCCATTAGGAAAATACAAGGCAACATAATTTCATAAACTTAAACATATTATAAACATGAAAATATAACAATTATTTAGTCATTAATAAAACTTAGTTACTAATAGAGTCTGCCATTAACTTAAATTAAAACCATAAAAGTCAACATAAGTCTAGATACTATATTACTCCTCACTGCTACACCATCCCGTTATCGTCACCAGTACCTAAAACATAAAACAAAACGTCGTGAGCTGAGGCTCAGTAACATACTACTCTAACAACGTAAATTCATTTCACATCATTTTATTTATAAAGAGGGAGAAGAGAATAAGTAAAACCATTTCATAAACATATCATAATAGGTTACATTATCTTCTTTATCATGTTCATCATCATATATCTTTTACTTTGGTAACTTGGCTCGTACAACAGAAGGGACGTCTCCCCAGAACATAGTAACATTGTAAACGGAAGGCAGCCACCCGAGGACAAAAGCCCTCACTAAACGGAAGGTGGCGTTAATGCCCAAAAATGCGTGGTGCCACCCGAGGACAATAGCCCTCACTAAACGGAAGGTGGTTAACCGGCCGGAAGGTACGTGCACGACCCAGGATAACGGAATACTTGCCAAGAACCGTCTTTCACTTGAATTTATCATGTTTCATTTCTTTTAAGCATATCATAGTCATCATGAAATAATTATATTATTTCATTTCATCCATAACATCATCATCATCATCATCATCATTTCATAGCATCGTATCATCATAACCATCATAAAACATTTCATTTCCCGCAATCCATATATAAAACATAATATTAATCATGATCATAAAACATACTTCGAAGCGGAATGCGGGTGTTAGCAGTAGACGTTACCTGAATTCCTGCTTAATAACTTTGATAGCCGGGGGAGGCTTGTAATATCCCTTCCTTTAATCTAACCAAGAATTTAAATAACGAAAGTATAAATATTCATTTACTTTAGTACTTAAGTAGACTTTAGTTATTATTTATTAGTTATTAATTATAGATCGAAAATAAGAAGTCTTATTAGTAACAATTAAGGAAATGTTAGTAAGTTAGTGTGTTAGTACAAAGTCATAGAATGTCCAAGTCCTTGTCCTTGTCCATAATGTCATTGTCCTCGGAAGTAGTCATAATGTCCATAAGTCAATCTCTACTAAAAGGAATATCATAAATCAATATATTTTAATCATATGTTATTATCAATTTCATAAATTGCATTTAGAGTTATCACTTATGAATTGTGACTTGGTGAGTTTAATTTAATAAAAGTGAAATAGCAACAACTTTATTATTACTAACCATTTTATAATTGCAAATCATTATTACTATAATGGAGTATAAGTCTCATTAAAGATCGTTATTATCTTAATCGTTAATAACTTCTTAAGGGGACTCTTAAACAACTAATTAGGTGAAATAACTCTTTTAGTTATACTTTTAGAATTATCGAAATCTTAAAGTTATATTTATACATAACCTAAAACCATTCGAAAATATATTATTATTCGAGTTCATAGTTGATCACTAAATAATCGTTTATTATTAAACTAATTAAGTTTAAAGCTATAGTAGAACTATTAATATTATTATAACATTATTTAATCTCATAAAACTCGTAAGTCAAGTTATCTTGTTATTATAAGTAAATTTAAGTATTAGTGGAGGTAATAATAAGTTAAACTCATATTATAGATAACAAGCTTCTTGGATTTTAATTAGTTTTAAACAACTCAACTAGTTTAGTAATCATGAAATATAACCCAATAATAGTTTTTAGGAGTCAAGTTAAGTGGTTTAATTAAACTAACCAAATCAGTCCATAGAATAAGTTCAAACCTCTTTTTAGCCCTACATATAAAATTCAGATTATATATACTTAAGTTTAGTTCAACTTGGGTTCTCCTAGGCCCAAAACTATCCTAAATAGAAATGGAACTAAACTGGGCTTGGGTTAAAACATAAAAATCAGAATTTCTATTAAATAAGATCGGAGGAATGTCGTTACCCTCGCTTCTTAGAGCAGTGGACGACTCGCACGACTTAGGCGAGAGGGAGGACGGAGCTCCGGTGGCCGGACAACAACGACGGCGGCGAGGCCAGCAGGTGGGTGGCGGGGACAGCAGCCCGGGCGCGGCAGCGAGCAGGCGAGAGGAGGAGGAGAAGAGGAGCTGCGAGGAGGGTGCGGGTGGCGTGGCGGAGCTCCGGCGAGGGTCGAGCGGAGCGAGGGCGGGGTGTGACCGAGAATGTGAATGATGATTGAGGTGGTTGAATGTGATGGTTCGTAGGTGGTGGTGAGGTGAGATGGAAACATGAAAGTTGTTGGTGATGGTGTTCTTGGTGAGAGATTTTCATGGCTATTTATAGGAACCAAAAGTGGTTGAAAGCTTCACCATTGTTCATGAATCATGAGAAATCTGTTTAGTCAAGGTATACATTAATGGAAGAGATATGGTGATCTTCACATCAGATTTTTTTGTTGGCTCGAGGAATTGTCTTTGATGACTTTGTGCTTGAAATGGGTGGCTACTGACATGAGCTTTGAAAAAATTGTAGAGTTGTAGAACTTGTAGTGTTTTCTTCAACTAATTCATGGATGAAGAGTTACTCACTCTTGCTTAGAGGAAACACGGAGAGAGAAAGAAAATAAGCTAGAGTTATAGAACATAGGGGTATTCTTTGTAAATCTTGATATTACTTATTTTCTCTTTTGCTTAAATTTTTAGTTGTTGTCCCTATTGTCTGTAGTCAAGGTTTAATAATTAATACAAGAACTTGATATAAGTTATTACAGCTTTTATTATCTCTAACTCTTGTTTTGTTAGTTTAGGAAAATATAAATTCTATTATACTAAATCTGAAAATTTAAAAAGATTAGTAATACTTAAATACGGGATATTACACCAAGTTTGAGGGCAAACTCTTCTCAACAAGGGGAGGATGATGGAGATGCAGCACCATCATTGAACATCAACAAAGCTCAATCCCTTATTGCCATGGTAGGTGAAACTATGTTGGAGTTCAAGTCAATGTCCATGGTTAAGTCAAGTGAGTTCGAGGCACTTGTTAGCCTAGTTCTTAACTGATTTGCTTTGTTCGTCATTTCCCTTTTGTTTAGTTGTTGTTTCCTTTTACTAGTTCGTGTGTTAGTTGTCGTTTTGAGTTGTATTTCAATTCCCAAAAATTATACTCCTAAGTGTCATTGAGTTGTAATGAGATTTAGCTAAGTACAAAGAGTCCTAGCATTGATAGGAGTGTGCGAATGTTGCGCATGAGGAGTCCTAGTACTAGTATAATTAGTTTGTTGGAGTTCTAGTACTAGTAGGAGTTGTTTGATGTTGCAACATGTGAGAGTCATGCTGGAGATAATGCCGTTGGAATGCTGAAGATTATTGGAGGAAGTTAAGCTAGGCGTTGCTCAATAATAGGAACCACTTCCTATTATTAAGTCGTGCCAACAACTACTTCAACCATGCTAGTTGAACGTGCCAACTGAAGACAAGGAAGGGGGAAATCAGTTCCACAATCCAAGGGAAGCATGCTGCTCATGCTTTGGTACCTCAACGCCACTTACCTTGTCCTAAGGCCATGTTCTTCATGATCTACCATGTTCGACAATTAGTGGAAGTAGTGTTTAGTTTTATTTCAGTATTTTAATTTCTTAAAAAATCCGAATATAGGTCATAAACTCATGTATAAATATTCATTGATCATTAAATGAAAAATCATTGAAGTTTTATGCCTAACAAAAAAACCGAGTGTTATCTCAAAACCCGACTTGTTCTTGTTTCTTGGATTTGGAAACTTAGAGTAATTTGCCTATGCTTAATTAGTCCTAGCTAGCCTAATTTGTGATCTTAGGAACTTTAACTAACTAAGGTAGTGTGACTGTATCCTTAGGAGGTTAAAGATAGCTAAACTATCCTTCAAATACTTAGTCGAAGTTCATTGCTTCTCCTAGGTGTTTGTTTTGTTCGAATCTTATTCTTGTATGCTTCGAGTTGTACTCCAAGTCTACAACACACACTAGATGCAAGGTAGGTGAGAAGACTTGCAATGTGATTATTGATGGTGGTGCACAAGTGGATATTGTTTCATCCGAAGCCGTGAGTAAATTGAAGCTACCAACTAGAGACCATGAAGAGCCTCGTAAGCTTAATTGGTTGGATGATGGTACTAGTGTGAGGGTGAAGAAACAAGCATTGGTGACTTACTCCATTAGAGGGTTTGAAGATGAGAGATGGTGTGACATTCTTCCTATGGATGCGTGTCATTTGTTACTTGGAAGGCCATGGCAATTCGACCATGATTCGGAGCATAGAGGCAAAACCAATGTATATCATGTAACTACCAAAGATGGTAGAAGAATAAAGTTGCTTCCCCTACCCCCCCAAAGTTGCTGAAAAAGAAAATGAGAAAAGCAACTATCTTGTAATTTGTAATGAAAATGAGAAGATAGTGGAAAAGAATGGGGGAGGGACTACTTTGATTGTGAGTGCCAAAGAGCATCATGGTACTACTTGTAATGACTCATCTCCTTTGAATGAGTTGTTAGAAGAGTACAAAGAAGGGATTTCCAATGACATACCCAAAGTTCTCTCTCCTATAAGAGACATTGAGCATGGCGTTGACTTTTCTTGATTTGCCCAACAAGGCAGCCCATAGATGTACCTCGGATTTGAATAACAAGCTTGACAACAAAGTGCATGAATTGGGTGGTACCTTAGTCTTTTCAAAAAAAGACTTAAGGAAAGATTACCATCAAAAAAGATCTCAAGAGGGGGCTTGTTGAAAATGGATTCCAAAGCAAAACAAAGTGTGTATGAGTGGTTAATAGTGCTTTTGGCCTTCTTTTATAAGAGGTTCCATAAGTACTTCACTATTTTCATGAGTCCATTCACCAAATTGTTGAAGATGGGAGATATCGAATGGGGTGATGCAACAAGACCTTTTGAGAATGTCAAGTTCCGCTTTTGCCATATTCCTATGCTTGATACTTTGATGAGTGTGAGTCCTCCATTTTATTTGAGCTGTTTATCTCTTTGCTTGGATGATCCTAGTTTGAGGGTAAAATTTTTCAAAGAAGGGGGGAATGAACCAAATATGAGGTCCAACATGATTATGCATTACTTGGATGATGGTTTGAAGGCTTGACTATGCAGCAACAACTACAAGGATACAAGTTGGAAGTGATTATTGAAGGCCCATGTTCTGTTTGGGTTTCTATTTGCTTTTGTTATTATTTTATGCTTGTAATAAACCATGAGAGTACTCTTAAAGTAAAGCTCATGATGAGGACGTGTGATTAGGCTTGTGTTAGGCATGTAATTAGGAGTTATTTAGGCTCCTTAGTTGCTGATTGTAACCCTTGTAACAACCCCTTAAATGAGGCTTTAGATGAGGCTTGATTTAAGGGAGTTTGTAACTCCTTTGTGGCTGTTCAATCATGGACGGTTTTCAAGGGTTTTTAGGCTTTATTTTGCTGCTCCTATATGTTATATAAGGAGTGCTTATGATAGGAGAAGTTCAGCTTTGTGATTTTGATAGAAAAACCTTTGTGTTTATAGTTTTTACTTTGAGTTTGTCTCAAGTATTGGCTAATCCTTATTACTTTGAGCGAGTCTTGAGTGATAAGCCTAGGGGAGATTGAGTGAGTCTTATCTCTGGCCTAGAACCCCAAAACATTGAGTGTGTTCTTGTGTTTTGGTACTATCCCTTGTTTCGAGTGATTTCTTGTCAAAGTGAGTGTTCTATTGTCCCTAAGTTTAGAATCATCATCCAATCCTTTGGAAGGTGTTTTTAGACTTACATCAGCTAGTGAAGTGAAACCTCAAAAGTAACTCTTACCCAGTATGGAGAACAACTTGATAAGCCTAGGGAAGTGATTGCATGCAAGATTCAGAGCAAGAATCCAAGAGAAACAAGCTGCCAACATCAGCCCTGTAACTCGCCAGCAATGGCGTGAGGAAGGAGGAGAGTAAGTGATGTGTTTTTGTTGTGTTTTTGGTGAAATAAATCTGATGAAAATGAATGAGGGTCTTATTCACATATATATGGGGAATGGTTAATGGCAACATCGTGATTTTTGGTTTAGTATTAGGGGTAAAATCGTCATTTCCCTTGCTTATGAACAAACCAGAATTTTCATGGCTTTTAACTTGGATTCACTCCACAATTACTTCCTAATCCTTAATTATTTTTAACTCAATTCCTCAAGCTATATTGTATACCTTAATGGAAGTATCTTGACTTAATTAGTCCTTAAGCTCACTTCCCCAAATCACAAAAAAATGATATCAATAACTACTACAAATCCCATAACTCCGAAACGATACTCAATGATCCTAATGTAACTCATGAATTACTCAATTATCACATAGCTCATGTTATTAGTTACTAATAACACATAATATCCACATTGGCAACAAAATTCACATAACAGCCATCTCAATTCTTAAATTCTAAAACATAACAATTACAACTTAATTAATACGGTTTTTTCACCCAGTACCCCCGAGTTTTCAAAAAATACACCAGGTACCCCCCATGTTTTCAAAATTCACCAGGTACCCCTCAGTTTTATGTAAATACACTGAAATGCCCTTAATGACTAACGGCGTTAACCGCCGTTAGTCATTAACCCTAATTTTTTGTTTTAACCCTAATTAACCCCCTAATGCTAACCCTAATCCTAATCCCTAAACCTAACCCTAACCCTAAACCCTAAACCTAACCCTAACCCCCCCTCCCCCACCCTCCCACCACCCCCGCACTCCTCACCCACCCTCCCACCACCTAGAAGCCCCCCACCCCCGCCACCCCGCCCCCCCCCTCCCCACACCCGCGCTCCCCGCCCCCTCCCCCCACACCCGCGCCGCGCCCCCTCCCCCCACCCCCGTCCATTTCCGCACTACCCCCCTCCACTCCATTGATTTTCGTGGAATTTGAACGACCCGGTCGCGAGTCCCCACCCCTCCCTCCCCTTCCACCATCGCCGTGAAGACTTCGCCGGCGCTTTCGAACACCGCAATCACTGCCCCGTTGATTTTCCCTTTGCTCGCAATCACTGCCCCACAATACTCCTGTAACAGCCTAAATTTTTAAGCAGGTTCAATTATTTTGTTAGTTATATTAAGTCTTCATCAGGCTTTGGTCCTTTAAGTAGTTAGAATTCTCTCCAACATCATACTAGGACAAAAGTGGATAAGAACCATCATTCTTAATTGTTAACAAAGCAAGTGGATAAGCTCTAACATTCTTAGTGGTTAAGAAAGTAAGTGGATAAGCTCTAACATTCTTAGTGGTTAAGAAAGCAAGTGGATAAGCTCTAACATTCTTAGTGGTTAAGAAAGCTTGTGGATAAGCACTATCATTCTTAATGGTTAAGAAAGGTCAATGAGGATAAGCACTATCATTCTTAGAGGTGAAGAAAGCCTTGAGAACCAATAGATAAGTTAGAAAGCCTTTGAGAGCCTTATTCTTTAAGATTATGAAAATCGCATAGAGACATTTTATCGGGTAACAATGAACTTCTAGTTAAAGAGCCTTTTTGGGTTGAATCCGAGCTCAAAACCTAATCAAACTTGATATATGTTATGTTTGGGATGTATTAAGGTTAAAATGGTCATTTGTTCCCAAAATATACTTGGCTTAATATGGTAAGTTCCTTACATAGTAAAATCTGGCCAGCTAAAATATCAGTTCGTACCTATCCTCAAAGAAAGCTTCTTAGCAGCTGCTTGAGTGTCGATCTCTTAAAGATCTTTGCATGCATGAAAGCCAACACATTAAGCTAACATTTTTAACAAGAATCACCTAGAAACTCCAAGAAACCGACCTTACCCAGAAGAGGTTTCCCTCCCCTTAGGGTACCGCCAGAACAGACCCTGTGAAAGGGTATCATGGTTTTTCGTCCTTTTCTCCTAATTCTTGTTCTTCAACACCTACTTATCTTTACATACAACTCTTCTAGACATAATTCCTTAGTGTTTTAAGCTTTTAGTAGAGTTTTCAAGCTTTGGGAAATTGTAGAAAACTTCATAGGAACATAAAACTGATTGCTGTAAGTACATCTTTGCACCTCTCTTGCACTTAACTTAGTTATTTATGTTCTAAAACTTGTGTAAGATAATTCCTATAACTTTACATATTCAGGGGAAGGTGTAGAAAGAGTAAACCACTTGAGATAAGAAGTTTTAAGTGCACTAAGCAACCTAAGTGAAGGTACACACTTAGTTTGGATTGTAACCTAGAGATTTTCTTACCTATGGTTAAATGATTGTTTCTTTCTATTTTGAAGCATGATTATGAAATGAAATCTCTTATGATATGCATAATAGTATGTATGCTTTGAGTATATGACATGGATTTGGCATGCTGTGGTTCACTTAAGATGTTTTACTTATCCTAAGCTAGGCTTAAACACTAAATTGCCATGTTTATACTTCTAAATGGAATTTGTAAAGTATATGGAATTGTATGGTAATGAAACACTAAATGTATTGATTTTAATCGCGGAAGCGAGGCGTGAGCATACACCCGGGTTAGGGCGGGTATTCCCAAAATGTTACCCAACCAGGAGGGGGAAATCCTGGCGGAAGTGGGACATGTCCGGGTTAAGTCTTGCAAGCAGAACAGTAAAAGGTGGGGTGACGACCCTCAACAGTTTGCTACGCCCGCGGTCATATCAAAAGATTGATCTTATGAAATCTCTAAGTAATTGAAGTGATTATGACTACTTGCTATTATGATGATGTGTTATCAATTAGTTTTCAAAATACACCTAAACTTGTATTTTCTATTACACAGTGTGTACTCAGCTTTGCTGATAGTGTTGTCATTTATGTGGCCTGTCACTTGGTGGGTGGCAGAGTCAAACTCTGTTGCAGGATTGTGTTGGAAGCCAGAAGCGAGTTGAGAGCAAAGTTATTATTCGAATTGTGTATTGTGGGTTAAATTCTGAGATTTAAGTTTGTATATAGAGGAGTTTATTTAGAATTACTTACAATATATTTTTTTTTTTTGTCATGGAATTTGAGATTGAATGACTATGTAATTGAAGTCTTATATAAAGGATATTGTTTTGTGGGCCCATAACCCACGAGTCCGGGGATCGTATATTTCGGAGTTGTTTCCGCTACGAGTGTTATCTAATTCATAAGTGATTATTATTATTTTGGTGCTAATTGAGTTTTGTGATTGCTAAGCGAGTTAAGTTAGCAGCTCGGGAATCGGGCTGTTACAAATGGTATCAGAGCAACCCTGCGACCGTGTGCTGAGTTAGCCACATAGCGGGGGTAAAAGATCATTGGGAATGTGTGTCTGTTACTTGGGAAATTAGATTTCAAGTTTTGAGCAATAGAATAAGAATAAGAGTCTAGATTTGTGTAAAACTTAGGGAATAAGAGTATGGAATTCAAAGTTGTAATTTGAGGATATTTGAAATCTATTTGTAGGTAATATTGAGGAATTTTTCATGGAAATTTAGTAAGGACTATCTGAGGTCGTAGTGCTTGGTATCCGGATACTTAAGGTTGATATATGAGTTTATGTTTTGAAGTTTCGAGGACGAAACTTATTTTAAGGGTGGTAGAGTGTAAATGCCCTAAATTTTTAAGCGAGTTCAATTATTTTGTTAGTTATATTAAGTCTTCATCAGGCTTTGGTCCTTTAAGTAGTTAGAATTCTCTCCAACATCATACTAGGACAAAAGTGGATAAGAACCATCATTCTTAATTGTTAACAAAGCAAGTGGATAAGCTCTAACATTCTTAGTGGTTAAGAAAGCAAGTGGATAAGCTCTAACATTCTTAGTGGTTAAGAAAGCAAGTGGATAAGCTCTAACATTCTTAGTGGTTAAGAAAGCTTGTGGATAAGCACTATCATTCTTAATGGTTAAGAAAGGTCAATGAGGATAAGCACTATCATTCTTAGAGGTGAAGAAAGCCTTGAGAACCAATAGATAAGTTAGAAAGCCTTTGAGAGCCTTATTCTTTAAGATTATGAAAATCGCATAGAGACATTTTATCGGGTAACAATGAACTTCTAGTTAAAGAGCCTTTTTGGGTTGAATCCGAGCTCAAAACCTAATCAAACTTGATATATGTTATGTTTGGGATGTATTAAGGTTAAAATGGTCATTTGTTCCCAAAATATACTTGGCTTAATATGGTAAGTTCCTTACATAGTAAAATCTGGCCAGCTAAAATATCAGTTCGTACCTATCCTCAAAGAAAGCTTCTTAGCAGCTGCTTGAGTGTCGATCTCTTAAAGATCTTTGCATGCATGAAAGCCAACACATTAAGCTAACATTTTTAACAAGAATCACCTAGAAACTCCAAGAAACCGACCTTACCCAGAAGAGGTTTCCCTCCCCTTAGGGTACCGCTGCAACGCACTCTGTGAAAGGGTATCATGGTTTTTCGTCCTTTTCTCCTAATTCTTGTTCTTCAACACCTACTTATCTTTACATACAACTCTTCTAGACATAATTCCTTAGTGTTTTAAGCTTTTAGTAGAGTTTTCAAGCTTTGGGAAATTGTAGAAAACTTCATAGGAACATAAAACTGATTGCTGTAAGTACATCTTTGCACCTCTCTTGCACTTAACTTAGTTATTTATGTTCTAAAACTTGTGTAAGATAATTCCTATAACTTTACATATTCAGGGGAAGGTGTAGAAAGAGTAAACCACTTGAGATAAGAAGTTTTAAGTGCACTAAGCAACCTAAGTGAAGGTACACACTTAGTTTGGATTGTAACCTAGAGATTTTCTTACCTATGGTTAAATGATTGTTTCTTTCTATTTTGAAGCATGATTATGAAATGAAATCTCTTATGATATGCATAATAGTATGTATGCTTTGAGTATATGACATGGATTTGGCATGCTGTGGTTCACTTAAGATGTTTTACTTATCCTAAGCTAGGCTTAAACACTAAATTGCCATGTTTATTCTTCTAAATGGAATTTGTAAAGTATATGGAATTGTATGGTAATGAAACACTAAATGTATTGATTTTAATCGCGGAAGCGAGGTGTGAGCATACACCCGGGTTAGGGCGGGTATTCCCAAAATGTTACCCAACCAGGAGGGGGAAATCCTGGCGGAAGTGGGACATGTCCGGGTTAAGTCTTGCAAGCAGAACAGTAAAAGGTGGGGTGACGACCCTCAACAGTTTGCTACGCCCGCGGTCATATCAAAAGATTGATCTTATGAAATCTCTAAGTAATTGAAGTGATTATGACTACTTGCTATTATGATGATGTGTTATCAATTAGTTTTCAAAATACACCTAAACTTGTATTTTCTATTACACAGTGTGTACTCAGCTTTGCTGATAGTGTTGTCATTTATGTGGCCTGTCACTTGGTGGGTGGCAGAGTCAAACTCTGTTGCAGGATTGTGTTGGAAGCCAGAAGCGAGTTGAGAGCAAAGTTATTATTCGAATTGTGTATTGTGGGTTAAATTATGAGATTTAAGTTTGTATATAGAGGAGTTTATTTAGAATTACTTACAATATATATTTTTTTTTTGTCATGGAATTTGAGATTGAATGACTATGTAATTGAAGTCTTATATAAAGGATATTGTTTTGCGGGCCCATAACCCACAGGTCCAGGATCGTATATTTCAGGTTGTTTCCGCTACGAGTGTTATCTAATTCATAAGTGATTATTATTATTTTGGTGCTAATTGAGTTTTGTGATTGCTAAGCGAGTTAAGTTAGCAGCTCGGGAATCGGGCTGTTACAACTCCTCTTTCTTTCGCTCTCTCCCTGTTTCTTCGCGGTGGATTAGGGGTGGGGGGCCCGCCGCGGCGGGGGTGGGGGATGGGGGCGTCGCGGGGGGGGGGGGAGGGGAGACGTCGCGGGGGGTAGGGGGAGGCTGCATGGGTTCGGGCGGCTGCTAGGGTGGCCGCAGCGGCCGGTGGTGGGAGGGGGGGGGGGGTGGTGGGAAAGGTTAGGGTTTAGGGTTAGGGTTAGGGTTAGGGTTAGGATTTAGGGTTTAGGGTTATGGGTTAGAGTTAGGATTAGGGGTTAGGGTTAGGGTTAAGGTTAGGATTAGGGATTAATGACTAACGGCGTTAACCGCCGTTAGTCATTAAGGGTATTTGAGTGTATTACAACAAAACTTGGGGGTACCTTGTGAATTTTGAAAACATGGGGGGTACCAGGTGAATTTTTTGAAAACTCGGGGGTACTGGGTGAAAAAACCGTAATTAATAATCATTAGCCTAGTAATCGTGGATTATCGATTTTAATCCTAGCTTAATAAGTCAGGCTATTACAACAGCACTCAAGCCCTTATCTACTATGGTTAAACCTAAAGAAGTTCTCTTTTTAAAATGAACAACAGTTTGAAAGTGAGTTTGAACAAGAGGGAAAGACCTTCCTACTTCTAGCATGCTCCCCAACCAACGAGACACAAGCGCATGATCAGTTTTCAAAGTGTTTGCAAAGGGTACTAGAGGACTTCAAGGATATATTTTCGGAAGATTTTCCACCTAGTTTGCCACCCATACGAGGTATTGAGCACCAAATTGATTTAGTTCCAGGCGCATCCTCACCTAATAAGGCAGCTTATAGGTGCAATCCGTAAGAAACAAAGGAATTGCAATGCCAAATAGAAGAACTTATGGCAAGAGGTTATGTGAGACAGTGCATGAACCCTTGTGCGGTTTCCACTCTTTTGGTGCCAAATAAAGATGGTATATGGCGCATGTGCATTGATTGAAGAGCAGTTAATAATATAACTATCAAATACAGATTTCCAATTCCAAGATTGAATGATTTACTAGATGAATTACATGGTTCCACGGCGTTCTCTAAGATTGATCTAAGGAGTGGTTATCACCAAATAAGAATGAGAGAGGGGGACGAGTGGAAGATGGCATTTAAGACTAAACTAGGATTGTATGAATGGTTAGTGATGCCCTTTGGGTTGTCAAATGCTCCTAGTACGTTTATGAGGTTGATGAATAAGGTATTGAAGCCTTTTATTTTGAAGTATGTAGTAGTGTATCTCGATGATATCTTAATATATAGTAGGAGTGTAGTGGATCATTTGAATCATTTGAGGGCTATGTTTGAAGCTTTGAGATCACAAAAACTATATGGCAAACTAGAGAAATGCTCGTTTTTGGTGCTTAGTGTGACATTCTTGGGTTAAGAAGAGGTTTCCGTTGATCCTTCGAAGGTGGCATCAATCAAGACATGGCCTATTCCTACATCCATCACTAAGGTACGTTCCTTTCATAGCCTTGCTTCATTTTATAGGCGCTTTGTGAAAGGATTTAGTAGTGTTGTTGCACCATTAACCGAATGGATAAAGAAGAGGAGGTTTGAGTGGAGTGAAGTTGCCCAACAATCCTTTGAAACAATTAAACACCTCCTAAGTAATACACCTATTCTTGCATTATCGGATTTTTCTAAACCTTTTGAGGTAGAGTGTGAAGCTAGTGGGGTGGGCGTTGGAGCAGTTTTGGTACAAGAAAAATGACCCATTGCTTATTTTAGTGAGAAATGGGGGGGGAGCTAGGCAAAATTATTCAACGTATGATAAAGAGTTTTATGCTATTGTGTGGGCATTGAATCATTAGAATTATAATTTAAGGCCTTGTCACTTTATATTGCATTCGGACCATGAAGCTTTGAAACATATTCATGGGCAACAAAAGTTGAATCCAAGGCATGCTAAGTGGGTTGAATTCCTATAGTCATTCAATTTCTCGTCCAAATACAAAGAGGGGAAAACTAACATTGTGGCAGATGCATTATCAAGAAGGTACTCTTTGTTGGGGATTTTGAATTCTAGGCTTCTTGGTTTCGACCTTATTAAAGAGTATTATGAAGGTGATGTTGATTCCAAGCCTATTATGGAGTCTTGTGTGAAGGGGGCAGTAGGTTCCTATGTGGTGCAAGATGGTTTCCTTTTTAAGGGAAATAGATTGTGTCTGCCTAAGTGTTCCATTAGAGAGTTGCTAGTAAGAGAAGCACATGGTGGAGGCGTTGCAGGTCATTTCGGCATTAATAAAACTTTGGCTATTCTTCAAGAACATTTTTATTGGACTAAGATGCAAGGGGATGTGCAAAGGGTGTTGGCTAGGTGTGCTAGTTGTCAAAAAGCCAAGAGTACGTTTCATCATGGCTTATATACACCACTATATGTTCCGGAGTTTACTTGGGATGATGTGTCCATGAACTTCATTGTGGGCTTGCCTCGTACTCAAAGGGGTAACGATTTATTATGGTGGTGGTAGATAGGTTTTCGAAGATGGCACATTTCCTTCCATGCCATAAAACAGATGATGCAAGTAAGGTAGCAACATTGTACTTCCAAGAAATCATTCGGCTTCATGGAGTTCCTAAGACTATTGTAAGTGATAGGGACACTAAATTTAGGATTAGCGATCTATGACCATGCGATAGCGGCTTAGTGAGCTTCGAGGGAGGTAATGTTCGAGATAAATTACATGTGCCCTAGTTAGATTGATTTATTGAGTTTCTTCAGTCATTCTTGATATCCTGAATTGCATACATAGTAAACTGTTTCCATAGTCTTTCCCTTAATTGATATTTGTGATTTGATTATTTGCAATTAGTTTAGTAAACAACTCCTTTTTATCTGATTTAGTTGGTATAATATTAGAGTTCATATATTATAATTGATAGGCGTGTCGCGTACCTAACAAAAATAACCTAACTATTCCTCCTAACTAATGTAGTCGGGCAAGTAAGGGTCGAATCCCAAGAGACTAATTGATTCAAAGTAGTTATATTGACTCTAATTAACGCTAAGCAAGTAATCAAAATAAGTGATGATGAACTAATCTAATTAACTAAATCAAATGAAATTATTAAGAGTGAATCAAGAACTAAAGACATCTAGGTTTAAGTATCCCCACTAACATGAATTAATGACACAAACAATCCCTTTTCCCTTAATTAATTAATAGATAATTCATAGGATAGACGCGCCCTAATGATACTAAGGATTTCTTTCGATCAATCAATAGCTTCCTTAACAATGCAATCGTGCCTATTTTCATGGAGTCATGCAAATTAAGGACATTAAACATAGCATCCTAACATCCTAATAAATTCCATCAACTACTTTCGTGACGATTTCCTTTATCTTAAATTAGGGTTTTAGATTCGATTAAGAATCAACTTTCGTTGCAAAAATAATCACATTCAATAAATACTATTTCTAGTCATATATTGATAATAAAACCAACCCTAAAATAAATGAATCATAAATTAATCAAGGTTTGGGAATTGGGAATTAAACGTGTATCAATTCATGTTAGGGTTCAACCTAACCCTTGAATAGGGAACTACTCACACATGATGATTGAATAAACAAAATAAAGATTAAGAGAAAGCATGATTAATAATCAAAATTATAAAAGAGAATACTTGAATTGATGATGGAAAGATGAAGTCTTGAATATCTCCAAAGCTAAAACAAACGTTCCAAGAGAGAGAGAAAATAAGAAGTCTTACTTGAATAATGAATAATGAATCTAATTAGAAAAACCCTAATATAAAATTATAACTCCTAATACTAGTAGAATTCTAAGTTACAAGATAAGGATGGTCCACTAAATCATTAAAAGAGGCGGAATTTTGCAGTCCGCGCGCGCGTGGAATTCTCAGCAAAACTGAGCCAACTTGCGAAGCCCATATCTCTTAGAATATAGCTCGCATTGGGCCGTGAAACCTATTGTTGGAAAGCTCTTCAAGCCTAATTTCCAATTCCGCTGGAATCATCCAATTATCATAATCAAGTCAAAAGTTATGGATAAAAGAGTGAACATGACTCGATTTCCATAATTCTTTCATTAAATTCCAACTCCAATTTAGCTCCAAATTGCACTCAAATATATGTGTAACGATCCTTATCAATGTAGCTAGCTTACAATTGCTCCTAAATACTCAAGCTTGTCCAACAATACTCCAATTATGTTCTCAATACCTGAAATTCATCAATGAATGCCAAAAACACACAAAAGGAGTAATATTTCGCAAATTAAGTAATAGTATGCAATTATGAACTACAATGCACCTAAATGCTCCTAAAATGGAACCTAAATGCAACTAAAACCTATATAAAAATACGATACATCAAACTCCCCCAAGCTAAACCATTGCTTGTCTTCAAGCAATTAGACATAGACATTGGAAAAGAAAGACAACCTACAATATGGGACCACTAGTAGAATAATTGCTTATTGCTGCGGTCATTAAGTGGCCTATTACGGCGGTTTTGGTCGCGCAGCAATAGGTAATTAACCTATTGCTGCGGTTTTTAACCGCAGCAATATGCCAACTTATTGCTGCGGTTTCTTACCAAAACCGCAGCAATATGTATTTTTTAAATATTAAAAAAGTGCACCTGTTGCTGCGGTTTTGTGCCAAAACCGCAGCAATAGGTGCACGTTTGAAAAAAAAATTATTTGAAATTAAAATCTTCATACTATTTTCAATGTTAAAATGCAATAAAAACTTAAAGCAACTAAAACCCACTGGTACAACACACTGAATCCATGTATTGAGTATAAAATTATAAAAATAAAAACAATTACAATACAAAAGATAAAATAAAAGAAATCAAAAAAGATTATCAAAAAAAAGAAATCGGAAAAGAGTGAAGAGATGAAACTAACTAAAGAACAAATTGAAACTAATTACATACAAAAAATTTAAAAAAAATTAAATAAAAAAAAATTACAGTAGATGCAAGCCACGGTGACCCACGAGATGAAAGGCGACCCACGACGATCCACCAGCCACGAGGCACGAGAAACTGTACAACAAATCTTTGATTCGCCGAAAATCCACAAAATGACATGAACAAAATTCAAAAAAAAAATGAAAAAGAAGCTAATAACAAGAACAACCTTCGATTCGCCGAAATTTGTTGCATTTCACTAATAACAAGAACAGCCTTCGATTCGCCGCTTGTGGTTTGCTGTTGGAGAAATGGCGGCGAGTGTCGTGTGAGAAGAGTGGATGATGATGGATCTGGGCCGTTGGGTTTCGTCGACTTTCGACGATGTTTTCGCCCGCCATTGTTGTTAGTTGTTGAGGAGAGAGAAAGAAATGAGGGAGGAATAATGAGAGTGAGAGAGGAAGGAAGATGGTGAGATGAGGGAGTTGAAGGAGACGGTGAGAGAGAACCAGTGAGAGGAGTTGAGAGGAGTGAGACGGTAAGGGGCGCTATAGAGTGAGTCGCTCAAGTTTTAAAAAAACCCTTTTAATATATTGCTGCGGTTCTTGCCAGAAACCGCAGCAATATGTCTGGTCTAACAGTCAACTTTTTTTCAAAAAAAATTCCGTTGAAACCATATTGCTGCGGTTTTCGGCCGAAACCGCAACAATATGGTTATTTTATATTTTACTTTTTCTTTTTTACGTGATATATTGCTGCGTATGGGTAAAACCGCAACAATACCACCGCAGCAATAAGCATTTATTCTACTAGTGGACTACGATAAGGCTAAGCACACAATTGAAAATACGAGAGATACAATTACTACACGGAACAAGCATCACACAATCTCGAACAAAGCCGCATAGCACGTCATGTAACGCAATCAACTCTCCTAGCATACCACAAACCATCTCCCCCAAGCTAGACTTAACCAAACCTGAGAGACATCACTATAGTCATGTGCACTCATACTCTCATGTGTTTATTGCAAAATCAATGTCACTCAACCTAAACCATGTCGACTCAAATGAAACATTTACTCTTTTACTTTGACTATCGACTCACTATCCACTCGAAATTATAGCGCAAAAAGATCATGAGGACTTTCAAGGGTTGTAATGAGGTTGAGGTCATGGGTAGGATATATATTTGGAAATGTGGTGTTAAAAGCCAACTAGTGGAGAAAAAAGACTTTAGCATCTATGGCCATTAGATGCAAATGCCACAAAAACTTTTACTAGAAGTTCAACAACACACTACCATTAAATCAAGAGAGTACCCATCTTTATCAACTCCAACGAAATTCCTTTTCCCTTAATTAATTAATAGATAATTCATAGGATAGACGCGCCCTAATGATACTAAGGATTTCTTTCGATCAATCAATAGCTTCCTTAACAATGCAATCGTGCCTATTTTCATGGAGTCATGCAAATTAAGGACATTAAACATAGCATCCTAACATCCTAATAAATTCCATCAACTACTTTCGTGACGATTTCCTTTATCTTAAATTAGGGTTTTAGATTCGATTAAGAATCAACTTTCGTTGCAAAAATAATCACATTCAATAAATACTATTTCTAGTCATATATTGATAATAAAACCAACCCTAAAATAAATGAATCATAAATTAATCAAGGTTTGGGAATTGGGAATTAAACGTGTATCAATTCATGTTAGGGTTCAACCTAACCCTTGAATAGGGAACTACTCACACATGATGATTGAATAAACAAAATAAAGATTAAGAGAAAGCATGATTAATAATCAAAATTATAAAAGAGAATACTTGAATTGATGATGGAAAGATGAAGTCTTGAATATCTCCAAAGCTAAAACAAACGTTCCAAGAGAGAGAGAAAATAAGAAGTCTTACTTGAATAATGAATAATGAATCTAATTAGAAAAACCCTAATATAAAATTATAACTCCTAATACTAGTAGAATTCTAAGTTACAAGATAAGGATGGTCCACTAAATCATTAAAAGAGGCGGAATTTTGCAGTCCGCGCGCGCGTGGAATTCTCAGCAAAACTGAGCCAACTTGCGAAGCCCATATCTCTTAGAATATAGCTCGCATTGGGCCGTGAAACCTATTGTTGGAAAGCTCTTCAAGCCTAATTTCCAATTCCGCTGGAATCATCCAATTATCATAATCAAGTCAAAAGTTATGGATAAAAGAGTGAACATGACTCGATTTCCATAATTCTTTCATTAAATTCCAACTCCAATTTAGCTCCAAATTGCACTCAAATATATGTGTAACGATCCTTATCAATGTAGCTAGCTTACAATTGCTCCTAAATACTCAAGCTTGTCCAACAATACTCCAATTATGTTCTCAATACCTGAAATTCATCAATGAATGCCAAAAACACACAAAAGGAGTAATATTTCGCAAATTAAGTAATAGTATGCAATTATGAACTACAATGCACCTAAATGCTCCTAAAATGGAACCTAAATGCAACTAAAACCTATATAAAAATACGATACATCAAACTCCCCCAAGCTAAACCATTGCTTGTCTTCAAGCAATTAGACATAGACATTGGAAAAGAAAGACAACCTACAATATGGGACCACTAGTAGAATAATTGCTTATTGCTGCGGTCATTAAGTGGCCTATTACGGCGGTTTTGGTCGCGCAGCAATAGGTAATTAACCTATTGCTGCGGTTTTTAACCGCAAAGAATATGCCAACTTATTCTTTGCGGTTTCTTACCAAAACCGCAGCAATATGTATTTTTTAAATATTAAAAAAGTGCACCTGTTGCTGCGGTTTTGTGCCAAAACCGCAGCAATAGGTGCACGTTTGAAAAAAAAATTATTTGAAATTAAAATCTTCATACTATTTTCAATGTTAAAATGCAATAAAAACTTAAAGCAACTAAAACCCACTGGTACAACACACTGAATCCATGTATTGAGTATAAAATTATAAAAATAAAAACAATTACAATACAAAAGATAAAATAAAAGAAATCAAAAAAGATTATCAAAAAAAAGAAATCGGAAAAGAGTGAAGAGATGAAACTAACTAAAGAACAAATTGAAACTAATTACATACAAAAAATTTAAAAAAAATTAAATAAAAAAAAATTACAGTAGATGCAAGCCACGGTGACCCACGAGATGAAAGGCGACCCACGACGATCCACCAGCCACGAGGCACGAGAAACTGTACAACAAATCTTTGATTCGCCGAAAATCCACAAAATGACATGAACAAAATTCAAAAAAAAAATGAAAAAGAAGCTAATAACAAGAACAACCTTCGATTCGCCGAAATTTGTTGCATTTCACTAATAACAAGAACAGCCTTCGATTCGCCGCTTGTGGTTTGCTGTTGGAGAAATGGCGGCGAGTGTCGTGTGAGAAGAGTGGATGATGATGGATCTGGGCCGTTGGGTTTCGTCGACTTTCGACGATGTTTTCGCCCGCCATTGTTGTTAGTTGTTGAGGAGAGAGAAAGAAATGAGGGAGGAATAATGAGAGTGAGAGAGGAAGGAAGATGGTGAGATGAGGGAGTTGAAGGAGACGGTGAGAGAGAACCAGTGAGAGGAGTTGAGAGGAGTGAGACGGTAAGGGGCGCTATAGAGTGAGTCGCTCAAGTTTTAAAAAAACCCTAATGACCCTATTGCTGCGGTTTCTAGAAGAAACCGCAGCAATATATTAAAATATTATTAAAAAAATAATATTTTAATATATTGCTGCGGTTCTTGCCAGAAACCGCAGCAATATGTCTGGTCTAACAGTCAACTTTTTTTCAAAAAAAATTCCGTTGAAACCATATTGCTGCGGTTTTCGGCCGAAACCGCAACAATATGGTTATTTTATATTTTACTTTTTCTTTTTTACGTGATATATTGCTGCGTATGGGTAAAACCGCAACAAT